>JBAMBO010004524.1:0-261552 GCA_037044535.1 Lordiphosa magnipectinata | reverse complement strand
GCATATCCCGTTGTAATTTAGGATTTTTCCTGACTTCAATGCTTGAAAATTTTAAATGTGATCAACTTAAAGATGCTCTTATAAAAGGAGTTTTAACTTCAAGCGTGGCAAAGACCTTTGCTTTAAATTGAAGTGGATTCCAAATAAACCTGGATTTTTAAACCTAATATTTGGATTTACGCCCGTACAGTTAATATTTATTATTAATATAAATTGATGAACCATGCTTATTAATTTAAAAGTACCTTTTTTGTACCTTTACCTTTACCTAGGTACTGGAAATTCTGGATACCTTTTACCTTACCTAGGTATATTTTTTGACATTTACCTTGTACCTTACCTAGGTTAGAAAATTGGGTACCGTACCGATCACTGCTACTACTATATGGGTTTGGATTGTCTTGCGGACTGTTAAATAGGAGGTTAATAGACGGGTAAATAGGAGGTGTAGATCAAAGAGTCCAAAAAATCGCGCAATGTACAACATTTTATAATGAGATTTGATTATCATCGTAAATTGACCGATGGGAAAGATCAAAAGTTCTAAAAAATTAAAATTTAGTTTCGATTATCAAGAAGATTTGATGGATGGCTTCACTTCTTCGTTTTGTGTTCAACTAGTAAATTGATATATATATTTTTTTTACAGTAAAAAAAGTCTTTTAAAGATTGAATACTGAAAAGTCTGCACTATGCTGTTGTAATTTACTTTCATAATATCATGAAGCCATATTAGTTGTTAATTGTTCTCAGTGTACCACTTCTCACTTGAACAGTTTAGGCCGCAAAATTGTTTCGGGCTACTTACAACAAATCTCGGCAGCTTCTTTGTATCAACTCGTACCTCCTCCTGCCCTTCCCCACACTCGGTCTTTGTCGAACAGATGTTATTGTTGTAATTGTGGTGGCTTCGTCTTGGGTTTGGCTTTGGGTGTTGGGGGCAAGCTTACTTATAATGATCACACTGTAAATCGATCGCAGCTCATTAGACAGCGCTCTCTCTCTCTCTCTCTCTCTCTCTGTCGCTGTCGCTGTCTCTCTCTGTGGTCTATGACAATTTTATGTAATCAAGCGCTTAAACATTTATTATTAACAAATTTACAATATATTATATCGATATCAGTTGTGCGGCTTGACAATGGAGCTTAAATGGCTTAAATGGGCAGGAGGTACTCGACGATGATGCTATCGATTACTTGGTTAGAATTGAAGGCAAAAACCCTGTGTACTCAGAGATCGCATTGGCCACCCAAAACGCGGCTTTTCGCTTGGTGGCCCAAATGCAAACATGGCCAAACATTTTTCATAAATGCGTTGGCGTCGAAGTGGAAGTGGGGCCGCCCAGATGCTATCAAAGATGCACACAGTAGCCGCATTTGGCTAAAAGATTTGGATAACAACCAAGGCAGCTGCTGGGCTGATGAAGAGTCCAAGAGTTGCGGCAGCAGCAGCGGCAGCAGCACTTCATTAATAACTTTTACATTGATCATTAATTTTTCAACGGCAGCGCAGTTAGAGGTCGTTTCATTAATCGTTGCGGTGCATATGGCCCCCGGGCTTCGGACAGTTGGCAACAGAAGTGGCAGCCAGTAAAGGCCAGTAGCTGCGCTGCGTACAAAATGCAATTGGAGTGGAGGAAGAGTTGGTAATTTGGGGCAGGAATTCAATTAGTAAATTAAAAAACTAAAAAAAAAGTCGATGGATTAGCAACTGTTTTACTGTTACTTTTAGCCTTTCCTTAAACCAATAAGTGACCCCCCTAGTGTCAATGTGTGTGTGTGTGTGTGTGTGTATCCTCCTCGTAGCGTATCCTTTTATGCAAATGCCTGTGTTGTTGGTTCCTCCGGCTGTCACTGGTGCTGAACATGCAAACTACCAGCCGTGAAAAATCTCGTTTTCAAATATTTTACAACAATTTTTTCGTGCCTATCGTGTGTGTGTGTGTGTGTGTGTGTGTATCCTTTTGGGTGTCCTGGTCCACTAAACAACGCCTCCTCACCCCACTCTGCATGGGCAAACCATTTGAAAATTTCGTTTAGCGACGAGCGCACAACACAAAATAAAACCAAATCAAAGCGAAATCGAAACAGGATAAATAAATGTGCACATTTCCGCCTGGCGCGCATATCCTGTCCGCGCTTCCTCTACAAACCGTGTACTCCTCGTTCCTAGCTATCTTTTTATATATATTATTGATCTGCCGCGCATAAAAAGCCCATTTAAAAACGTCCAAAAACAGTCCGAGTCACCACCAAAGCAAAGTCATCCCCATCCCCATCCCCAACCCCGTCCACCCCAGGACCAGAATTGTGTAGAAAAATTGTCGCGCATCAGAGAGAAAAAAAAAAAAAAAACATGGCCAACGACAACAGCGTCGAGACTTGAAATTGTAAAATTGGCCATTTTAGCTTTTTGGTTACGCCGGGTTGGGGTCGGACGAGAGGATATATGGGTTTGCTCTCTATAACAAAATTTGATTGCATTGAAGCAGAACGTAGCCGCTGAGCGGCTGGAAAAAATCGTTGGCAAATGAACGAGACGCCTTTTTGGCAATGGACCCAGCAAGTCCAAATTTTAGTTCACTAAAGACGGGTATAGCGGTCCGATGAGGCAGCTGGGTGGGGGTACTTTCATTTATTCTGCAGCAAAATCGATTCATTTTTGGCATTTGCGTTAAACGATGAGAATCTGAGTAGATGAAGATGAAATAAATAACAGTACACAAAGTTCGAAAATACTTAAACCAAGCATAAAATTCCCTTAAAGAACTGAAGAACATTTAACTTTATTTAATATAACTTAAGCATTAACAATTCTTCTTCTGTCGGCGAGAGTTTTAGGCCAGATACTAGCTGGCTCGAGCAAGCGATGGACAAAGATTAACCATGTCGCTGCCATGTGTGGCCAGAGCCTCCAGTGAACATGCGGGAAGCGAATGCCTTTCAATGTACCGTTTCCTTTTTGTATGTAGAAACTGATGAATCCGCTGTACTGAGCAGAGAGTTGCGTCGATGGTTACCTCGCGTTGAGGTTGTTGCCGCGAGTCGAGGGCTTCATGGTGCCTCGCATAGAGGACCTTTGTGGTGCCTCGCATAGAGAACTTTCGTGGCGCCAAGCATATATAGGAAGGACTCTCTCTCGTGGTGCCTGCTGAGTCCGAGAACTTGTAGATGGGCTCAGGCCCGCATCAATTACCACACAAGGACCAAGTTGAATGGTAGCAGGTCGTTTGTGGTCGGTCAAGGGAAAGTCGGCGAAATTTATGAATTTTCAATCAACGTGCAATCGAGTACATGCAAGTGCAGGGCCGACTGTGTACAATGTGAAATCGGCGCGATTGGTGAATGTTTGACCAACTTGCGCATGGATACATGTAATTGCAGGACCCGATACAGATACATGTAGGCGCAGGGTTATAGACAGTAGGTCGGTCCTAAAATTATCACATTTTTATGTCCTTTCCAGCTACAGCCTTATTTTTAAATTTGCACTGGTACTTAAAAAAATTTTCTAATAATAAGAAAGAGTTTTCTATAACTTCGAAAAATATGCCATAAGAAAAAAGTTTTAGAAAAAACTTTTCTAAAAATAATAAAAGGATAGATTTTTCTAATAATCTGGGCTCATTTTTCTTAAATCACTATCTTAATATTTTGGCCAAATTTACTTTGATCGCCCTAAAAGTGAGTATTGCATTTTCTTGAAAACTGGAAATAATTTTTGGAACTAATTTTCTTAATAATATGGCGAAATGGCTACTAGCCATTGTTTTCAGAAAAAAAGGCGTTTAGTAAAAGGCATTTTTCTAAACAAAAAAAGGCAAATGTCATTAAAAAGCAAAACAGCTAAACGGGTTTATAAGCGAGAAGGGCAAGCTAACTTCGTCTGTGCCAAAGTTTTTATTGCTTTGCAAATGTTGTTTTTGAAATGTCACAGTTTAAGAACGCTTACTTAAAAATCAAAAATTTTTCGACGGATAAACATCTGATTTCGACCGAATTTCGCGAATCTTTTTGAAAACATTTCAAATTAACAATCGCCGAGTGTAAGAACTATGAAATTGAAAACAAAAAAGCAGGGCTTAATACCGGAACCGTTAACCGAAATAAACCGTTTCAAATTCAGTACCGGAACCTATAAAATTTGTTTTTTGAGAACCGATTACCGTTATTAATGGAACCGATAGCACCGGAACGAAACCGAAACGTTCGTACCGGTACAGTTTCGGTTTTCGGTTTGGTCACGAGTTGGAGCTCAAGACACAAGACATTTTCAACATTTGCTCCAGTTTTGCGGCTGCAGATAACGACTTTCTTCTGCACCGCAAAGAGTGGGTTCGCGAAATTGTACGCATATTAGAACCAGCGGAGGTGGCCACAACTAAACTTCGGGTGCATGTAATAACGCCCGCGGACTTTATGTCACTTTTGAAAGTGTCATAACGCCCGCTCTCAGTGCGACATAACAGCCGCGGACGTTATGTCACTTTCAACAGTGACAAAACACAAACATTTTCAAAAACATGTATTTTGCATAGACAGCGAGACACTACAGCTAGAAATATTACATAAAGTACCGTTCATTATGTTATCTCTTGAATGAAATCTTATCTATTCTGCATCTTACGCATAATGATATTCTTATTAGTGTATCATTGATGTTTGAGCAGCGTGGCCGCGAAATGGATTTAGTTTACGAGAATAGATTTGTTGCTGGATTTCGAAAAAAATCGAAACTGTTGTTGCTTAAAACACAGCAACAATTGTTTAAAATTAAGGATTCGACCCAAAATAGTTCGCGGCTTGTTCGATACATTAAAAATTGTGGTGTTACCCGGACTCCGGGAAAGAAGTACTGACAATAATTTCAACAAAAATCGCGCGGATTTTTGGAGTACGGGTAACTCTACTAAACAAGTAGCACATTTTCTTTTCCAAACAATTTCTTAAAATATTTTTTCAGATCTCACCCCATAATTCTTCGGTTCACTCCCACAACATAAGAAGAACTATTCTTAAAATATTTCAATAAATAAAATATTAGGAGTTTCGTTAATATTATACATGTGCATACAATATTTACTCAGAATTTTACTATTCTTTTCGTGCGTAAAGTTTTATAGCGCCCGAAAAAAGTGGCATAGTGCCCGCGGGCGTTATGACACTTTCAAAAGTGACAAAGCCCGCGGGCGTTAGTACATGCACCCCTAAACTTCAAGCCGAATATCTTGTTTGGGTGATTTAAAATCCATTTAGATACACTGCAAGTTGGAAATATAAAAAAATTCGTCGTCTCTAGCAAAACTTCTACTCGATTCCATTAAGACTTTTTTCGCACTTTAACGTGTCCATGAAAACATTCTTAACTGGTGGTCTGAGCCTCCACAAAGTTCCCAGAATTGTATGATGTATGATTAAATGTGAAACAATTAATTTCGTGTTGAATTTTGATTCGTTTTATTACACAGAAATACAACTATTTAGATTTATATTCTAATTTTTCCAATATTAAAACAAGGAGAACAAGTAAGAGCGCTGTAGTCAAGTTCCCGACTACAAAATACCTTCCCACTCGACACACAAGCGAAGGTTCGCTTCAAGCGAAAGTTTCGCGAAGAACATTATTCGTATTTTGTTTAGTTTTAGCGAAACTCTTTGTAAGTTCCCTTTTATCTTGCCTCTCTTTACAGCAGGTACAAAATGACTCCGCGTTGCGTCGTTTGCTGGACTTTGACTTTATATATTCAGTATGTATTTAAGGCACTTTTACTTAGGCCGGCGTCATTCTAAGTAAGTTCTAAGCAAACTGCCGAGCGTCAATAAATTAATCGGTAAACAATTATTGTTTTATATAGTTTAAAGGTTCATGATTGTATTGTCTTAAGTGTTATTGTGTAGACGTAAGGACTGATCAGATAAAGTACTTATATATCATAAATAAAATGTGGTAATTATAGAATAATAAGCCAAGTGGTCATGTTTTCTGTTTAAAATGTATATGTCTATTGTTTAAAGCAAGTATAAAAGAAGAAATATAAAGACCGAACCGCTCAGCCTGGCGGTTCGTTGTGAAATGAATTGGTAATACTGTTTGGGGCTAGGCTGACTTTTATTTAGAAAGCAACGCCTGCTTGGTGCTGCATAAGAAACACAAATGAGAACATTGTTCTATTTAAAAGGCCTTGGCCAGTAACGAGCCACGATACAAGGTAATCGAAGGGGCAAATTAGGAAGAAAAATATTGGGACCTACACGATTAAGCTTTTTCTACGGCAGTGTTTGTCAAGAAGAGAATAAGTGTGTATTGGTGTGCGAAAATAAAGCGACGCAAACCAGCTCTGACATACTTCATTGACCGCTGGCCAGCGACTAATAAGCAGTTTGCTCTCTTGACACAAGCCTCGGCATGCGTTCGGCTCATGTTGACTGCGTGCCAGTCGTGACATTCCATAAATGCATCTTTGATGTATTTTGATTGGTTGCTTATTTATTCCGTAATCACAAGGCTCGCAGCTTCGAAGAGACAGAAAAAACGAAGCTGCGAGACTATTTTCCATAAGAAATACAACGGGCATAAAGAACATCGGTCATATTTCTATTAATTCAAGGAAAGCAGGAGGAACAAAACACGAACAAAAAGCCTAAAATTTTATGACGCTATGATGTCGCACACTGGATTTGGAAGGGAGAACAACATGCTTCAAACAAAATTCTCGGACATCAAATTTTAGACCTTTTGTACGTATAAATATGTATGTATAAATGATATTGACTTCTTGGAATTAGTGGGAATTTTTATTTACCATTGTTTACGCTGGAATGGGACCCTATTAAGTTCTGGATGGAAGTTAAAGACGCATTGCCAGTGCTTTCTGACTTTGCATTGTCATATCTCATTATACCGGGAAGCTCCGTGCCATCGGAACGCTTGGCTTCCGCTATAAAAGTGTGGTTTCTGACACCAGAAGCCGAATGACCGATAAGCACATAACTCAACGGGTCTTCTTAAAATCTTTGTCTAACGATTATTGGTAAAATCAGAAGTTCTTATGTTTCGTAGATTTAACTTGAATAAGTTTTTTTTTTATGCTTTGTAGTTCGAATGCTCTATTTTGAAAGATGATGAATTTAAAAAGTATACACTTCTTTCGTTCCATAAATTTAAATTCATGACTAAGTTTGCAGAATTTCTTATGTTATAAATGAAATAAGAAATCTGAATAAAGAAATCTTTTGTTAATTTAACAAATATTCATTTAGATGTATAATTTTAAGCGCAGTCAGAATGTAGTTCATATTACGCGTCAAATGACGCATCAATTACCTCAATAGACCTGTTCATTGTTAAGATCCGGGTTCTTATTGAAAAATATCGATAAAATCGATGATATGGCGCTACTAGCAGAGTCCCCCGAGATATTTTGAGCCATGATTGATAAGCTCTCTGAATATTGCATACAATGGAGTCTACAGATAAGCGTGGATAAGACGAAAGTTTTGATTGTGAAAGACAGAAGAGGGCGTCAGCTGGTTTTTAAATAACGTTTGGCTGGAAACGGTAAAAAGTTTTAAATATCTTGGCGTGACCATCACTGGTAATTTGAGCTTCAAACCTCACTTACAAGAAAAACGGCAAGACTCTAAGAAAGCAATTAATATAGCAAGGCTGCAAACCTGTAACATTTTTTTGAAGGTTCGGTCCGGAGGTACCCAAGGTTTTGGTTCGAGTCTGGGTTTATAGATTTTTAAATAGTTGACAGACTTTTGCCTCAACATTCGATCAAAATTTAGACATATATTATATTTGATCAGGAGAACGCGTTCAGATTACCAAGCTATTTATAAGAGTCGTCAAGTCGACTGGATCACATTCCTTATTGTTATCATTTATAGTACGGTGGCTATACCAAATGGTGGTGAGACCGATGCTCACGTATGGAGCTGTCGTGTTTGGAGATAGAGCAAATCATTCTCACTAGTAAGGACGCAGTTGCAAAAGCTGCAAAGGCTGGCATGTGTATTCTTTTCTTTTCTTTCTTTTTAGTCATTCTTTTATAAACCGAACAGTCTAAAAAACTCACAATTTTTGATTTTAATAAAAAAAAATCCGAAATTAGTATGCTTGACATGACTCACCAAAACGTTTGCAGTTTTACAAAAAACATTTTTGTTAATTTTATAAACAATTTCAAAAATCGTCAAAAACGGAAAAATGGAAAAAAAGGGTTTTTTAAAAACTTGATATCTCAGGTTTGGTTTATCGGATAGTATTCGCTGTTGATATTGCTGAAAAGTAATTTGCTGTATCTACTTAAATCATAGTTTCATACATTTTTAGAATTATTTAATAATATTAAGTAATTGTTGCTACATTTTATACATAATTTTTTCTCAGTGTTAACCACCACGATATAGTTTCTAAGTTTATACAAATTATTGCTCTAAACATAACTTAAATTACGGTGCTTTCAAAAAGATGGAGACTTTTATAGTTTAAAAGATATTAAATTTTGAAGTTATAAACAAATAAAAATATGCCATTAAATAAAGCTTTGCCACGCAGTCAGTTTCAAAGCTATGTGACTGAAACTTGGCAGTTATAGCTTTAAATTTATGTAAACTTCAGGCAGATCGGTCGTCTATATGCATATAGCTGCCATACGAATGCTATGCTATTTCTGTGGTAGTGTAGTGTGACCATAGTTTGCAAACTAAACTATACCAGACACCAGGAATTCAGCATGTCCCTATGGCTAGCTACTATGATATAAGAACGTCACGCATGATGCTGACATTTTTGACAAAGCTTGCACTCAAATATACAGCCACTGCGATGCTGAGTTTCAATCAAATAGCTTTAAAACTGACTGGCGTGAGACCAATGTTTCTTTAAGGGTATGTTTTTATTTGTTTATAAATTTAATAACTAATATCTTTTAAACTATAAAAGTCTCCATCTTTTTGAAAGCGCCAGTAGTTTAAGTTGTATTTAGGACAATAAATTGTATATCATTAGAAGCTAAATCATGGTCGGTTAGGATCACTGATAGGACTCTACACGGGCCTACGTGCAGGCCGCGGTGGTCACCTGTACTAGGCTGCCAATAGCAAACACCCCACTGGATGTTAGACGTACTGTGCAAGATGCCAAGGAGGAGTCCTCGGAGACATATCCTAGCCTGCTGCGATGCTCTCAAGCGAGGCGCAGACTTGGGCAGTGCAGATGTCTGAGGAACACAGTCTTAACGACCGCCGGGCAACTACATATGAAGTAATCCTAGAATCCCGACGACTCCAAATTCCTTGTCATTTCGTACAGGAAATGGCGGCTGCTAGGAGAGTTCGTAAACTAAGTATCGCGTGAGCAGCAACTAGATCAGTATTGGTACGCCTGTAAGCAGTCTATAGTCCCCAACAACGAAACTATATATCATTCATAGTGTGTGAGCTAAAAAGTCTCTTGTCAAAAGTGCGTGGTCTTTGAGATTATTGAAGCCTCACCAGCATTTTATGAAATTTCTGATCACATTTGAGTCTTTTATCGCTAGCTCCTCTGTCTTGATGTAAAAAGATCTATAAATGATTCTTTTGTCGGGAGAATATGGTGCCCAAGCCGAGAATTTGCTTAAAGAGTAGCTTATAGCCCGTTTTTCTCATCAGTTTTGACTTAATTTCGAGTCATATTTCCAATCATTTGAGAGTCTTTTTAAGCATACTCATGAGTCATTTGAGTCATTAGACTTTAAATTGGACATGAATTTTATCGCTTTAATCTCTAAAAGAGCTTAAAAAGGACTCATCAGGGCGATTCTTGTTAAAATGATCTTCCAAATGCATTTGCTTTTCCCTTTTGCGAGTATACTTATGTTTTTGGAATATCTTGGATTGGATTTCTAAAAGATTTCTAAAGGATTTCTAAAGTCTGGGGATACTGCCGATATGAGGAGATGGAGCGATTGCAAAGACTATTTAAACTACCCCGCACTATTCCAAACTATGTACTCCACTTAGAAACCGGCCTGTCTTCCTTATTCTTGTACGGTGAGCAAAATCACTTCACATACAACCGATCGGTCCTATGGCAACCATAAGATATAATCACCCGATGTCGATCAACTTTTTCAAATTAGATTGAAAGCGTTTAATATTAATAATCACCGACCTTAAGAACGATTTACTTAAAAACAAAAAAGTTTTTTTTCACTAAGACACATTTTCCGACCGATCGGTCCTATGGCAGCTATAAGATATAGTCATCCGATTTTGAACAAAAGTTGCAAATCTGTTTGAAAGCATATAATATTATTAATGACCGAGTTTAATCACGTTAACATTGAAAACAAAAAAGTTTTTCTCACTAAAACCCATTTTTCGACCTATGGTTCCTATGGCAGCTATAAGATATAGTCATCAGATTTTGACCAAAGTTTGCAAATCTGTTTGAAAGCATAGATTATTATTAATGACCGAGTTTAATCACGTTAACATTGGAAACAAAAAAGTTTTTTCCACTAAAACCCATTTTTCGACCTATGGTTCCTATGGCAGCTATAAGATATAGTCATCCGATTTTGACCAAAATTTGCAAATCTGTTTGAAAGTATATAATATTACTAATGACCGAGTTTAATCACGTTAACATTGAAAACAAAAAAGTTTTTCTCACTAAAACCCATTTTTCGACCGATGGTTCCTATGGCAGCTATAAGATATAGTGATCCGATCCGGTCGGTTCCGACATATTAGCAGCGTGCAGTAAAAAGAAGACTCTGTGCAAAATTTCAGCTCGATAGCTTTAAAACTGAGAGACTAGTTTGCGTAGAAACAGACGGACAGACGGACAGACAGACGGACAGACAGACGGACAGACAGACGGACAGACAGACAGACAGACAGACGGACGGACAAAGCTCAATCGACTCAGCTCGTCGCCCTGATCAAGAATATATATAGTTTATGGGGTCGGAAATGAATATTTCTATGCGTTGCAAACTTCTGGGCAAAATTATAATACCCTTTGCAAGGGTATAATAATTTTGTTAGAAAGAAAACCACAAAAAGAAGGCCACAAAAAACACTAGAAACCCTTGACCACTACAAAGTAACCTTGAGCAAAAAGGACCCATTTAAGCCATCGAAGGCTATTGCAGCCGAAATTGGGAATTCAATTAGTGCTCCAACTATTCGAAGACGACTACAAGATGCCAACCTACCAGGAAGAATTGCCAGAAAAGTCCCACTTATGCGCAAAAAAAATATCACCATGAGGCAAACTTTTGCAAGGGACCACAAAGACTGGGTAGGATGCACCGGTTAGAAAAAATGGAGAAGGAATTCCATCCACGGTTTACAAAAAAAACAGTCAAACTTGAAGGTGGCAATATAATGGTATGGGGTTGCTTCTCCTGGTACGGCGTAGGTCCAATCTATCAGATTACGAACAAAATGAATGCTGAAGAGTACAAATCCATATTGGAAACAGTTATGGTACCGTATGCTGAGGAAAATATGCCATTACGTTGGGTATTTCAGCAAGATAATGATCCTAAGCACACATCAAGGCTGTTATCTAAATTTTTCGAGGACCAAAGAGTTGACGTTCTGAAGTGGCCAAGCCAGTCCCCCGACCTTAACCCCATTAAAAACTTGTGGAAGACTTAAAAAAGAAATTGGCAAAGCATTCATTTTCAAATAAACAAAAATTATGGGAAGGTGTCCAAAAACTGTGGTATGAGACACCAGTAGAGACCTGCCAGGCTCTTATTAAAAGTATGCCAAAAAGAATAGCAGTAGTGGTCAAAAATAGAGGTGGATACACTGGATACTAAGTTAGGAAATACTAATTTACCTATTATTATGATCACACTGAAAACGTATCTGAAACACAAAATGATCTCTTTTATGTTATATTATTAATCTATGTTACAATTAAGTTTATTTTATTAAAAACAAATAGTTTAAGAACCAATGAGAACAAATTTTAAGTTTGAAACAATGAATAAAACTGTTTTCTGTTACCTTAAAGTCAAAGTTGATGTGTGTACGTATTAATATGATCAGGTGTGTACATACGGAAAGTTATGGAAATGCCGAATCGTTGACAGTTACTGTTATGATGCTGTCAGTAAAAACCCAAGTTTTTGACAATTGGCTGTCCTTATTTCGGGATCATGATGTATCCATAGACCTTCAATGCGTCGGATCATGGGATAGATTTCACCGATTGCTGTTGGAGAAAAGTTGTTAGCAGAGAGAGAGAGATAATCTTTTGCCCAATTTCATCTGAGATAAGAAGCGCCCATCTGGGAAGCCGTTTCCCATCAGAAGCAAACGTCATAAAATGGCCAAATGGCAAGAACTGGACCACATTATCCATCTTTCTACAAATAAAGAAACGCCATTATAAATGAATATTTGTAACTTTTCTGTAAATTGAATTATGTATCTTTTCTCCTTATTTTTGTCTTGGTCAATGCTTATATCGAAAACTATGTTTCTTTCTATCTTTAACAATGTACAAAAACTCAAATGCTATGGCTGACGTTTTCGTTTCGGTTTTAATCCCTGTATTCTAATTCTATCCATAATTCATGCCAATCCCAGGACTTTTCCCTCAACTTGTACCTAGAGTTGTGAGTGAAAAGATTGAGCCCAGCAAACAGTTTTACCATCCAAATAGCCCCACAACTAGATAGAGCAAATCTACTTTATTTTTTTTTGCACTTTTTCAAACCGTTTGCTTATTGCCATTTTCATTTTAATTTCACGTACAATTTTCCCTATTTCTACACAGTTTTCCCCCCTCCCACTGTTTCATTCTTTTTTACAGCATTTTAGTCTCTTTTATTCCTCGTCGATTTCCATTAAAATTCAATTGATGCGCCAGAGACACACACACACACACACGGGGTGAGGATGTGCTTAGTCAACTATTCGAATATCTATCTGTATATATCTGTAAATCTGTCGCTGTGTTTGTACTTGGGCCCAGTGATTTATCGAACATTCGAATTTTCGGTTAAGTGCTTGGCAAAGCAGCAATTCATGTGGGACTAAGGCAAAAAGTGGGGTGGTCCCCGTCCAGACTTTATAAAGCCATCAAAATGCGATAAACCCTTTTTTGATTCTCTTTCTCTACGGCATTTCCGATCTCTCGGTGATTACAAAACATTTTAGATTTCCGCCTGGTGCCTGAACTAAAACAAAAGTCCATTAAACGGAAGTCATTTTCAGGCCGTGTATAATGAAATTATTGTGTGCGTTGTGTGTTTTTTTTTTCTTCTTTCTTTAACATGATAATTTCCAAACTAATTTGTTTTCGAAATCAAAATGATGACGAGGCGCTACGGGAAGGGGAAGCGGCTCGCTTGCAGCATCTGCATCACAATGGCGAGAAGCTGTGCCCGGGCAGGAATTTAAGTAGCGAAAACTAATTAAAGCAGATAAAGAGTCGCATTAAAACAATAGCGAAAAAAGGGTGGGGAAGGGGGGTGGGTGGATGGGGTCCCAGCAGGTGCGCGCATGCATAATTGAGTTGCGCCTAAGTGTTATCTCTCTCTTTTCACAAATTAATTGGCAAAAAGTCTCGCGCGCGCAGCGCAGATACATTTGTATCTGTAAGTCGACTGCAGCGGCAGCGGCAGCAGCAGCGGCAGCGGCGGCAGCCCGTCGTGTGTAATTATAACTCTCAGTCGGCGGCACACAATAGACATTTGTGAAATTGTCACTATTTAGCATATTTGGTCACGAAATGTTGTGTTAGTTACAGCTTTTGTTCACTTTTTCATTTGTTGCTGTTGTTGTTGTTGTTGTTGTTGCTGTTGTTTCGCTGTATTCTTTATGAGGCAGAACACAATTTATGCGTTGAACTATTTATATTTGTGAAACGATGCAGGGAAAAATGTATTGAATCAAATTATATAGGTAAATGAAAAGAATTGTTCTCTGAGCTGTAGCTAATATCTGACTGATATGCAAATGTCCAGTCGCATATCTATTTGGTATTAGGTAGGGAACATATTTGAGTGAGTGTCAGCATTACTCGAATCAAGGCGATACATAACAGCAAACACTTGAAGTTGAGTCGCAAAGTACAAAAGTAAACGACTTCTTCAAAATTGGGAAAACAATTTTTTGGGAAATAAAATCACAATTTTGTTGATTTTGTTAAGAAATTGATAGTATGTCATTTTGAAACCCTTTCACTTCGGTTCGGTACCAACTTTGATACGTTAAAATCTGTATAAATCATAAATAATTTCTACGATATGGCTTGGAACCACTTTTGGAACGGTTCAGGTTTGTTTAGAATTAGTTAATCGTCCTTCTTAATCAGTTCTTCTTCTTAACCGCTTAACAGTCACGGTTGCTATTATTGGTGTAGACTTTTGGTTCGCCGCTCACGTTAGCCAGCAGCTTTGTGGGTATATCGCTCTGGGTAAAGTTGAGGCCCTTAGAGAAGGTGTGCACCGAGACAAAAAATCAATCGAATCCCAGACGAAAAGAAACAGAGACGAGATTGTCTGAACCCAAAAATAAACAGAATGAATTCCTTTCGTGATCAACGAACCACAGCTTAACCAGTTAGATTTAGGAATTTACAATTTTGCTAAATTGTTTTCTTTCGTTATCACAGATTGTGATTCGCGCACTGCAACTTCCGATTCCAACCCATACTAACTAGAAATGTGTTTTTTTGATCTAAGAAGAAAAAAAATTAATAAAAAACATAATAAAAAGTTTTAAAATTTCACTTGGGTCTGCATTGTACTCAACTTTTTCATGAATATGAAGCCAAGCTTTATAACAGCTGGTAGTTTGCTGATCTGATCTATATTTTTTCTTCCTCTATCTATTATAAAGATATGACGATTGAATGTTTTATATGACCAACGATCCACAGCCTAAACTGTTACATCTAGAAATTAAAAGTGAGAGAGTAGTTTTCATTTCTGTTGATATTTTGAACTAAGAAGAAATTTTCCATTCCACCCTCTAATTTCAACAATAATAACAAGTAAATAAGACGGTCAAACTCTGTACCTGCGAAAGTGTATGCTCAGTAAGTATTTTGAGACTGCAGTAGAAGCAGGAAACATCGAACTTTGATTTGCTCATAACTTGATTACACAGTGCTACAGTGCGAAATAACCTGGGTATTGGCATAGCGTACGCTGTATAGCAGGTCGCGTAGAGCACTTCCTCATACTTGGTTATCCTCGGGGACCCCCAAAATCTGAACTTATGGCCCAAAAACCGTTAATTGCTCATTTTGCTTACTTAACTTGAAGTAACTCGCGAATGGACCAGCTGATTTTATGTTACTTTGCTAATTCTGAGAGCGACGAGAAGATTCTTTAATATTTAGACTTATATTAATATATATTCAATGGCTTCAGAGATTAAACGCGATGGATGACAAAAACGCAGGTTACAGATCTGGTATTTTCAATTTTTTTTTATAAATTCCTACTTTGGCCACCATTGGTTTAACTATTTTATGCTAGGCGATTTTTCCATAAAGTTTATTATAAGAGCCCATTTAATTCTCCGTTGAACAACTGTTCTCTTGATGAATATGGCTACCTGATGACGAAGTTATTCGCAGGATATCTAAGCACGCTTCGACAATCTAGATTATTTTTATACCCTTGCAAAAGGTATTATAATTTTGCCCAGAAGTTTGCAACGCATAGAAATATTCATTTCCGACCCCATAAACTATATATATTCTTGATCAGTGGGACGAGCTGAGTCGATTGAGCTTTGTCCGTCCGTCTGTCTGTCTGTCCGTCTGTCTGTCCGTCTGTCTGTCTGTCCGTCTGTTTCTACGCAAACTAGTCTCTCAGTTTTAAAGCTATCGAGCTGAAATTTTGGACAGAGTCTTCTTTTTACTGCACGCTGCTAATATGTCGGAATCGACCGGATCGGATCACTATATCTTATAGCTGCCATAGGAACCGTCGGTCGAAAAATGGGTTTTAGTGAGAAAAACTTTTTTGTTTTCAATGTGAACGTGATTAAACTCGGTCATTAATAATATTATATGCTTTCAAACAGATTTGCAAATTTTGGTCAAAATCGGATGACTATATCTTATAGCTGCCATAGGACCGATCGGTCGAAAAATGGGTTTTAGTGAGAAAAACTTT
The DNA here is from genome assembly GCA_037044535.1 of Lordiphosa magnipectinata. NCBI lineage: Eukaryota > Metazoa > Arthropoda > Insecta > Diptera > Drosophilidae > Lordiphosa > Lordiphosa magnipectinata. Next base: position 245,402 of record JBAMBO010004524.1, on the reverse strand, counting down.
TTTTGTTTTCAATGTTAACGTGATTAAACTCGGTCATTAATAATATTATATGCTTTCAAACAGATTTGCAAATTTTGGTCAAAATCGGATGACTATATCTTATAGCTGCCATAGGAACCATAGGTCGAAAAATGGGTTTTAGTGAGAAAAACTTTTTTGTTTTCAATGTTAACGTGATTAAACTCGGTCATTAATAATATTATATGCTTTCAAACAGATTTGCAAATTTTGGTCAAAATCGGATGACTATATCTTATAGCTGCCATAGGACCGATCGGTCGGAAAATGGGTCTTAGTGAAAAAAAACTTTTTTGTTTTTAAGTAAATCGTTCTTAAGGTCGGTGATTATTAATATTAAACGTTTTCAAACTAATTTGAAAAAGTTGAACGACATCGGGTGACTATATCTTATGGTTGCCATAGGACCGATCGGTCGAACATGAGTCTTGGTAAAAAATTTTTTTGCTTAGTTTTGGTAGCGTCCTTAAACTCGCTGATGACTTATTTTATATGCTTTCAAATAGATTCGCAAAATTGGGCCGAAATCGGATGACTATATCTTAAGGCTGCCATAGGGCCGATCGGTCGGAAATTGAGTCTTAGTGAGAAAAACTTTTTTCAGACGTTTATCTGTCGGAAAATAGGTTTTAGTTACAAAATTTTTTGATTTTTATGTAAGCGTTCTTAAACTGTGACATTTGCATTTGCAAGGGTATAAAAACTTCGGCACAGACGAAGTTAGCTTGGCCTTCTCGTTTAAGTGTGTTAACAGAAAATCGATTGATTTAACTTTAAAGCCCCGAAAAATTTACTTTGCTAAAGTTTGGTGGGAAATTTAAATACAGCTTTTCATATAATCACATAAATGTTTACATATTTGTTTGACAATTTTGGACTAAGATTATTCCTGTTCGAGTGAAAATATTATAGTCGGGCTGGACCACTTAAATCGTATAATTCTTACCATCTAAGTATGTGGTCTGTGCGACAGACAGTCGGACAGATGAACAAGCAGACAGACAGAGATTTTCAATCGGATTTCCAGCCATAATGCAAAAACGAAATGTATAGAAACGATCATTTAATTTTTCGGTTTACCGGAACTTATTAGGGGCTTAAAATAGTTGGATTTTGGTTCGGTTCGGTACAGGCTTCCATTTCTGAAATAAAATATTTTAGTATAAACTCAGCCAACTTGTCTAAAGATGGTTTATACTCCACTTTAAGGTCCAAACATCTCCTTTCTAAAGATGACACTATACATAAGACTGGTCCATACTTAAAAAATTCTGGAAATTTAAATATCTCCCGACAAATTCTGAAAGATTGACAATCTTCGAATTTTTCGTTGTGGAAAACCCCATGGCAAGAGGCCTCTGAAGTTAGTAAAATGGATTTAATTCTGGTGGCCAAAGCTTAAATTTTGCACATGTGTCTTTTTTATGGTCCGCTATGACATACATTTTTATTTTCCGCTTGCAGCTCATTTCTCAACTAGCTTCCACAGAGACGATTGCTCTTGCCAAAAAAAAAGAATTGTGCGATAACTTCTTTGTGATGGTATCTAAGCCAAAATTTATACGTATTGACGTCTGTATGAACGCAGTGATCTTAGAGATGGTAAGAGATAGAGGTTTGACATGTTTGGGACAAATACTTCTTGTATTTAATCAAGTTTATTTTAAATTTTTTCCACGCCCCCGCAATTTGGAAAAAATTTATTATCTCCCACAGTTTTGTAGTTAGATGGCTCGTACCTTATAAAGATATTTAGAAATCAAAGTTATTTATCGATTTACCGAAAGAATAAACAAGAAAAAAAGTCGGTCAAGCCCGACTATAACATACTCTGTACCCTTAACGTCTCAGCTCGCATTTACTCACGAGTTATACGCGCTCATCTCTAAGTTTCTCTCTCTCTCTCTCTCTCTCTCTCTCTCTCTCACTAAGATTGCCGTTCAATAGAATGCTGCGGTGGTGGGTGGGGTGGTGCTGGGTGTTTACTGGCCGTTTTTTGCTCATAACTTGAGTATCGTTCATCCGATCTTTATCATTCCTTCAGCAAATCGATAAATAATTTAGTTTACAAGGTATCTCTAGAAGGTATCTACGAATGATCTAGCTTCAAAACTGTAAGATATATGACGATTTTTCCTACTTGCGGGGGCGGGAGTGGGCGTGGCAAAAATTGAAAATAAACTTGATCTGCCTGCAAGTATAAGAAATATATGCCCCATATATGTCAAACCTCTATCTCTTACCATCTCTGAGATCTCTTCGTTCATACGGACGGACGGACGGACGGACAGACGGACGGACAGACGGACGGACGGACAGACGGACATGGCTATATCGACTCGGCTGTTGATGCTGATCAAGAATATATATACTTTATAGGGTCGGAAACGATTCCTTCTCCCTGTTACATACTTTTGCACAAACTTAATATACTCTATGTACCTTCGGTACAGAGTATAAAAAGTTAGGATGAACGATAGCCGAGTTATAAGGAAAACAAACAAAACAACAATTATGATTTACAGCACCGGCCGCAACGGCGATGTGCAGCACTTCACACACTTTATGGCTGTTTTCCCACTTTGTGTGGCTCCCAACTTGAATTTATCAAAAATATACAAACTTTGCGGGGTACAGAGTATGTTATAGTCGGGCTTGATCGACTTTCTTTATTGTATTTTTTTGGTCACTTTTTTGTCAGAAACTTACGATGTACTGTAAAAGTTTAATGTTCGTATGGTAGAATTTATGTTTGGATTGGTGTTAGATTAGTGTTAGATGTTAGATGTTACGTCAGATACGTCGTCTTGGAAGTTGACAAGGGAAGATTCTCAAAAGTCTGCTTCTGGCTCTGACACCATTTATCCTTCTTCTGCGAAGTAGTTGCCTTGCTAGCCTATTTGGGTGTCCTCCGAGTCTCTCAATTTAGTCTGCAGATTGTTTAACAATTACGTCGCCTATCATTGGGACATTTAGATTCTCTTCCAGCCTTCTCGTGCAAATGTACCAGGGCGCTCCGGTTAGTCTGCGTAGTACTTTGGCTTGGAGAACACGGATCTTGTGTAGATGCGTTGTAGCTGCCATACCAAATACTTGCAGGCCGTATCTCCATCCGGGTGTAATGATTGCCTTATATATATGTACCTTGTTATTTAATGACAATTTGATTTTGCTATTTAACAGCCATCCATATTGAGCAGCTCTTCATTACAGCGACCTTGTGAGCTGGTTTATGTGCAAGTGGAAAGTCAGGCGCCTGATGTGCTAGAAGTTGATCTTCCGTGAAAACTCGGGCGTAGTCGTCTCTCCTTAACGTGTAGGTGACATTTGCACACTTCGCTTGATTGATACCAATATTCCAGCGCCTTGCCCATCTGCAAAATCGGTACATGTACTGTTGTAGAATATCCGTGGCGCTATAGACACAGGGATGTCTGGCCAAAATAGCTGTGTCATCAGCAAAGGTGGCAAGAAAAAGATCCTGTGGGTCATTCCTTGGAATGGTATCTCCAGTGGGCATGCATGATCATGGTTGAAAGTGTGTAAAGCGTGGGGCCGAGGAAGCTCCCTACCTAGTTGTTGTACTCGATTCAGCTCTATCAAGGACGACAGAAAACGTCCTGTCAGTAAGGAAGCTGCGCTCCTGATCAAACAGCTGTGGTGGGAGAAGACTCCTTATCTTGCACAGCAATTCTCTATAGCCACATACGATCAAACACTTGCTTCACGTCGACGAATACCGCCATGACGTACTCCTTGGCATGGTACCCTTCAAGGATAAAGTTAGTTACCCTGTTATCTGATCTGGCGTTCCGTGCGACTGCGTTGGCTGAGCTCATCGATGGCCAGTATTCTGCTCAGCAGGCACCTCACAAAGATTTTCGACACAAAAAGCTATGTAAATTCCATTTCCTTAGATTTGTCATTCTTGTTGGCGGTACAACTAGTTTAAATACTCTAGTGTTGTCATCAAGCTCAGATTGGTCTTAAAGTGCTTGGCACATCAATTGCTTTTCAGCGTTAGGAGCTTTGTCTTCAAAGAAAGACATAGCTTCTTCGGAAAGGTACCATAAGTGAGTGCTCATTTACTATGGTAGAGGTTGCTAAATCAATGTTCGCGTACTCCTGAATGGACTTTAAGAAATTTAGGTTTTGGTTCGGAGGAATATAATAATAGAAGCTTAATTAATTCTGATTTTTTTTTCTGTGTTTGGTTGTTAGCTCACTATCACATTCTTTCTGGAAAATATAAGCTTAACATATATTTATTGTTTTATATCCGAGTGGTAAAAGTTGCAACTTATAATTAGCGTGTTTAGCAGACTCGTGGTCCAAAAAGTTGCATTCGTTTACAACTGTAAACAAGTAATGGATTCAAAAAGAACCTATACTGTACTTTTTCAAGAGCCTCCTGGTTCTATCTTCAGTAGGCTTTTCAACATATATTTGGTAATTTTGTACAACTTAATACTAACAATGATGTTTTGCTTACATAGCTTATTATACTCTGTACCAAAGGTACATAGAGTATAATAAGTTTGTGCAAAAGTATGTAACAGGGAGAAGGAATCGTTTCCGACCCTATAAAGTATATATATTCTTGATCAGCATCAACAGCCGAGTCGATATAGCCATGTCCGTCTGTCCGTCCGTCCGTCCGTCCGTCCGTCCGTCTGTCCGTCTGTCCGTCTGTCCGTCCGTATGAACGAAGAGATCTCAGAGATGGTAAGAGATAGAGGTTTGACATGTATGGGACATATATTTCTTATACTTGCAGGCAGATCAAGTTTATTTTCAATTTTTGCCACGCCCCCTCCCGCCCCCGCAATTTGGAAAAAACTTCATATCTCCTACAGTTTTTGAGATAGATCGTTCGTTCCTTCTAGAGATACCTTGTAAACAAAATTATTTATCGATTTGTTGAAGGAATGATAAAGATCGGATGAACGATACTCAAGTTATGGGCAAAAAACGGCCAGTTAACACCACCCACCCCCCCGTTCAACATTGGCAATCTTAGTGCGAGAGAGAAAGAGAGAGAGAGAGAGAAACTTAGAGAGCGCACCGCGTTGTGCGCGGGGTGTTAACTGGCCGTTTGACTCCTGAGCAAAGGCGAGTGTAAGGGTACAGAGTATGTTATAGTCGGGCTTGACCGACTTTCTTCCTTGTTTTATTATAGTTTTTTACTTATTTTGGTTCCTTTTTTAAGCTAATTACTTTCGTTGTTGGTGAGCTTTCAAAGTATTTTTTGCTTTGTATAGTTTTTAAATGATTTGGCAATTGATTCCATAGCCCGATAGCAGGTATGAATCGTACCTGCTAAAATCAGAGACTTGAGGACTATAAATATATCTAACAATTGCATTGAAACTACAGTGAATTTACTCCACGAAAGTAAGTTGGATACCAGGTGATCATATGTAATCAGTGTACCATTGATAAAAAGTTTTGGCAACTGTATCGTAACCAGAATTGGAAGGGTGTATCCAGAGTTCGTCAAGTTTCTATCTACTGTGCATACCAAAGTGCTCAGCGGCAGCCACGTCAACACATCGCTGCGCTGCTTCGCCAACAGTGCGGCCGAGCAAAAATTAACTTCACATACTGACATATCTCTGGATATCATCAGCGTACATATGGAGGATTATTAACTTATATTAAAAACAACAAAGGACACAACAACAACTATGGAACAACTCTCTCGGGGGTTTTGGAATTAGAAGATGAAGATCAACTGGGAAGTTTAGTTGAAGTGTTTGTAAAATTTCAAATTTTGTACAAAGAATATCATGATTCACAGTGCCTAAAGCCTTGATGTGATCAAGGAAATATAAAAAAAAATTGTTTCGGCCACTACGGACTGCTTATCTTAAAGGAAGGGTTCAAGGAATGTGAGCACTCAGAATGCAAGGGGCCCAGTGGTGCAGCTGGCAAGACCGCTGCCTTTGAATGGCGAGGTTATGGGTTCGAGTCCACTTCCATGCAAAGATTTTTAAACATTTTTTTAATGTTTTCTCTTAATTTTTAATTTTTTGTGATTTTTTTAGCTAGAGCTTATAATAAAACTGTAAGAGGTTTGATAAGTTGAGAGTAGATAAGTCTTGTTTTTGAGAATATAATTCTCATTTCAAGATATTTCAATCTTGGTTCTTTTTGCCACAAGGCCCCGTTTCTGAGGACCACTTCCTTAAAATGGGTGGGTAAATTAATCTTTACTTAATTTTAGAGACAATTTTTGTTGGCCTCCATCCGCCTCCACCACATCGTGTACACGGTGACTTGAAGCATTTTGCTAAGCTTGCAATTGCTCTAATTAATGGAGTCAGGCATACCCCTTCCCCCGCCCCCACCCCTTCCCTACCCCGTCACCTGCTTGGGCTAATTATTCAGCAGGTTCGTCGTTGGGTGTCGTGTGAACTCGGTTTGTAGGTTTTGTTCCTCCGTTTTTTTTTTTTTTTTACCGCAAATGTCTAATGAAGTTGGCCCGCTTTGATTGAGTGGGCGCAATTAAGCAGCAGCAGCTGGAGATACAGATACACGTACTGACAGATACAGTTGCTGCGCCTTGCCGCGCATATTTCTCACTCATAATTAAGTCGTTTTGAGCGCGTTTAGAAATTGTTTTCGCTGCGTGTTTAGCTGCTTCTTGCTAATTGCAACGGATTTTCCCACCGAAAAAAAAAAAAAAATGCCAAACCACTTGCCCGATCCCAGGCGAAAGTCAGCCAGTGACTCAAATTGGGTTATTATGTGCATAGTTAGAAACGACTGTGGCTGACGCCAGTGCCACATGCGACACTTAATTGTCATGTGAATCGTGAGGCAAATTCTCGAACCGAGAAACGGGGACAAATCTCAGGCCAAACAGTTTCTAATCATCGATACGATTTGTTTAATAAAAAACAAAAAAACAACACACACGAAAACTGGTCCGATTCAATGATGGAGATCTGCCATTTTGGCCAAAGCGGAAATGTGTCGAAATGAAATTTTAATTTCTTGTTAATTGAACGGGGTTACGGTTGAACTTGATGAGGGGTTAGAGGAAATGGAAATTCATAATTAATTGTGAATTAAGTCAATCGTTGGACAATTCTTGAATTCAATCATACTTAAAAGGTACGGCTAATTGGAGGCGACTTGCTTGCTAAGCTGGATTATCCCAAACAACAAGAAAATTACCTGTATAAAAAGCAACTCACAAAACACAAAACGAATTGTTGTTGTAGCTCCTTTTCGTTAGATTTTCTTGTCCACCGTCTGATGGAATTTCAGTAAAAACAAATAGAGTAAAGCTTACTTCGGCTCGATCGAAGTTTATATACCCTTGTAGCTTAATGGCGCCACTACTTTGTGCATTTGCTTGCCAGTTTGTTTTATGGCAGCTATACGATATATTCATCTGATTTTGACCGAACTCCCCAAAATTGTGTGGAAACTGAAAATATTCACAACTGGAAGGTATAAAGACGCTACCATTGAAAATAAAAAAGTTTTTCTCACTAGAACTACTTTTTTGACCGATAGTTCTTATGGCAGCTATATGCTATCGTCATCCGACTTGGATCAAATTTGGCAGAATAATGTGGTAGCATATAGTATTGATCAATGACAAGTTTGGGAGCTATAGCATTGAAGACAAAAAAGTTTTTCATGCTAAGACTTTGTTTTAGACCCATCTTTTGTATGGCAGCAATACTATATAGTTGTCCGATTTTCGTGAAATTTGGTGGAATTATGTGAAGGCATAGAAAACTTACAAACACGAGGTTTGGGCACGTTTGCGTTGAAGATAAAAAAGTTTTTCTAACAAAAACTACTTTTTCGACCGATAGTTCCTATGGCAGCTATATGCTATAGTCATCCGATCCGGCCGGTTCCGATAAATGTGCAGCGTCTTGGTACCAAAAGACTTCGTGCAAAGTTTGGTTAAGATAGCTTTACTGATGAGGGAAGAGATAGCATAGAAACAGACGGACAGACAGACATGGCTATATCATCTCAGCTCGTCATGTTGATCAAGAATGTATATACCTTGTGTGGTCGGAGATGCTTCCTTCTATGCGTTACAAACATCTTGACAATTTTAATATTCCCTCTATAAGGTTATAAAAATCACTTAAACTTGAAACTAAATTTGATCTGTTACGTTATTATTATAATTTATTCGTTCTCTTAAGATTTTGAATTCGGAAAATTATGTTTTCGTTTTTTTTTATTTACTTAAACGATGTATGAGGATCTTAAAAATATCCTGAACAACTTTCAAGCAATGTTTGACACAAATAAACAAAAATAATTTGTTTTCTCGAACTTCGTATGTACGTGAATGAAAACATAAGTGTCATGGGACGCCCGGTACCAGCGGAGATCTTTACGACGATAAATCTGCAGTGATTGGAAAGGTACTCAATTTACAAGGTAAATGTCAAAAAATATACTTAGGTAAGGTAAAAGGTGTCCGGAATTTTCAGTACCTAGGTAAAGGTAAAGGTACAAAACAGATACTTTTAATTTTTTTTCGTCACCAAGTCTGTTTCTATTTGGTGTAAATATTTGGCATCCACAGCTAAAAATTCTTTTAATAGGGTCAAAGCTTGACAAAATGGAATTACACTTAAAAAAATCATTACAAATATTTGTCTACTTAATTTTAGATTCAAATAAATTGCTAATATCGGCAAGATAAGTTAAGGCTTAAATTTCAATATTAGAATTTTCATAACAATTCTCTCATTTCAGAGTCATTTGTATTTGAACTCTCATTGACAACAGGTTCCAAATTTTCCGTTATTTCTTCAACAAGATAGTTTTTAAAACAGTTTACAATTAAGTTGTTTTAATATGGAATTTACTTCATTTAAATTTTCCAAACGTAATAGTGGACAAATCCAAAGTCTTTGTCTCGCTTGAAGTCAAGTTTTAAATAAAAGAAAATCGTTTATAGTTATAGTATAGTAGCAACTACTATCGTTATAGTAGCAAGTATTTCATGTTTTGAAAATCGCCGACGCTTATATGCCAGCAGGAGAGAATGAGAATGTAGATTGCTCTATATAGTGGCCGGTTACACCAAAGTAACTTTGTTATTGCAACTCCAGATATCGGCAGTGGTGCAAATAAAATGAGTATTTTAAAAAATACCGGCGATATGTTTTTATACAGCCGTACTCCCGTTTTCACTTTCCGATAATCAGTACAAGATTGGTTTAAAAATCCCAAAATTTTTAAGAAAGTGAAAATGGGAGCACGGCTTCAGTCCGCCTCCCTTTTTTCTAGCATGGATCGTAAAGTTTTTGCACAGGGAATGTTTGCCGAACGTCCATCTTGGCTATAATGTAATCGGTGCGAAAGAAATAACGTACGATAAGTACCTAGTCCCTTACCTATTGAAAAGGTTAATGAAAATTAAAACCTAGGTAAGGTAAAAAATACTCGATTTTAAAAATACCGGGCTAAGGTAAAAGGTACATAAAATTTTTATCTAGGTATGTTCCTAGGTATTTGTACCTAGGTACTTCCAAATACTGTAAATCTGATAGTAAATTTAAATACTGGTGAAAAGACACTTTGTTGGATTCGTCTGTATAAATAAATATATGGCGAAAAACGATATTAGTTGTTGGTCCATCTTTTTTTGTAGATTGGTAAGGATTGTGGTTCATTGTCTATATAAATTTTTTAAAGGAAAATCATTTTCTTAAATACATTTTTAATTAAGTTCTGGATCTGAAATGTCAGCTTGCGTTTCTGGTAGGTTGAGTTCATCAACTACGGGCATGAAGTCCCAGTTTTGCTTAGTTCAGGTAGGTCCTTAGTGAGGCCGGGTGGTTTTTCTGGGTGCCATTAGAAATCCAAGAGAATCTTTGACCTTTTGGCAAATGCCAATAGTTGTTTGGGAGACTTTCTTGCAGCCTCTTTAAGAGAGGTGAAACTTGGGGAGTGCAGATGTCTTAATCTTGTCTTAGCGATCGCTGAGCAGCTGCAGATGAGGTGTTCCAGAGTTTCGATGACTCCAGGTCCATAATTCAAAAAACGTTAAAAAAAGTTATAAGATGTTCGGATTTTTTCAAAAAGATGCTGCTATAAAAAATTTTTCTTGGAAATTTTTGGAGAATTTTTTTTTACCACTTTGACTCAAATTTCTCGAGAATTATTTAAACGATTTTGATAATTCTTTTTTTTTTCAGTGAAAGCTAACACACAAAAGCATAGTATTTTATCTAAAAAAGTGGTGGCTTAACGCGATTATCTTGAAACAACTTTTTCGAAAATGAACTGTTGACCACTTTCAAATGTATTTTTTTTTATTACTCCTAAGTTAGGACCAAAATTAGGGGCGAAAAAAGTCGACTTTTGAGACCCCAAAATCCGTTATTTAATGAACGTTCCCAAATATCAAGTTCAGACCAGAATTACATTAGATCTTATAAAAACCCCGTTTTCAGTTTTACTTTTAAATAATCCGGTCTCAAAAATTGTTTGCAACCATGGGCCTATGTTTTACATTTTTGTCCAATTTTGAACCGGAATACAACAACAACAACAGCAGTTTACATTTCGCCCAAACATAATAGAATCACGTGGACAGGCTTTAATTTTCCTTGAATAATTTCTAGGGTTGCCAGACCAAATTTGACACCAGCAATGTAAAGTCAAACGCTTAAGTAAAATTCGATACGAACAGAGATCTTTTTGGCAGGGTTGCAAACATAAACAAGTAGAAAAGTCGGTCAAGCCCGACTGTAATATACTCTGTACCTAAAGTAGCAGCTGAAAGCAGCGCTGCTGAATAATAGATGTTGCCACTACTTGCATTGAACAATGAGGGATTTTGAAAACTGACCAATAGATGTCGCCACTACTGCCAGGGCGGCATCCGATCGTTATAATTTCTTCAGCAAATTTATAAATAATCTTGATTACTAAATATCTCTAGAAGGTACAAATCATCTATCTACAAAACTGTGTAAGATATGACGCTTTTTCCAAATTGCGGGGGCGGCCGGGGAAGTGGCAAAAATTGAAAATAGACGATCTGCCTGCAAGTATAAGAAGTTTATGTCCCATACATGTCAAACCTCTTTCACTTACCATATCTGAGATATGTGCGTTCATACAGACAGACGGAACCATCTCCCATACTGCAAATAGCTTCCTTTTGCACACTGACATTGTGGCTGGGCGGAAGGCAACAGCTCATCATAAAACATTCAACTAATTTTTAAAAATTCATTGATACCGAACCCGGTCGAACCTCTAAAGTTCAGCTCTATGAAAGTTTAATTTATTAGTATACATTATATCTCTAAGAAGCACTACAATTAATATTGAATTTTGGAACAAAGCACAATCACAGATCACAAAAACTTATTTTTGTATTTAATTTATACCTTTTACTTTATATAGGAGCAAAACGTTGAATTGCAATATAATTAAAGCTTATTCTATAAAAATAAAAAAAAAGTGGCAGCTCGTGATCGAAATTGGTGGGAAAGCGGTTGGCAGCAGCTGGTGGAACATATGATGTGCTTGAAGCTTTACAGCTGAAAAGCAAAACGAAGAGTGTTTTTAGCTCAGCGGATATTTTGGTAATCGATTACGAAACGATATTGGAGACAATATTTATTTTGAAATTTGAATTAATCGCCGCTAAATCAGCCGTCTCTCCCACTGTGACCCGGTTTGCAGCGCTGCACTTTGGTGCAAGTATATTTCCACAAATTTAAGAAAAATGGAAAATAATAATGTTATTTTCTACTTATTTTCGAGGCTTTCCCAACTCCTCTCACTTTTATTGTTTTTGTTTCTCTCTTCTTTTTTGCCTTCTGGGATTGGATTTCATATTTTCGGGCCAATGGAAACCTTAGAAATGGTTTTTTGTCAGAAATTAGTAAGCAATGTAAATAACAGTTAGCAGCTACTTAAGTGTCTCGGTGTGGCACCCCCGATGAGAGAGAGAAGAGAGAGAGAGAGAGCTGGGAGCGAACTGCTAACCACAGGCATGCCCATGGTATTGGCCTACACTTCATTGCTTTGCGGTCAACCGGCCGTCCACTTTCAAACCGCTCGTCGCCTGCTTGTCAGCGACCACTTCTCGTTGGACTTTGTTAAACCTTAAAATTAGTTTAAGTATTTAGTTACCAATTTAGTTGGGGAGCAATTGACGAGGGCAGTTTGACTTGGTAACTGCTGGGACAGCGACTTCAAGTGTATCTGTGTGTGTGTGTGTGTGTGTGTGCGGTTTTGTGGTGACAACGAGACGCTGCAAGGGAGGCAGCCGTCTCCAAGCAGGGGTGGGTGTCCAAGCAGTTTGTCAGCAGTTAAAGGTATCTAGATGCAGGCCAAAGCTTGAGGAAATGAGCAGCCAGGCAGGTGATAGATAAATATTGAAAATCTATTAAACCAATGCGAACAATAGAACTTATTGATCAATTGCTTGATTAAAACGGTGTTTGATTGAAGTTAGAAAATAGAATCCAAACGAAGCTCAATAAGTGTTAGAATAATTAAGTACAGTTTCAAAAACTTGACTTTACTTTTACTCGCTTAAAAGTTTATTCAAGCTTATAAGGTTTTCAATCAGAGAATCGATCAATAGTAGTTCTTATTGAACATTGTTGCGAAATTGTTAAAGCAAGCTTAAAATTTCTTCAATCATGGAATCAACTATTATTTATTTTCCTCCACCAAATTGACTAAAAAGCTTGATTAATTGATTTGATTGAGTTGATTTATGTTTTTGATTTGATTGGATTGTTACAATTTCAATACAATGTGACTGTTTTAATGACCTTTGGACCATCAATCATATAACTTTTTAGCAGGCTCTAGGTCAATAAGTTATGATTTTGTTTATAACATTTCTAAAACAAGTCACACACAACCCCACAAAGAAGGCTGGTTGATCGTATAGCTATTTCATGAATTTCCACAATTCAATCATCAGCGATCTTTGCCAAACTTCAATATTTAAGAATTGTTTTAATTATTAAAATGCAATCTTAGAACAAATTGAAGTCATTTAAAGTTTTTCTTCAAGTAGTCGAAGGCTTTCAAATGATTTTCTAATAGTTAAAGTTACAAATTTGTAAGCTGTTCTTGATTTGAATGGGCTTAAACTCAAGTCAATTCTTTAGCAGTCGAACCTTCACTAGCTACTGAATTCAGCTGTGCCTTGAAATAGCTGCTTAGATTCAAGTTTATGGAATAAATCAATTCTTGTTTTAAGTAAATGAAAATATTAAATAAAATAAGTTATTAATTTGACAACATGATTGATTTTATGATTGAAATGGTCGTAAATTGGGGCATATCATTTTGGCAACTTATTTTTTTCAGTGTTTGCTCAAGTGTTTGGAACATTTTCATAAGAATTGCAACAAAAAGCTGATTGAAAAAACCTTTGATTGAAGTTTTGCAAAATTCTAATTGATTGACAGTCCAGCAGCATGATTGATGGTTCGATTGAATGGGTTTTATATCCAGTTCGATGAATTTTGTATAAAAATTGGGCCAAACTATTTGCAGAGGACTTATAAGTGTTTTCTTTTTTCTCAATGATTGAGCATGATATTAATGTGATTGAAGTTTTACTGAAATCGTATCAAAAGATTCTATGAAAAGTGTTTTTTGATTGACTCAGCATCATAGATGATATGATAAAGTTAATTGAAGTCCAACAGAATGATGGATTGAGGGATTGAATAATATTCAAAATTGATTGAAAACTGCTTTTCGAATGCCTGGCTGGTCTCAGAGTTCATTCCGATGCAAGTATTTGATATTTAGTTATGTACTGATGTTACTGATGATTGAAAACCAATTCTTGTTCTATACAATTAGATTGTTATTTGAAGTCCCCTTAGATGATGGCATTTGCATGTGTTATCAAATTTCACCTCGAAGCTCGAACCACCCTCAACTCAAAGTTTTCACTTCGCTCCACGAGCGTGTCAAGTGGCACATACAAAAAGGCCACAGCAGATAGATCATCATCAACAGCTCGAAATGTATCTGTATGTGGCAGCTACAATAACTTGTAGTTAGTTATATTTTTTTTTCCCATTTTTTTTTTCGGTATTAAATTGTGCGGTTTTTGCGGTGGTGCTGGACTTAAGTACCACCACACATTTCTACAGGCATTTTCCACTTGACAAGAAGAAGATGAAGCCACAAAAGGCACCGATGGAAGACGTTCAACTATTATGGCCAGTGGTCAAGCATTTAGACTTGGCTAAAAAGGAGACTCTCCGCAGATGTGTGTAAGACGTCGCCAGTTGAAATTTCAAACCGCTGAAGCGCGGCTAAATGTGTTGAAAACCGAGCAGGAGAGAAACAGTGTGTGTGAGAGAGAGAGAGAGCGAGAGGGGAGACTCTTTGATTGATGATTGCAGCTCGGGGATGCCTTTCAACTGTATGAAATGAAATTTGCTGTGCGAGTCGCAGGTGAAGCTCCAAGATCAGGCTCGTGATTAAGCGCCAAATGTATTCAAAAGATTGTAATTAAGGCCACAAAAGCTGCAGATCTGCAATGTCTGATAGCCGCTTGTTAACACGTCCCCCTCCGCTCCACATCGAACAGCAGCGCTGACCCTGCTGACTCACGATGACGCACAATTGATACTCGAAACGAAATTTTTCAATGGATTTTTTTTTTTTTTGTCGCCGCAAAATTAGTAACGCAAAAACGCAAATTGTAACTATTCTAATGCCCCCCTCATGGGTGGCATTCAGTTCCAGTAAGCGTAAAGCTGACCCAACAAAAATTAACTTTATTCGTTTTGGGGTATTATAACTTTACGATGCAGTTTGACTAAAGAGAACTAGAATATGTATGCCAACCAAATTTAAAAACTCAGAAAGATCCAGGGGAAAGTTTAGAACGCATCTTTCTCTGAGACGTTTTTAGTATTTTTATACCCTTGTAGAGGGTATATTAAAATTGTCGAGATGTTTGTAACGCATAGAAGGAAGCATCTCCGACCACACAAAGTATATTTATTCTTGATCAGCATGACGAGCTGATATAGCCATGTCCGTCTGTCCGTCTGTTTCTATGCTATCTCCTCAGTCTGTTTTAAAGCTATCTTAACCAAACTTTGCACGAAGCCTTTTGGTACAAATACGCTGCATATTTGCCGGAATCAGCCGGATCGGATGCCTATATCATATATGTAGCTGCCATAGGAACCATCGGTGGAAAAAGTAGTTTTAGTGAGAAAAACTTTTTCGTTTTCAACGCAAACGTCCCCAATCTTCGGTTTTCTAAGTTTTCTATGCTTTTACATAATTCCACCTAGTTTAATGAAAATCGAACAACTATATAGTATAGCTGCCATACAAAAGATATGTCTGAGAAAAAGTCTAAGTGGTAAAACTTTTTTGTTTTCAATGCTATCGCTCCCAAACTTGTCACTTATCCATATTATATGCTACTACATAATTCTACCAAGTTTGTTTCAAATCGGATGACTATAGCATATAGCTGCCATAGGAACTATCGGTCGAAAAAGTAGTTCTTGTGAGAAAAACTTTTTTGTTTTCAATGGTAGCGTCTTTATACCTTCCAGTTGTGAATATTATCAGTTTCCACACAATTTTGGGGAGTTCCGTCAAAATCGGATGAATATATGGTATAGCTGTCATATAACAAACTGGGAAGCAAATGCTCAAAGTAGTGGCGCCATCAAGCTACAAGGGTATATAAACTTCGGTCGAGCCGAAGTTAGCTTTCCTCTATTTTTTTCTATTATTTCTAAGCTAATCTTTGAGTTGTGTACCAATTTTGTTCTCAGCACTTGCTGATTTAAAAGATTTTTTAAGCTCAAAATCGAAAGTCTTGAAGTTAGAAATTTCGGTATGTCATCCGCTGCTGTTGTCGAGCAAAAAGGTGTTTTTGACACGACGTGGAGAATAAAAAAGCTTTATTTTTCGACAAAGAAAAAACTGAAAATAAACGCGCTTGGTTTTTCTGTTTATTTTATGTATTTATCTAATTATAATATCTTTAATATATCATCTGTCTGATGAAGTTCCTCATCCTCAGTTGTGCCTATTAGCTTAAGGTAATTAGGAGGAAACCTTATAATCGACGCAGCAATCGATTACCTTCAGAGTTTTTGAAACTATAAAGTACTCCATATTAATGCAATCATCTGAATTCTGCATCTCCGCCAAAAACCAAATGGATTGCGAAAACAGTTTTGAAGATCCGAAAAAATTTTTAAGCTCACTTTTAGAGAATTTGGGGAAACCTAGTACATCAGTAATATTAATATTAGCGAATTTAACTTTTTTTCTAATTAAAACTTCCTTTTCCACTTTTTCTGCCAGCAGATCATCCATTTTTATACCCTTGCAAAGGGTATTATAATTTTGCCCAGAAGTTTGCAACGCATAGAAATATTCATTTCCGACCCCATAAACTATATATATTCTTGATCAGGGCAACGAGCCGAGTCGATTGAGCTTTGTCCGTCCGTCTGTCTGTCCGTCTGTCTGTCCGTCTGTCTGTCCGTCTGTCTGTCCGTCTGTCTGTCTGTCCGTCTGTTTCTACGCAAACTAGTCTCTCAGTTTTGAAGCTATCGAGCTGAAATTTTGCACAGAGTCTTCTTTTTACTGCACGCTGCTAATATGTCGGAACCGACCGGATCGGATGACTATATCTTATAGCTGCCATAGGAACCATCGGTCAAAAAATGGGTCTTAGTGAGAAAAACTTTTTTGTTTTCAATGTTAGCGGCCTTAAACTCGACCATTATTAATATTATATGCTCTCAAACAAATTTGCAAATTTTGGTCAAGATCGGATGACCATATCTTATAGCTGTCATAGGAACCATCGGTCGGAAAATGGGTCTTAGCAAGAAAAACTTTTTTATTTTCAATGCTAGCGTAATAAAACTTGGCCATAATTAATATTATATGCTTTTAAATAGATATTCAAATATTGGTCAAAATCGGATGACTATATCTTATAGCTGCGATAGGACCGATCGGTCGGAAAATGGGTCTTAGTGAAAAAAATTTTTTGTTTTCAAGTAAATCATTCCTAAAGTCGGTGGTTCTTAATATTAAACGCTTTCAAACTAATTTGAAAAAGTTGATCGAGATCGGGTGACTATATCTTTTGGTTGCCGTAGGACCGATCGGTCGGAAAATGAGTCTTAGTGAGAAAAAACTTTTCTGTTTTAAATTTTATCTTTCTTAAACTCCGCGATTGTTAATTTTATATATTTTCAAAAGGATTCGCGAAATTTGGTCGAAATCTGATGTTTATCTGTCGGAAAATGGGTTTTAGTTAAAAAAAATTTTTAGATTTTTATGTAAGCGTTCTTAAACTCTGACATTTCAAAAACAGCATTTGCAAGGGTATAAAAACTTCGGCACAGACGAAGTTAGCTTGGCCTTCTCGTTTGGTTTAATTGTTTTAAGACTTGATCCTACAAGTCACGATCACTCGATGGTCGCTTTCCAAATCGATTGTTTAGATAGCACGCTATCTTACACAGGATTTCTTTTTTTATATTTTTCCTTTTCCACAAAGAAGCTGGTACTTATGTTTTGAAATTTCCGTGCACAGCTTCAACTGCCCACTTAATTTTGGTGACGATCCGGTATTGATTTGCTTTCAAGGTCGGCAGCTGATTTCTTTTTCCCTTCAGAGCTGGCATTAGAGCTTTATAGCCTTTACCCTCGAGATCCGAAACAGCATCTCTACAGCGTCTCATTTACATTGGGGTATTCCCATGACGTCGAACGCATTTAAAGTGGAATAGAAGTCAAATTAAAATAATTTTTTTTTCCTTTGTTACTTTAACTTATAGCACTTTCGCAGCACTTTATTTAGTGGGAAAAAAGTAGAGGACACCTAGTGCTGGTTCCAAGATAAAGCCAATCAAAAAATGATTCGCACGCGACAAAAAATGGAAGTGGTGTTTTTGGTCATCAATATAAAAGCAAAACTCAGAGAGATCTCCCAAAACCATTTGGTGCAACTAATTTTAAAATGTTGTTAAATATTTTATCTGCATATTAGAATTTATTTGATCGAAAAATTTTCATAATTTTTTTTATTTCAAAATAAAATATGATTCGATACGTGACATTGCGAACGGTACACTTTTTTCCATCATTTTATTTATGTGTTTTCTGTATAATCTGAACCAAAAACTTACGATTAATTGCAATCACATAGTTTCTCATGGTTTCTAGCGCACTCTTTTATAACGCTTTGTACCCTCAGAAAGATTTTAGATAGCAAAAGTAAGTGCAATCCATAGGCACTTTTATCAAAAAAATGTGAAATATTTATGTCCAAATTAGAAAATTCGCGATAGCGCATCCGTAAAGCCGAATATTTCGAAATGGGTTGTAATTAAATGCCAATCGGCTTACATTAGTTCAATTTAATTGTTTCCCCTTGAAAATTTGAAACAACAGATTGTTTTTCAGCACTTTTAATTTTTTGGGCTTGGTGGACATTTTGGTGGAAATGCCCATGGGCAGTATATATATTGTATATGGCTTGCATAAGGGAACTTTCTTCTAACCTGACTATGTTTTGGTAGCTGTTATTGGTGCATTTTTTATGGGATATATGTTCCATCACCAATTTATCGTCGCCTAAATTTAAATACTGAAATATTTATCACAATGTGACTGTTGCGTTCTATGATTAAAATATTTATATTTTTATGTTTTTTGTTTATTTAACCTTGTTGCACCACTTAAAAAAATCACTTTAAATCTTATTAATTTTCAATCAACGTCATATATTACCAGATATATCGATATTTAGGTTTTAGCATTGCTGCAGATTACTCGTCAATCCATGGGCCTATTGACTTGAAATTTGGCGTACATACCCTCCTCGATAATAGATACCATCAATGATTCAAAATATTCAAAAATCTTCTGGGGCAGTTTTCCCAGGCATATTCGGCTATGCCCTTTCTGAATAAAGTATACTTGATCAAAAAAAAATTTAAAAAGCAGATAAGTACCTCAGCTGTGCAGCAGTTTTGAATAGATTTCTCCAATTCGCCATCCATCTGAAGGATTTTTATTTAATTTTCAAACTTATATCCTTGCTCTAAATCTTGGATAACAATATTTCTTCAAAATCGTTTTACTTTTAATATATATCTGGGGAAATAATACATACCTATATTCTTAGCGAATTGACAGTTAACAGATGATCTTTCTTTTGAAACCCTTGATGGAGCAAAGCTCTTTTACGGAAATTTGACTGGGGGACTAAAACGAGAAAAATTTTGACTTTGCGACAGATTTCTTTGGCTACGATTTTGTATTTGCAAAGTCAACCGCTTCTACGATTTGCCGTAGCAGCAGCTGGGTTCTGTGTTAGTGGGTGTGTGGAGTGGGAGGGGGCGATGGTAGGAAGAGGGGTTAACAGTGACTTAACAGTAACTTAACAGTAGATTAACAGTGACTTTAAAGTGAGTTAACAGTGAACAGGTGAAGAGGGGTGTTGAAAGAGGGTAAGAGGTGGAAAAGAGGGAGTGGGGAAAAAGGAAAGCAGGAAGGAAGACCGTGAGGTCAAGTTCTGAACTCAATGCGATAAATTATACTGGTATGTTTTCAATTCCACCACTTTTTGAAAAGTAAATCGAATGCAATTCCGGTTCGGTTTCGTTTTTGTGTTCTCAATTCCGAATGAAATTGCTCTCTTCTTTTACTTTTTGCTCACCACTGGTCCAAACGAGATTGGCACTAAATACATAAGAGAGAATCCACAATTCTAAGCGAAACCATCGAAAATGGAACAGTCGAAGATGAGAGAGGCTGACTTTTAGGTTTCACTTTTCGGTTTGGCTGGGCAATGCCAAATTCTGGACACATTAAACAATAAAATTCTTGTAAATCAATTAAAGACTTAAATGCAAATCAAATTTCACTAACAATTTCTAAATGGATCACAGAATTAAGGAAAATTCACTTTATGTACATCTAGCAACTGTAAGAGTCCATAATTTGCAATTACTTTTCATTCCACCGACCAACAAGCATTACTTTTCAAAACGAAACACTTTTTCGTTTTGGTGTTGCGAGAACATGAATCAATTTCACTTTCGAAAAGTTGCCGTGGAAGTGGAATTGAGATCATGGCTGATAATGTTTAATTCATTTCCATTATCCGTTCCTGACTTAAATATCGAATCTGCTCGAGTTCTTAAATTAGGAATTAAGAAACAAAATCAGGATTTCATTCCCATACCAGAAACACATGGCAGTTTGCGTTCCTGAACTTAATTACAAATCTGCTTAAGTCCTTAAACAAATTGATTTTCCTTTACAAAAATTCAGGTAGACAATGAACCACATACATTCACCATATATTTCCTTATACAGTCTAAACTATATTTCTTATATTTTAGATATCATAGTCCAAAAGTTGTTCGAAATAAGTGCGTTTTGTTTTTGCTATTTTAAGATTGAGTTTATCCAAACAAATCCAAAAAGTGTCTTTTCGCCTGTATTTAAAATTACAATCAGATTTATCGTCGTAAAGGGCATGGCTCAAACCGGTCGGCCAATGTCGTTTAGAAACGACATTAATTTCGTAGCAAAACAATGTCGTTTTGCAGTATGTCGGAACGTTAATGGTCGCACTTAAAGTCGACATAATTTCTGAGCGAAATTGTGTCGAACTATCGATTTGCTCGTCGTTCTAGAACGACATGATTTCGACGTTCAACAACTAGAGGATAGCTTACTTGCTGTCGAAATTTATATGGCGTTTCGAAACCTGACAGTTTAATATTCTACGCTACGTTTTGCCATATAAACATCAAATTATGCTAAAACAAATTTTTATTTTCCGCCTCCTGAACACAGATAAGATACATGGCTTTCAAGCATTAAGAAGTTATCGTTGAAATGAAAGTTTATTATGTGATAGTATATAATATAATAGTACATAAACATCCAGTATGTGAGTTTAAGCATTGAACATGACAGAAAGCTGTTCCTGCTAAGACTCTAATTCAGACTTAACATTTCTATTGGAGCTATACTATATACATAGTTGTCCGATTTTCATCATGCTTGGTGCAATTATGAGAAGTCATAGCCAACTTTCCAATATGTATAATTGGTGACGCTGAATTCAAATCAATTGTCCATTTATTTTAATTAATTATTACCACATCTTCGGTATTTTTATATAATAGCTCTTTTTAAAGTTATGGACCAAATACTATAAAAATTTACGACTCTTTTTTACATTTTTAAAATAATATTAACTTCCAAAATGTCTTTAAATTAACAAAAATTAAATTCAAATAATTTTTTAATAGCCACTCTTTTGTTTTCTCAATAACTACCTTATTATTATCAAACTACAAGAAATTTTACATAATCATGCAAAAAAAAAATGGAAAATTTTTATAGTTTTTGGGCTATAACTTTAAAAAGACGCTATTATATCAAAAAGCTGAAGCATGTGGTAAATTAGAGGAGGACTATCCATTAATGTTTCCTAAGATATTTTTCTGTCATCAGACCATTTTTCAGAATTGTTTAAACGTGTGGAAAAAAAAATAATTTGATCATAAAATAACCATATTTTCCATTTTAAAATCCATTAAAATTGTAACATTATGAACATAATCAAAAGATGGTTTGGGTTTTCTGTAAGATTATTCAATGCAGCTTACATTAAAACCAATTTGGTTGGAAAAGGTTAACTAATGCGGTCACAGCACCTATAAATGTAAACAACACACGTTTATGCAAATATCTCATAAACCTGACGTGCTGGGCGAAGACGGACAATTGATTTGAATTCAGCGACCAAAAATGCATATGGAAAGTATTGCTATCTTCTCTATTTCAAAAGCTTGTAACCAATTGTAATGTTTACTATTTATAAATATAAACATTTTTTAGGACTTCGTTTACAATTTGATTGCAAATTGGACACTTTGCTTTTTGTTCTTCATGAAATTCGCCATCGAATTCAGCAATACACCTGGAATTTTCTCAACTACTCTATCCCAACACGATTCGCACACATTAATGTGATTGCAAGGCCTCAAAAGGGCAGATTTTGAGTTCTCGAAACAAATGTTGCATGGGTTTTCATGAAAAAAATGAAGACTCAGTCAGTGCGCTTAAATTTGAATGAGTCGAGGTCAGGGATTATGCCGATATGCTTAACCACGCCATATCCTCCAAATTTTGTTAGTTGGTCGATCGAAATTATGTTGTTTTAGAACGACATAGTTTCGACGTTCCAATTAGAGTTTTTAGTCGAAATATCGAAATGTCGTTCCAAAACGACATAATTTTGAGCGAAATAATGTCGTTTTATTTCGATTCCAAATGTACTGGGGGAAATGATGTCGTCGAAACTATGTCGCTATGCCGTATTTTCACATAATTTTTCAAACCAAGGAAATATCTCAGAGAATATTTAGAGAATTTCATACTTGCATCAAGAATGTTTGAAGTCAGAAGTTTGGAAAGAATAAAAATTCTGGAGTCAATCATGCATATTCTATCCCCAATTTATTGATCCAAAAACTTTGAACACTTTAATCATCCAACTTTGATTACTTTATGCAATGAGATACTTTATCTGAACTTCCCTCTCCTATAAATACCAAATTAAAAACGAATTTCTTAAAAGTTCAAGAACAAATACATAGATGTTTTTTCAAGAGCGATCATACTCAAATTATTTGTTCGAATTTTTCTCCTAGTTTTTCTATTTCATTGTTTTTTTGAGAGAAATACCCATCTGTTTATTTAGAATCTTGTGAACAATAACTTGGCAAATATTCTTAAAATTATTTCTAAAATCTAAATTAAATTAATTCTTAGTAACATTTTGATAAGGTAAATCATTTGGTTCTCCTGCCTATATGCATATTTTCTTCAAAGAGTCCTTGCACAGGTCTAGTTTACAGTTACCTTGTAGCTAAAGATCAGAGTCCGGCGCGTTACTATCTTCTGTGTATACAATGCTTCTCTAAGGCACCGACAGTATACGAGCTTATACTACGCTCTTTTGTAACAACAACGAAGTGCTGAATGAGAGTGCCTAAACACACACACACAAAGCCAAAATGAGCATGTGTGTTTTGCCGGCCCCTGGCTCTGGCCACACTATTCATCGCTATCACGTCGGGGTCACCACTTTAATTACTATAACTATAAGGAGTAACTAACTTTATTTAATATACTATAACAAACATTCTGGTTCGGCCAGACTCCGAGGCCAGAAACTCGCGCGTTGGCAATGAAACAAGCATTGTAGCGATTAATATCGATAGGTGGCTGCAGCAATTTGCCTAACGGGTATGATTAAGTGATGCCACAGTTCTAATAAGGTCTTTTCCCTTCCGTGTTGTTCTATTCTACCAGCAAACACTTGATAGCTCTAGGAGAAGAATTACTTATTGACTTCTTCTAGAACGCGATTCGTAGTGTATACCATACTTCGTTCATTTTTAACCTTAGTCGCATCTTCCCTCCCTTTCACCCACACCCAAGCCAAGTCTTTTGGGTTTTATGTGTTCATTTGGGTCGGCATTTGGCTTTTGTAGTCCAAAAAACTTAGCGTAGCTTTTTTTTCCTCTGTTTGTTTCGTAATTTATGCAAAATCATTGGCCGATCGATCAATGGCCGCCGCCTGCTTGCCAAAAAAAAAAAAAAAAAAAAAAACAAAAACGAAAATAAAATACAATTTAGAGACGAAAAAATACCCCACAGGTGCGGGAGCCGATTGCCCCGGCATTTAATTGGATTATGAGTCAAATCCTGTCACCGCAGAGCTAAGACGCACCCACAACGCACGACTCCTCCTGCAACTAATTGCCAGCGAATTAGTCAAGGAGCTCAGCCAACTTTCCCTCTGGAAAGAGAGAGAAAAGCCTCTGCGCCTATTTCCGGCTGGCGTCAGGGTGGCGCCTGCGCACTGTGCACGGCATTTAAAAAGTGGGCGTGCCTGATGACTTAAAAGGTTTTTAAATGGGCGCCTCCGAGCGGAGGTTTGCGGCTTCTTCTTTTGCCGCTTTGCTCTTTGCCGCCAGCAACGCCTTGCCTTGAGCCTGGGCCCAGGTTCATTGATCTACTTTCTGGAATTGTTGTTCGTTGTGTGCAGCGGCCAATGTGTTAAACGGTTGGTTTGGGGAAATGAGTAATGAAAAGGCAAAAAACGAGAAACAAAAAAAAATGCATACACAAAATCTTTATTAACATTTGAGAAATCCAAGAAAATCGCCTGCCCTCTTTTGTGCGCGTTTCATTCGATTATTTGGAAATTTTCGTGGCTCTGGACAACCGTTCATTATCGATGGCTGGAGATATTTAAATGAGCTTTTAAAGAATTGTTGGCTACTGTTTGACGCACTCGAAGCCAAACGCATACGCGGCCCTGGGGGCGCACCGACCAACTCTTTTTTCGGCTTTTGTGGCTGGTTCGGGTTTCTCTTAGAGACACACACACAAAATTATTGAAATTGCTATTATTAATGATTATAAACGTTTTTTGTACACTTTACTGGAAATTGACAAGCGTTTATTAACGATTTTATAATAGCCACAGAACCGACTGATCACTGATCACCAGCGATCATTGATCCATTGTCCCAACCCTCCTCCATGCAATCGAAGTGAAAACGTGACGTGACTCTAGGCAAAATAACAATAACAACAACAAAATTCAAACAATAGAAAATCGGGGCCCAAAGTGGAATCTAGAAACTGAAATATTTTTGCTCAAGACAGGAAGCCCACTTTGCATAATTAATCAGCTTAAAAAGTGTTTAGAGGGAAACTCTGTTTTATTTTTGTAGATTTTTTTTTTGGTACAGTCATCGTAAGCGGCAACGGCGAGTTCAAGTGCGTGGGGTCACCAAGGGCACAACCTAACTTCAATCTTTGACAATATTTAATACTATAGGGCCAAAGACTAGCTTCTGTTATTATGTTGGCTTGGATAAGTCTACGATTAGGAAATTCTCTGTTAAAATTCCCCAAAAATGTGACTGTCTCTCTCTCTCTTTAACACACAGTGAAGCGTGACTTCGGCAAGCATTCGCTGTGATGTCTGGGGAACTCTGTTGTATAGAGGAGGGGAGGAAGTAGACATTCCACGAATAAGGTTTGTTAAGCCAAATTCCAAAAGAGTAGCTTCTTCGAGCTGTCTTCCTAGATTGAAAAAGGCAGTTTAGCAAAGACTCTGGGAGTCCGATGGCCAGCAAACTAGGATGAGTTTTTCTATGCGGCTTACTACACAAAACGCGAAATGCTGTAGCAGATCTCTCGGTTATTTGATCCACCAGAATGACTATCAAGAGATCTGGCTCCAAGAACTTTACTGGTACGATCCAAAACAATAACATGCCAAAACAATAACAAGTACGAGCTCTTCCACAGCTACACAGGAAAAAAAAGAATATTTGTTGACGATCCATTGGATGAATTCGGTATCAACTTGGACTGAATAGTTTTAATATGATTAATGTTAAATTGACATTAGATTTTCATCCAATGGAGCTGAAAAGCGTCCAAAGAATATGAAAAATGGATATTATAATATCAAAACAAGAAGGAAAGTCAGTCAAGCCCGACTATACCATACTCTCGCATTTTCTCAAGAGTCAAGAGAGGCAATCTTAGTGAGAGAGAGAGCTTCTCTCTATTCAATTTTAATGAGGACAAATGTGTTAAATGTGCTTGACAGTTTCTTACATTGTTGTTGACAACGTTTGTGCTTATCTTGAGTCCAATGTTCCTTTATTGTTTCCTCGTGTAAGTAAAAAGCAAGACTACCTTCGAACATTTAAAGACCTAGCTTTTTTGAAAGCATTTTAAATGGCCCTTTGAATGATAAAAATAAGGAATGTGGTCTATTCCTTCTTCTCCTGATCAAAAAAGTAGAGGCGAAAATCGGTCAACTATGTGACAATCTATGAACCCAGATTCGAACCAAAACCTTAGGTTCAATAAGTACAGGAAGCGGTCGGCAAACCGAACCTTAAACTTTACTACGGGTTCGAGCCCCCGGACAGAATTTTACAGATTTGCAGCCTTGCTATTAACAACGTTTGAACTTAAGTCAAGTACAAAATTCTTGATGGACGTTGAAGTACAATGCGCAGTACTTTCAAGTGGCCCAGGCGACACCAAGTCGAAGCTTGTTACGCACGAACCTCAGGCAAAATAGCAGCCCATCTCCCGCCCAACCAACCGAGAGACGCAGCCATTAACGGAGAACCAAATAATCCTGCATTTAGACTGAAGTAAGTACGGAACTCCCATAAAAAGGCGAAAGAGCGAGGCCAAACCAAAAGCAAGTTCCAAACTAAACCAAAATCTTTTCAAAACAACAGAAATTACTGTCACTAACACAGTAAAGCCAAGTGCGTAGATAAACACACAATGGGCCCATTCAGCAGATAATTCCGATAAGCTATTTCTGATGAGTATCTGCTGAATGGCATTAGTTGAAGGCTTTAAAAAGTTCGGATTCTTTTTATCAACATAAAAAAAAAATAAGTAAAAGTGCTGCAGTCGATTACCTCGAATGCAAAATACCCTGTACCAAGTAATGTTGGTACCTACCTATGGAGATCAATTCGCACCTGTGAAATGTCTAGGCTTGGCCCACTCTTAGCTTCAAAAGAACCTTAACGCTGCTGCGTCTAGGCAGGCAGAACGCCTCCCTACTCGTAGGAATTCTCACAGGACATTGTCTCATCGGCAGGCATGCCGCAAGACTCGGTATCAACTATAACGACTATTGTAGAAGCTGTTGCTCAGTTGATGAAAATGAAAGCATTCAGCATCTTCTCTGCCACTGCCACGTCTCTGAAATATAGATTGCTTTGCTACCCAAGTTTGTGCTACTTTCTAAGTGGTTCATAAGGGAAGACCCACCCTTTACTGCCTAAAAGTAAAAATGTTGGGGTTATATGGTATCACAACGGGCCTTTTTTGGCCTAAGTGAAGAAGCTTCACCGCTTCTACCATCGCAACCTCACCTAACCTAAGTAATGTTGTTTTTGCTCGGATCTTATTGTGCTTTTCAGAATTCAAACTTAGAGTTCAAACTTAAAAATTGAGGATCTGACAGTTTTTCGCGGTTAAAAGAAGGAGGAGAAAGAATTTTCCAAACCTGAAACAAACTTAATCTGGGTACGGTATACACCTACATACATGAAAAAATTGGTGGCTCTATCTTTTATAGTCTCTGAGATCGATGCGTTCATACAGACAGACTGACGGACATGGCTGAATCGACTCGGCTGTTGATGCGGATCAAGAATATATATAATTTATATGGTCGGAGAAGCTTTCTTCTGGCTGTTACCTAGGTAAGGTACAAGGTAAATGTATCCGGAATATCCAGTACCTAGGTAAAGGTAAAGGTACAAAAAAGGTACTTTTAAAATAAAAAGCATGGTTCATCAATTTATATTAGTATTAAATATTAACTGTAATCCAAATATAAGGTTTAACAAGGGTATAAAAATGAAACATTTTAATTTCATATTATGTTATATTATTAAAATGTTTCTCATATACCATCTCTTTCGTAAAAACTAAATTCAAATTCTGTGTCTCGCGCATCTAAAGTGACTAAGAAAAATAATTTCAGCATCAGCTGAACTATCCCGCTCTATTACCTTTAAATCAGAGTCTTCTAAAAACTCAGGCTTCGCGTGTTTCCTTCAAAACTGTATACTTTAAATGTTTTTCAGCAGTTGGATACATTTTCTGTAACTGTTTAACATTTGGAAGATATCCATATTATATATATACTAGATTATTATATATATCCAAATGTTTGGTTACGCCCGCTCAAGGTCATCCGTCCCATCCAAATGAATGAAAAACGGTGGGTTATTATATATTTTCCCAATATATTTCGGACCTTCAACGGGGTCCGTCTTCAAACAAAATTAAATAGATACAATTTAACAAGATTTTTACTCGAAACAATTTTAACAACATTGAAACTTATACATACATTTATACGGGACAAGAAACAAGTGCTCGCCACGGAGTGTGATGTAAAACTAATTCAACCTAATGTTTGTTTTGGTCAAGTAAGTGTCTGTATAAAGTTTAGCCAAATGTTTGTTGGTATGTTGATTATGTATAGCACCTCCAGAGTGAATCGCTTGTTGTAGTTACGCTCTTGCTGTAGAATGTTCGTGGCATCAATATCGGGAGAGTGACACTCTCAGCACAGTGGGCCGCAAGTGCTGTTTATTGTGTGTTGATCTCGCTTCGTTTCTTTATATCTGACTTGTGTCCAGAAAATCTTGTCTTAAGTTTTGATTTTGTCGTCCCTACATATATTAGTCCTTTCTCCCTCACATGGTATTTGGTATATTAGATTATTTCTGTCCAACTTTGCAACTTTTCTCTTCATATTGTTGAACAGTTTAGCCTTGGTGAATGTTGGTTTGTGAGCTATAGTGATTGGTTCTCTGTCGTAAAAGACAGCTCTGGCGAGTCTTTCCGAGTATTGTGGAATATATGTGACGGATTTATAAGTTTTGGTCTGTTCACGTGTTTTTATGATTTCTTTTCCAATTCCTTTGATGATCGTCTTAATGATTTTGAGAGGAAAATCATTCTCTGTCAGTAGATTTTTAATTACGCGTAAATTGTCATTGTGCAAAATTGGGTCACTGGTATCTATTATTCGCTTGGCAAGGTTTTCGCTGTATTTATAATCATGTTTTTAGGATGTTTGACCCATTTTCACTTGTAAAAATTTTGCGAATTAAAACCGTTTTTAAGTACAAAAATTGTATAAAAATCGCAAAATATTTGCGAAAGTGAAAATGGAAGCACGACTGATTGTCCGCCTTCCTCTTATCTAGCATAGATCGTATAGTTTTTGAACACGGAATGTTTACCGGATGTCCAGTTAAAGCGACAAACAGGTCCCTGATACTTTTCTTTTCAGTATGGCAGAACGCGGCAGCATTTCGAGTATAATGTAATCGGAACTACAAAAATCAAGAACGAAAAGTACCCAGTACCTTACATATTGACAAGGTTAATGAAAATTAAGACCTAGGTAAGTTAAAGGTACTCGAATTTGAAAATACCGAGGTTAGGTAAAAGGTACACAAAATATATACCTAGGTATGTCCAAACACTGGCTGTTACATACATACAACTTCATGACCCTGTTCCCAGGGTATAAAAAAACACAAATAAACTGCCATATTTACAGATACTAAAAGAAATTTTCACGTGAATGTATGTTTCAGAGCTACGGTAGGGTACACTCAGAAAAAAACGACCGGCAGAGTTCTAGATCGATCGGGATAGAATTAATACCGTTTTGTACTTAAAATTTCAAGTATGTTTTCTTCTTGGACGTACTTAAATTAAGTACGAAACATTCTAGAATAGAAAAATGACTGTTAATATTATTAAAATGAGAACAAACGTTCTTGAATTAAGAACATTTCGTACTTACAGTTAGCCAAAAAATTTAAGTAAGGATCGTTCTTAGTTCAAGTACAATCTTTCTTCGATTGAGGACAAAATGAGCTTACAATGCAAGCTCCAAAAAATTTGCTACAGAAAATGCGAATTATTTCAAGTCGAATATGTACTTAAAATTCCCTCCTAGTTCTAATACTTTGGTTATAGAGTGAGGGTAGATTTCTGACCTACAGTATAAACATCTTGGTCTTTGGTTAATTCATTTCCTTTGGATTTAGATATAATACAGAGATCCAGTTTCAAGAACAAGTTGGGAAAATTCTAGAATTTTATAGGCTTATACCAAGAACATTTTGTACTTATTTTATGAAGCATTATTTTGTTTCAAGAATGTTTTCGGGTTGACTTTAGAATTAATAATACTTCGATGAAGAACATTTTGCACTTATTTTGAGAGTAAATTGGGCTGCACTCAAGACCGTAACAAACTAATAGTATGACCAAAAAGCTTTTATAATAGTTCGAAATGTACTTAAAATATCCCGAAACAGTCTTACAACAAGTATGTCGGGATTGAAAAAATAGTACTTGAAGTAAGACTTTTGTACTTGAATCAAGTATTTTTGTACTTACCGTACTTTTGACACCGTTTGTACTTGATTCAAGTACAAAGTTCTCGGTTTTTTTTCTGAGTGTTGCAATCACGATTGTCAAATTTATCAATCGAAATCGGCTATTACTGCATTCAGCAGGAAAATTGGGAATCATAAATCACAAATCGCAAATCGAAATGGTCTGCTGAATGTACCCATTCATACTGTCAGCTTAGCATTTGTTATTTGGTATAGGTTTTAGGCACTTATGCTCTCTTGGAATTCCCAAGCAGTAATAGCAGGTCTGAGATAAGAAGGCAGCTGCTGATTTGCGCTCGGTGGGCAACGTCTACTTTAGATAGACCCGAAAGGTTCTTGAATCAGCTGTCTCGTTTGTGGCTAACCTCGGACCGGCTAAAACTTGACAATCCGTCAGTGTCACAGAACTTCAAGAGATTTAATTTTCTTTTTTACAAATCTAGTCAAAAGGCTTGTGTCCAATATAAATCGTCCTTCTTTAAAACAGGGTTGCATCTCTAGGAAAAAAAAACAAATTTCCATTTTCAAGGTTTTTAAATTTTTGATTGTGTTCTATGTTTCATATAGAATACATAATAATAATAAAATGCAATTTAACTTGGTAATCCTTCGCCCGTTTGTTGGTACACAGTTGGCGGTACCATAGAAAGTGGGCGCCAGCTGAAGTTGATTGGGAGGTTGGTTTTAATTGATACGGCAGCATTCGGTAAGTTATAGAACCACAAGTCAATTCTTTCCAACTTGCTTTAATAATTTTGAGTCCGTCTGTCTAAAATATCTTTCTCTATTGCTGACCAAAAAAATAAAGTGGATTTTTCATAGCTGGCCACGGTTGGTTCAACCCTCTCATAATTTTCAATCTCCACCTCAAACCCTCTACCCCTCCCCCCTCCCCCTCCCCAACCGTTTCCCAACAAATCAGTCTCCGGACTCACTGACGCATTGCAAGACAAATGCATTGCAATGTCAAATGGGATGCCCTAAGCTGCTTATTTAGCAAATTGCTTGGGATTGGCCCCGGGGGAAGAAACGCCGCCGCCAGCTCTGTCACTAAATTGTCCAGTTTAGGCATGAAAATTGAACATTGCGTGCCATAAATGTCATCTAGCGTCGTCCCAGAGCCAATGTGTGTGCGTAACTAAACGCATAATGTCAATGCACCGCGCTGGAAGGTGCGTGCACACACCGACGTTTTATGTTTTATATTTCTTTTTAGCAAATTGCCAGTTTCCGTTTTTTCCTTTTGTAAAAACTCTCGGACTGGAAATTGGGGGAGGAAGCCGCTTGCGCTAGAAACTGTAATAGAAGGCAAAGGGGGAGGATAAAATTCGCTGGAAAAATTCGCTTAAAACATTTTTCAAAATGAGCAATTTCTGGGCACAGTGAAGCGTGGGACAGCATCGACTGTGCGTGGCAAATTATATGGTTAGGAGGATCTGGGCGAGCTGTTCGGGCAGGTGCCTATTTATGTTACCAGACCGCCATTCATACGTACAAATATGTATGTATTATGTAAATTTGTAGGTGTTGCCCCACGTCGGGGTCACCAATTGCTTTTTTTGCGCACGTTTTAACCACAGAGAGAGAGAGAGAGAGAGAGAGAAAAACAGACGAAATTCAATCCATTACAATTAACAATCCGCATCATTACGCTAACGTGTTTCCAAGAAGTGATCGAGCCGATCAATCAACGTTCCCCTTCCACCGCTAAATGTTTCAACAAAAAATAACTAACGAGGTGTTATAATTATCGACAGAAAGAGGAGACACCTTAATCTGTTACAAGGGTCCATTAGAATATATTGTTCGTGGCATTTTGTTGACTTTATTACGCTATCCACGATGTGCCATTTCATTCATTCACGTAGTACAACTCATCTGGACTTTCCATGAATGGGGCATGGAATGGAATTGGGGGGGATTTTTCATTGATCGCCGCCTCAGCACGTTTCAATTCGTTTCGACATTTTGCTGCGTAATTTGTGTTAAGTGGTTTCAGCCCACTTCAGCTCGGCTCCTCTGCTTCCGCATTTTGGTTTGGGTTTTGGTTTTGGTTTAATTTCGTTTTATGGCTAGAAAACTGCGGCAAACCGCGGCATTTATCCCCCGTCATTCCAGGCCCAATCCCAGTCTCAGTCTCAGTCCCAAAAGCTTTTTGATCTCAGCCGTGCGATTTTGTTTATTTTTGTTCATAATCGAACGCCTTCGCCTCCTCCAAGACGAACGTCTGGGACTGGGACTGGGACGGAGCGCACCTTTTGATCAGGCGCGAAAATTGTGCAGAGATGGAGACGGTAGTTGCTACTGACAATGACGCGAGCAACTTGGAATGGTGATGATGATGATGATGACGCAGTATTCATAGATCAGGGACAGCCGCACAATGGACGCCGAATGATGAGTGGCTTGGCCAAATGGTATACAGACACCAAAGATCAGCAAAAGATCAGTTCATGGATCGCAGATGTTGAGAGCTGATGAGTTGCTGTTGCCGTTTGGTAGTTCATTAGCTTAAATGGTGCCCGGGGAATGTGTGAAATGTGGTAATCGATCGAAAATGCAATTAAATTTGAGATAATTGATGATTCTATTTGTAAAAAAAAGACAAGATCACCACCAAAAATTGTACGACACGAGCACAGAAACAACAACGTGTCAAGTTAGCTTAGCTTACCCGAAACAATAATCCAGTACCATTATTTATTTAAAACTATCTATGAACCTCTACTCATAGCTCACAAAATTATTGATTCATTAAATAATACATAGCTCATGACATGAGACATGATCTTTTTGATCTGTTTGAAATGATTCAGCCCAGATCAGCTCCGCAAAGCAACTAGACTAAACATTCTTACCTCAAATAGCTCATAGACTAAATGTCAAAAACATAAGGTCAATAGGCAGTGGAAAATGCTCGACATTTTCAATTGATTGCAGATTCGAGATTAGAGAAGTTTGGTGATACCAAGGTAAAGCTTGTAGTAAAGTTTGATATAGCCTAACAATAGATTCGTGGACCAGCAATGTTTGGAAATGTGTTATTGTACAGGAAAACTTATAACCCACCTCTTGACCATAGACTCCATGAAAGAGAAACCGCCGACAGGCTGAAATTTGTTGTGTATGATGAAATTTATTTAATATACTTAAAATAGACATTATAAAGCTGCTTAGAGGATGCAAAAGTGGTTACTGACCAGAAGAATTTGGAAAATTTTCGGATGAAGAACTGAAGATACGAAATTTGAGAGCGGATTCACTGAAGATGCGCCAAAATGGTGGGGAACCTCTCGGCCGCTGCGATAAATGCTCGCCAATCGCTTGTGTTTTGCTCCAAAAGGCATCAGCTATTCACACCATTCTGGACAATGTCTTGCCCTTGCAGCACCTGGCCTTCTCATCTCAGTTTCGGTCGTCCCCTCCAACCAGCTTTCTTTTAGTCTTTCGACTTATTTTCTGATTTGTCTTGATCCAAGGAACCACATGAGCTGGATCTGTTTGTATCCTTGTATTCATTGTATCATGTGTTTGGAGCACGATCTACATATTTGAACTTGATTTATTAGGAGCTTGATTTGTTTAGAGTCATTATTAATAAGAGCTGACTAACTCGACTCAAAAAAATTTCAGACTTGATTTACTTGAACCTTTTTTTTTCAAAAGTTGAAGCACTATGCACTATGACACCACTCATGCAGGGTTCTAGCATAAACGCAACACAATCAGAGCTACTACTGATTTACTTTTTTTCCAGACTTACAGTTTTTCAAAATGAAGAAGTGGATTGCATTAGAATCTGCACCACACATATAAGGTTGTCAAAAAAGTCTTGCGGTATTTCCGCAAGCTTGTCTTTGCAAACGCGTAGTTCTAGTTGTATTCGCCGCATCGGCTCACGCTAGAGCTTTTTGGAAAGCTCTTTTCACGCGCTAACACGTGTTTGATTTATTGTTGTTTGTTTTTAGTCGTTCGTGAGTTATAGCGTCGCAAACATGGAGCAAAATAAAGAGAAAATACGGCATATTTTACAGTACTACTACGATAAAGGCAAAAATGCATCTCATGCTGCCAATAAAATTTGTGCAGTTTATGGACCCGATACAGTTTCCATTTCCACCGCACAACGATGGTTTCAACGTTTTCGTTCTGGTGCAGAGGTGATCGAAGATGCGCCACGGTCCGGAAGGCCTGTCGTCGAAAATTGCGATAAAATCGCTGAATTGATCGAAAGAGACCGGCATAGTAGCAGCCGTAGCATCGGCCAAGAGCTGGGCATGAGTCATCAAACCGTTATAAACCATTTGAAGAAGCTTGGATTCAAAAAGAAGCTCGATGTATGGGTGCCACACGACTTGACGCAAAAAAACATTTTTGCCCGTATGGATGCATGCGAATCGCTTCTGAATCGCAACAAAATCGACCCGTTTTTGAAGCGGATGGTGACTGGCGATGAAAAGTGGGTCACTTACGACAACGTGAAGCGCAAACGGCCGTGGTCGAAAAGCGGTGAAGCTGCCCAGACGGTGGCCAAGCCTGGATTGACGGCCAGGAAGGTTCTTCTGTGTGTTTGGTGGGATTGGCAGGGAATAATCTGCCAACAACTGGACCGCTTGAATGCAGCACTCATGCAGAAGAGGCCATCTTTGATCAACAGAGGCCGAATTGTCTTCCATCAGGACAACGCCAGGCCACACACATCTTTGGTGACGCGCCAGAAGCTCCGGGAGCTCGGATGGGAGGTTCTTTTGCATCCACCGTATAGTCCGGATCTCGCACCAAGTGATTACCACCTATTTCTGTCCATGGCGAACGAGCTTGGTAGTCGGAAGTTGGCCACAAGAGAGTCCTGTGAAAATTGGCTCTCCGAGTTTTTTGCCAATAGGGAAGCGAGCTTCTATAAGAGGGGCATTATGAAGTTGGCATCTCGTTGGGAACTCGTCATCGAACAAAACGGCGCATATTTGACTAAAATCGCATTATTATAACCAATTTTATGAACAATTGAAAATTCAATAAAAATACCGCAAGACTTTTTTGACAACCTTATATTTGCATATTCATTTCTTTGTTTTATATCGAGGTGGACGGACGCGTGCTAGGGATAAGGAGGGGCGTTAGAGATGGACACTTTATGGGCCCTTATGGGACTTAATTGTAATTGCACTACATTTTGTCAGACCCCTACTTTTTTGTTAATGAATCTCGTTGTTTTAGCAACAAATATAGACTCTTTGAATTTTGAGAAAGACTCAGGAAGCAATACTGCTGCTGCTGTAAAATGCACAATCCTCATAAATTTATTAGAACTTGACCCAAAATTCACTACGCAGTCATACGAGAAAGGAATATGTATGTTCGAAGAAATTAATTTGTAAATCTAATTCACCACGAAAAATTGGTTAGCTCCCGTAATACGGGACGGGATAGAATTTAATAAGTGGGAATTAATTTTATATTCGAAATCCATCTCTAATAACTGAAACAGTTTGACCTTGAAAACGAGTTAGGTAGGCAAAAGAGCTCATTAAAGGAACTAACTTTTCATCATCTTATCATCATGAATTGAACCTTAAAGAACCGTTTCGGTTTGAGATTTTTGTGTCCCTTTTAAATTTTTAACCTTTTAAACCTAAACCCCAACCAGACACAATGTAAACAAAAAAGCTGCGGTTCATGCAATCTTTTTTTAACTTTCTCACTATTTTGACCCGAAAACATAATTTTCTATTACAGGATCGTTTGAAATGATAATTAAAGATGCATTTTAGAACTCCAATCCATGTGTGGATTTTGAGAAGAAAGATAAACACAATTCAAGTTGGAAAAGTGGAAAGCAAATTTCGTAGATTTAAGTACGTAAAAAGAAAGGCTACCTTACAAAATATAAAGATTGATAACAATGGCGAATGTGGTCCATTTGGCTTGACGATTAACAAAGCTTGGTAATCTGGACGCATTCTCCTGAATCCAAATTTGTACCGAAAGTCGACGCAAAAGTCTGTCAACTATCTAACAATCTACACTCAAAAAACCACTCATCCTGAAATTTTTTATAAATTTTAGGACGATTTCCTTGAGGAATGTACCGAAAAACAACGTCACACTTTGTTTCATATGTATCTCAAAAGTTATTAATCAATTGTAATTATTCTTTTCACATATTAAATATAGATTTATAAAGATTAAACTAGCTTACAAAAAAAAAATTAAATGACCCATTTCCTAAATTATTTTTAAGTGTAGTAGTGTAATTGGTGATCTCAAACATCGATTTCAAAAATTTTTTCATGGCAACGTTTTTTAAATATGAATTTTTTTCATTTTTTCGGTAGGTGCACTGTAAGTGCATATTTTTTGCCATATCTCAATTCATAATCGTCAGATGGTGTCAAGCAAGATATGAATCGAAAGGTAATTAAATTGTCAATTATAGCGTAGAGCATTATTTTCAGATCGGTTTAGAAGTTTGAATACAATGACCAAAAATATTTCAAATAATCGATTTTTTGCTTAAAAATGCAAGAAATTTCATTTTTAATCGCCTAGGAAAATATAAAAATATCCAAAAAAATTATTTTTATTCTCTCAACATAAGAAACGTACTTCTACAAAGATAATATGGTATTGATGAAGAAAATCTATGAATAAATATTATAGCTGGATCAATTTAAGTGAAGGAACACTTAAAATACTCAAATTCTAATATTAAAATTTGAGTATTTTAAGTGTTTGGAAAATTTTTTTTTTTATTTTCTTTGTCTTTTGGTCATTATTAGAAGTGGGCGAATAGTCAAATCAGAAAAAAATTCCAGAACAGAACAAAAGTCGAAGCAAAGGAAAATTTATTTTTAAGAAATCTCAAAAATACCACTTTTTTTAGCACGTAATTGCTCCCAGCTCTTTAATTCCCTTATAGACTTTGTTCATCAAAATCTTGTTTTCTTCGCAGAAGTGCGGTTCTTAAGTAGAAAAAATAAAAATAGTTTTTTTGAATTTTTAAATATTTTTTCCAGGCGTTTGGAAACGAAATTTATTGAGTTTTCGTGCAAAAAATCGATTTGTTTGAAATATTTTTTATTATTGTATTCAAACGACTTAACCGATTCGAAAGCCGATTCATATCTTCCTTGACTCCATCTGATGATTATGAAGTAAGATACGGCTTAAAATGCAAGTGCACCTACCGAAAAAATTAAAAAAGTTCATATATAAAAAACGTAGCCATGAAAAATTTTTTGAAATGGATTTTTGAGATCACCAATCCAAACTACACTTAAAAATAGTTTCAGTTGAAATGGGTCTTTTTGGCTGTTAGCTAGTGTTATTAATAAACAAAATATTTGAAAAAAAGTGAAGCCCTTATATTTGTCCGAATGTTTTGTTTGACTCCCTTCATAAGGCTTTGCTCACCTGTTTTGGTGACTTTTGACTCCAGTTTTCGGCAACTCTACCGTCCTGGCTTAAATTTCTTTAAACAATAGCCCAATATCGGTCTATGGGTAGTAGCTCTGAACAATTTGGCGGGTTTCCCTCTTTAAGCACAAAATTAATGCTTTTTTCGTTATGGTGTGCCTGTGTGGCTCGGGCGTAGTGCGCGGATGCAAGATCCGGCCAAAACATTCTAGACACATTATGTTTATTATAAAATGGTATAAGGCTATTTTTAAAGCACTATTTCATGTAAATATCTAATGACCCTGTACCCATTA
Source organism: Lordiphosa magnipectinata (assembly GCA_037044535.1). Lineage (NCBI taxonomy): Eukaryota > Metazoa > Arthropoda > Insecta > Diptera > Drosophilidae > Lordiphosa > Lordiphosa magnipectinata. The sequence continues at coordinate 207,592 of JBAMBO010004524.1, read as the reverse complement.
AAAATGGGGAAATGGAGAGTATTTGGAAAATTCCCCCTCCTCCTCCTTTTAAACGCGAAAAACTGTCAGAGCCACAATTTTTAAGTTTAAACCTTGTATTTTGCAGTCGGGGCACTCGACTGCACCACTTTTACTTGGTTTTGTATGTCTTTAGGTAGTTTTGGTTTATTTGCAACTATTTTTCTGCCTGTTTTCGGCAAGTCTTTAGTAAACATGTCTCCCCGAATTTAAATATAATGTCTTTTTAATGCTATTTGTATTAATTTTAAAGCGTTTAGCAAATTTTCTGTGCGAAATTCCATTTTTGGTACAGTAATTGTGCAGAATTTCTTCGATTCGAGGCATCATAAAAACTAAAAGCAAATAGAGCAATCGATAAATGCAGAAAATGGAAGTTCTTCAGAATTGAAAAAGCTTTCTAACGGTACATTGCATGGCGTAATCGAAAGCTCACACTGGGAGAAATATTCATTTGAAGAATTTGAGTATTGCCGGCTCTAGGTCAAGTGAAACACACAAAAATGTATGATGTTTTCCAATATATTTCGGTTGCTCCTCGGCAACCATCTTCAGGGACACTACAAAAACAATTTACCAATTACAATTTAACATTGATTCAATCAAATTTGAATATGTGCAGTTTCCTTTTGATACATTCCTTAAATATAGAAAAGTTATTTTTTGATTGTATGAACCCAGACTCGAACCAAAATCTTAGGTCCGATAAGAACAGTACCTGGACCGAACGTTCATCAAAATGTTACAGGTTTGCAAAATACTGACTTCCTAAAGCTGCCTTTACACTTTTCATATATCTCTAAAGAGTCTCTCTAACAATATTGATAAAATAACTCAAAATATTATAAAATGCACTTAAATAGCATTTAAAAGTGATCCGATCAAAATATTATTATATGACCAGATCCCCGTACCGGCCTTCTCCAAACATGATGATATTCCTCTAGATTATTCTGAAATTTTAATTAGGTTCAGAGATTTTAGATCAATTGACTACGAAAGCTTACAGATTGAATTCAACCATTGTGACTGGAGAAATATATACAATTTCACAATTGCCATCGAACAAATGTATGTATTCAATACAAACATTGAGCTTTTGTTCGATAAATGCGTTCCACTAAAAAGCAAAATTATTCAGCCAACACAAAATTCGTGGTTCAGCCCAGATATTAAATATCAAATTAAGTAACGAGACGCTGAATATAAAAGATGGGAAGGCTACAAAACGGACCATCTACTTCGGCAGTTTAAGTCTCTACGAACAATTGTTACAAAAGCGATATGCTCTGCCAAATGTGAATATATCAAGACTAAATTTTGTAATGCGAGAACACCAAATCAGACTTGGAGAGAATTCAAAAACTTAGGGGTAGGGAAGTCAAAGCCTCAATTCAAATTAGACTTGGATATCGAAGAGCTCATTACATAATTTGTAAATTTGAATGTACCTGCAGCAACACAAAACTTGTACCTGAATGCTTTATCCCTATGTGATAGTAGTTTTATTTTTGAGTTTGTAAATGCATGTGATGTTCTTGAAGGTGTCCTAAAAGTGAAATCAAATGCGGAAGGCTTAGACAAAGTTAATCCAAAATTCTAGAAAATATTACTTTCCATGCTTCTTGATCAGATCACCTATATATTTAATACGATTTTCACAACCTCTGCATTTCCTGATTGTTGGAAGTTGCTAAAATTATACCCATTCCAAAAGATAAAAACGAGCTCAGACCAATCTCTATTCTTCCTTTTTTGACAAAAGAATTTGAACAACTAATGGCCAAACAGATTCAGACATTTCTCTCAACCAATTCTTTGTTAAGCCAACTACAATCAGGTTATCAAAAGTTCAGAAGCTGCACGACAGCTATTTTAAAGATAGTAGAAGATATCCGAAGGCAGACGGACAATAAAAATGTTACATTATTAGACCTACTGGATTTTAGCAAGACATTTGATACAGTTGACCACAGTATCTTAAGTACCAAGCTTAAAAATCTCTACAATTTTTCCTCAACTGCAACGCGTCTAATTAAGTCCCATTTGTGAAACAGAAACCAAGCAGTGGTCTCGGGGTCTTATATCAGGTGTATCAGGTTTCCTAAGTCTGACTCGCCGTGTTCCTCAAGGTTCAGTCTTTGGGCCCTTACTCTTCTCTGTGTATATCAACGACCTTCCTGACTGTCTGATAGGCTGTGATGTCCATTTGTATGCCGACGATGTACAACTTTATGTAAGTCGACCGTTACGTGAAATACATGAGTGTGTTAGAATCTGTAATAGGGATCTTGAGGAAATTGGCAAGTGGGCTGAAGCGAATGGATTGGGGCTCAATCCTAAAAAGTCGAAATGTTTGGTAATTTACAAGAAGGCTTTTAGTGTTTGTGATCTGACAAAGCTTAGCTTCAGCGAAGTTAATGACATTATTGGCTTAAGCCAATTCTTGCATGTTGTATCAAATCATTTGAAAACATAGAACTCCAAAAAAAATCACACACAATTCCCAAATTGCGTAGACAAGACATCCCTCCGGCTAAGCCATCGTATGCAAATGCATGTCATATTTTTATAAATAGAGAAGAAAACAAATCTCATTTGCATTTCTAAATTTCTAAAAACCAGTAGCTAATATTTAGTAATAAAGAGAAAATATGCCAAAGGGCATTCCCCCACCTCCCCCTCGTCAACGTAGGCTCATTTACAGTAGCCAACCATTTTTCAACAATTTTGCATAAATTTTCGAAAAAAGACGTTTTCACAACCCATAATCATGCGAGAGAGAAAGAGAGAGGCTGGGGCTGGGGCTGAGGCCGAAACATTGATTGCCATTGAAAGGAGAGTCGGCAAAGAAAAAGATTTAATGAAGTTTAGCACGATCATTCCCCTAAGAGATCTTTCGCCGATCTTTGCTCTAATTGGATGCATAAAGGAGTGACTCGACGGCTCGGGGTGGAGGAGGGAGGGCCATGTTGTTCAGCCCCCGCCAGATAAATGCTCGAAAAACTGTGGAATAATGAGATAAACGCGAAAAATTAACGATCGAAGAGCTGAAGCTTTAATCCAATCACAAACACGCAGCTGCATTTACATCACAACAGAAGCCCAGAAGTTGTTAGCCTAATTATACTTTTGAGCGTTTTTCGTTTGCATATTTCGCAATTGTTATGGCAAATTGGCCGGTTCGGGCCGGGCCGGGCCGGCAGCCAGCATGGCTGCCACAGAGCTTGAGGTTGGAGGCTGCGATTGGAAAATTGACAGAGTTTTAATGGTGGCCTTGCCACACACCATTTTGCCAACTCCTCTCGTAAACGAAAACGTTTTAAGGCTTTTCATAAACACTTTCTGCCATTTTATTTATGTTTTTTTTTTTTTGATTATCCAAGTAATCTTTTCTTAGTGCTGACTCATACGCAAAGTTCTTTCTAGTAAAGTTTCGGGCTCAACTTTAACTAAAGATCGATAGGTTTAATTTAGGTACGGAACTTTTACAGCCATGTTCCCGTTTTCGAGTTCAATCAAATCATGCGAATTCGGAATTGTTAAATGTTCCCGCGTCCAAAAACAAACTGTGTTATTCGGCTTTCAGTTTCGGAATCACATTTACATTCATTCGACCCAAATTCGACCTATATGATAGAAATCACAACTCTTACCAATGCCGAATTCGGAAACGAAAACAGTCCTGTCCCGAACTAAAACTGATCCCCCTTATCGAACTCAACCTATTCACATTAAAGATATCATTCTAGAACGCCCGAGATTGATATTGATGCCAGTTTTAGCTTTCCCGAAATAAAACAAGTTCTCTTCAATTCTTTAAGGACAAAATTTATATAATATAGGTTTTTTTTATCTGGAACCAGTTAGAAAAATGTTCCATAAAATATATGAAAAACTGTTACTTACTTAGTGGCTTTTTACCTTTCGGTCCCAGTTGAGGCCGTTCAACGAGGAAAAAAAGGCGAGCTAAGTTCAAGTCCGAAAAATTGATTTGATCTCGACCTTCGGATTGAAATTTCAAGCACGAGTCGTACTAGATTCTACTTGAATCCAGCACGAAAAGATTGGAACAATCCCTAAAGGCTTGGATCCATCCGAAAATGTTCATTTCAAGTACGGATCCTACTTGAAAATCAAATGATCCTGAGTCGAGATTGAAGTAAGTACGGAATTCCACTGTCAAAGCGAAAGAGCGAAAAGAAACCGGGTGCAAGTTCGAAACTGAGAGAGTAAAGCTCTCTAAGGCTAAATGTGTGCACACACATACACACTTTTCTGACAGCTTAGCAGTTACCGGTGGTGTGGATTTTTGCACTAGCGGTTGCCTTGTAATTCATTACTAGTTATAGCACTTCCAGCATGAGAAGGTAGCTGCCGAATTGCAGTTGATGGGTCAAGTCTATTAAAGAGTCTTCAATAGCGAACAGCTTCGAGGCTATGACCATAGGCTGATGATTTTCGATCACACTAGTTTGAGGCATATATCCAAGAAATACAAAAAAAAAAAAAAGAAAGTCGGTCAAGCCCGACTATAACATACTCTGTACCCTCAACGTCGCAGCTCGCATTTGATCACGAGTTATACGCGCTCATCTCTAAGTTTCACTCTCTCTCTCTCTCTCTCTCTCTCTCTCTCTCTCTCACTAAGATTGCCGTTCAATAGAATGCTGCGGTTGTGGGTGGGGTGGTGGGGGGTGGTTTACTGGCCGTTTTTTGCTCATAACTTGAGTATCGTTCATCCGATCTTTATCATTCCTTCAGCAAATCGATAAATAATTTTGTTTACAAGCTAACAAGGTTTACAAGGTACAAACAATCTATCTTCAAAACTGTAGGAGATATGACGTTTTTTCCAAATTGCGGGGGCGGGAGGGGGCGTGGCAAAAATTGAAAATAAACTTGATCTGCCTGCAAGTATAAGAAATATATGCCCCATACATGTCAAACCTCTTTCTCTTACCATCTCTGAGATCTCTTCGTTCATACGGACGGACGGACAGATAGACAGACGGACAGACGGGCATGGCTATATCGAATCGGCTGTTGATGCTGATCAAGAATATATATACTTTATAGGGTCGAACACGATTCCTTCTCCCTGTTACATACTTTTGCACAAACTTAATATACTCTATGTACCTTCGGTACAGAGTATAAAAATTCTGACCGCGCGACAACCCATTGTTTGTGCAGAAATTTTACGAGACAATTAAAACTTAAACTTAATTATTCTTTACAATGACTGATCAGGCAATAAATAATGAGGGGAATGAAGATTTACCGCTGATCTTGAATGGAACATTTCAATCCGAATGGGAAATGTCAACTCTGTGTACATAAAACTATACATTTTGATGACAAATCAACAGGAAATTTACACAAGCATTTGAAGGTAAGTACCTACGCAATATGTATAAGTACAATGTATATACATATGTGGAGAAAAATTTGAATACTTACAAACATACACATATTTATGTACATATGTATGATCGAACTTTTTTGCACCAAATTGTCGATACGTTCATACATTTATGTGCATAAAGCGCCCCATACACCACACAAAATTTTGCGCCAAATGCTAATGTGTGTTAGTGAAATATGGGTGTAGGCGTCACACGCATACAATGCGTGTACCTATTTCACTAACACACATTAGCGTTTTGCGCAAAAATTTTGTGAGGTGTATTCGGAGCTTTGATTTGTTTGTATTCCAGTCTATAGCAGCAGTTTCTTACGAATTTGTATACGCAAACAATGTTGTTAATATATCATATATTTCTATTTCTTTACGCTAGAGGGTTCACCCCAATAGTTACTCTTCCTACGAATCAATGAGAGCCAAAATATCTATGGTTTCCAGTAAGTCAACTAAGGATTCAGCATGAGACATATTCAAGATTCACAGTATCTTGAATTCCAACCAGGTATGAAAATTGAATTACTAAATTCATTATAACAAATGTAACTAAATTATTTTATTTCAGCTAAATGAACGAATTTGCGATTACATTATAGCCGAGATGTTGCCGCTCTGCCATGTTGAAAATAAAAGTTTCAGGGACCTGTTTGTGGCTTTAACTGAGGGTTCCCCAAGCAGAGAGCGTGAAAATGTGACTGTGTCTCTCTCTAACACACAGTGATGCATGACTTCGGCAAGCATTCGGTGTGAATTGGCGAGTATGTTCGTACCCCAGGGGCTATCGCTGGGGAACTCTGCTTTAACTGGACATCCGGTAAAAAAATTTCCTGTTCAAAAACTAAACGCTCTATGCTAGATAAGAGGAAGGCGGACTATAGGAAAAATGTCGCCAATATTTTTGAATATACTAATTTTGTCTGTACGACTGCCGATATCTGGAGTTGCAATAACAAAAGTTACTTTAGTGTAACCGGCCACTATATAGATAGCAACCTAAATCGTCATTCTCTCGTGCTTGCATATAAGCGTGTGCGATTTTCCTACACACATGAGGTAGTTGCCACTATATTAGCTGAAGTTCATGCCCAAATATTTGGAACAGTTTTTAAAGTGTACAGATTTGAAGGAACAAACGTGAAGCCTGAATTTTTAGAAGAGTCTGACTTAAAGGTAATAGAGCTGGATAGTTCAGCTGATGCTGAAATTACTTTGCGAAAGCACTTTAGATGCGCATCACACACTTTGAACTTAATTGTCACGAAAGATGCTGAACTGTCTCTACCAAACACATCATTCAAGCGATTGTACAATTCATCCTTAGCGAAAGCAACGGGCAATCTGGAAAGCTGTTAGCAGATCCACAGTAGCAGCAGATGAAGTTGAGAAAATTTGTTAGATTAAATTTGTAGCTCCTAGTGTCACAAGACGGAACAGTTTTGATGACAGTATTCAACAGTATTTTGGAACTAAAACACAATTTTTAAAATACCATGTAAATTCAAATACAGAAATTGTTTTTTGCAAGAATTGTGTAGTGTTACTGACATATTCACTAAACCAATTGATCTTTTACAGGGCGAATCCTGTTGATACTTAGGATTTTTGCTACCCACTTTTATTAAAGTAATACATAAACTTGACAGTTTGAATCATTAAATTGAATTATATTGAAGTGGATTCCAAATGAAACCACCAAAACTGTAGTGTTTTAAAGATTGGCTTGTTGAAGAAATTACGGATAACTTGGAAACTATTGTCAATGAGAGCTCAAATACAAAGGATTCTGAAGACTTTTACGATACCTGTAATGGAAAATTTGATGAAACTGAGAATTGTTGTGAAAAATTCTAATATTGAAATGGAAGTCTTAAATTATCTTGCCGATAGTAGCAAGTCTTTAGAATCTTTACTTAAGTATAAAACTATTTGTAATGTTTTTTATAAGTATAATTTCATTTTGCCTAGCTCAGCCCCAGTTGAAAGAATTTTTAGCTGTGGAGGCCAAATACTTACACCAAACAGGTTAGGTGACGAAATATTTGTAACTCTTGTAATGTTAAAAAAGCAAGATAGTATTTAAGAAACATTTTAATAATATAACATCATCTGAAATCAAAATGTTCCATTCTTAAACCTTAATTATAATAATTGGATTAAAGCCCTTAAAGTATGACCAATAATGTTTGTAATGAAGTAAATTGGTTTTTTTTCAGGGAATCCAACCGGAACCTGAACCGGAACCGTATACCGAACCGATTAAAACTCAGAGCCAGAACCGGAACTGAAACCCATATTTTTAATTTTTTGTATACCGGTATTCGAGAACCGTTATTCCTTATCATTGTATCGGTACAGTTTCGGTTCTGAGCGTAACAACTGGACTGCACAGCGAGCACTTAATTTTGAGAAAGTTATCCTGGCATTGTATCGGACCTACATTATAATACCACAAAATTACCTGGGTAACTATTTTGGTGGATATTGTCTGTTCAAGTCCAACTAAGTGTGGAAATAAGCGCTGACACACTGAAAGTGGAAACGAAGTCGAGTCATATTTCTCGCACTTGCAGCAACATTATCTTACCTCAAAATAATCGATTTTGTATTCTCTGTGGAAAATACATCTTTTTGTTTATATTCAATCCAACTCAAAAATATAACCTCTGAACAGTAAGCCGAAGGATCTGTAACGATATCGTCTGTAGGACAACTCAGAGATGTCGCTCTTGTTGGATCATTAAAATGAACCTGTAAAATGAAGTAACTTATTTCCGGAAAATAAATTATACCATTATGAAAATTGTACACAATATAGAACACAATATGGCGAATATGTCTGCATCATTAACTCAAAAGTCGTGACAGTCTTAAAGGAACTGAACTATATGTATTTATATGAAAAGAATTGGGACAATACAAATAGTTCAGTATCTTCACAAATCAGTTTAATGGCATTAAACCAGGTTTTCTGAGCTTAAATCGATAACAAAGATAAAAGTCGAAAAAGTTTATGTAATTGTAGGAGTTATGAAAAGATCTTCCTACTGTGCCAACTACCAAAGTGAGCGTAAGCTTACTATAATTTTAATCATGTAATAAATACAAACTTGAAAATATTTTATGAAAACAAGCTACGAATGCAATTGAAAATTGATGTAAATCGAATACATCCGTATTTGTGCGTGTCTATATTGCTTATACACTTTGTCAGGTTTTAGGCTAAAAATTTCTTTAAATTTTAACGGTTCATGCCGGTACGTACCGGTATACCGAAATAAAAATCAAGGTACCAATACGGAACCAAATACCGAAATTATGTTAGAACCAAAACAGAACCTTTTACCGAAACATAAGTTTCGGTAAGTACCAGAACCGGAACCGAAAAACGATTCGGTTTGATTCCCTGGTTTTTTTATGTTTTTAATATTCATTTCGAATAAAAATGAATTAGCCACGCTTTTAAATATAAAAGCTCTTTTTTTGGAATCTTTACCTTTACCTAGGTACTTGAAAATCCGGATACCTTTTACCTTACCTAGGTATATTTTTGACTTTTACCTTATACCTTACCTAGGTAAGAAAATCGAGTACCTTTCCAATCAATAGTCAAAGGCCTAGGCCTGGACTGGTTTTCAGAACCGCAGGGTTCATTGTAATGTTGTTTGTGTAGTAGTTGTAGTGTGTAGTATGGAGTTCAAACTCAATCTCACTAATTTTTGATGCAATCCTTATTCGGTTTGAATGCAGTTCGAGTATCGAGCTCAATTTAATCTCGGGTATTCTTGCACCAAGCCGACTTCGAGATCAAATCAAGTACGACTATCACATAATTTTGGGGAAGCCTTTGGTCATTGTTGCAAATGGTCCCAAATGGTCAATGTTGCTCAGAGGCAATTGTTGCTTCCTTTGTGAATCTGAAAACACAGTTTGGTCCATTTTTACGTCTGGCTCATAGTCCATATAGAGTGGTTCGTGGGTGAATATAAAATTGGTACTCCAATTCGCGGTTTTGTGCAAGAGTCCATTAAACCTTCATAAGAATCTACCGTGCGCTTTTAAAAATATTCAAGAATTAAGGTTTAACTCAATCTGAAGGTACCTTAACCAATTGTACGATTAAAGTGAATTTTTTATATTGCGTTCCCAATTACTCTGTCCACATTTGCTGAATTTTGCAGATTTTCATCTTAAGCCATTAAAAACAAAGTTAAAATTGTTGTCGCTGCCCATAAAACGCGAACCGAGCCTTTATTCGTAAAACTGGGTATGAGGTGATGCTTACAGAAGTCCCTTCTATCAGAATTTAAGGGTCTAATGCCGGGGTTTGTTTTTAGTATATGTTGATGTGTTGTTGGGCCGTTTTCGTTGTGTATTTGTTTGTTTGTTTGGGGTTTAATTTCGGCCGTCTTACTTCACTCCAGTCAAAACACTTTTTGGCTGAGTTTTTCTCCTACGCGTTTCGGCAAATATATTGCCTTCTTCAGGGAGTCTATTTTAGTGTCCGTCATAGTTTTGTTGTATTGCACGATTGTTTGTTGATGTCAGTTGTTTTATTCGTCATGATTTTGTTTGAATTGTTGTGCTTAAATGGTCCTCTTGTGATCGCCGCAGCGTTTGTTTTTAGTGTTGTACTGTGAAATCCGTTCCAAAGTGGTATGGATCCTATTCATTTCAGCTATGAATGTGAAATTCCTTGTATGGAGTTGGATATTTTACTGATTCAACGCAAATACGCCAGTTTAGAAAATCGCTCGATTACTTTTTAACCTAATGGGAAGGAGCAACACATTGTTCCTTAACCTAATGAGGTTATTAACAATCGAAAATTACGATTGCCTCCTGCTCCTCCACCGGCATTTACCCACATCACCAGCGATTAGTGGCCCAATCCATTCACAACTATTTTTCAGTCAATTTTTTGGTCATTTTTCTCGCGTTCTCTTTTTGTCCAAGTGGAGCTGCTGCCCGTAAATAAACTAGCCTATAAATAATTTAACAACAACCACAAAAAGTGCCCAGGTAATTACCTCAACGAGCAGAAGAATAGCATGGAGGAACACGAACAGAAACAGAAACCTCAACTCCAACTCGGGCGCGTTTAATGCGTTTTAAATGGTTTCAAAATTTGATATAATTATAATTATGCTGCTGCTGCTGCGGCGGCTCACTAAAACTTTCGTCAAATGAATTCGAGTTAATGCAACAATTCCTGTTTTGTTGCTTCTAATTAATTGCCCACAAATGGCAAAACGCACGTGTGTGGGGAGGTCGAGGAGTACGCGGGGTCTCTTCCATTTGAGTGCTCAATTAGTCAACGAAATGCATTTTATGCGTTTTTTATGCAAATATACTGAAATCCTGGTTCCAAAAAGAGTCCTTGACGATCATTAGCATGCGCTTCCCGCGCTAATTGTGCGGCGCAAGAGAGAAAGAGAGAGAGAGCGAAAGTTGAGAGTTTCCAAATGATAAATTATCACGTCGACATCGCTGGCTGCTGTCTCTGTCAATGTCAAATGTAAATGATTATCATTATAATTGCAACTGTATCTGTAAATGTATCTGTACCTGTATCTTTCTTGGTGTGTGTGTGTGTGTGTGTATCTGTCGCTAGCGGTTTTTTGGCTTAACCAAGCGTGAAATTTATTTAAATTCATTTTTAAGTGTGCGCATGTTGAGAAAAAAAACTTTAATAATAAAATATCACACAGTCAGAACCCACAGAAGCCGACAGAAATATGAAATTCAAATCGAAAGCAAATTTGCCTGCATTATTACCGCTAATCGCTGGCGAAACAATCCAAATGAAAATTAGATCAAATGTCAGAACAAACAAAACTCAACAGAAAGTGCACAACATTGGATGGCATTGGGGTTAGGCGATCTCTATTTGGAGTCCCAAGTGCTTTTTGTTTTTAACTATCTTTTATCTATAAATGAAATTTCTTAAGAATTAATTGAAAATTGGCCTTACCAGAAAGACTATTTCGAAAGTAGTCCCAAATTAGGGGCAAAACTTCGACATCCTGCCAATTGTTTCCATAAGTGGTTAATTTGAAGAGCTGTTTGGTGTGCCGTCTAGATTTTTTGGCACACATTTGATACAAGGTCTATACAAAATATAAGGTGACTTTGAGTTTGTATAACAAACTGTTTTTTTTCATATTCATGTTGTACGCTTTTAATTAATCCCCCCCAGACATAATATATATCCTTGTTCCACTGGCACACACTACACTAAGAAAAAAGTAGAACCAATAATTTGAGTACAAACGCTTTCGCTCTTGAAATCGAGCTAAGTTCGTTCTCAATTTGGTTTTTATAGGCAAGGGGAGTGAGGGGAAAAATCGTAGAGCACGCTCTCACAATTTCATTTTTCATGGGAGAGGGGTGTGTGCAGAAACTACTGAGAGGAGAACGTAATCGGTTATTGAGAGCAGAACACTGTCATTGTCAGATGTGAGCGTTCGGCCGTTAATTTTATTTAATATTGAACATTTCGAGTAATCGATTAAAGGATTGTATAAAATAAACACAATAAAAACACCTCAAATAAAAATAAAACAACTTTAATTAAAAACAAAAACTGTGCTCCTAAAGGGGACTTGATCCACGACCTCAACGTTTTCCAAGCGAATGTCTTGTCCACTCGACCACGTTCCTTGTTGCTCGCTGGGTAGAAAACTGCGTATATTCTTAAGTATGATTTAGCCGCCAGGTCTCGCCTATGCCTGAGTTAGCTAAAGCGCCGTTGTCTGTGTATGTTACAGTCTTCGAGGTCCCGAGTTCAAGTTCCAGTAAAATAAGTATAAAATCAATCACAGCTTAGAAAAAATGCGTGGTGGTTGATGCTGTGGGGGGAGGAACCAAAGCAACGTCCGGTCGGTTGTGTCTTTCCCTCGGACCCCTTCCCTCCTAATATTTTTTTTAAGTCTTTTATTTTGAGAATATTCGTACCTGGATAAAGTACTGAAACTCTTGAATCAAGAATGTCGGGATCAAAAATTTATTCCTGGATCAAGAATTTTCATTCTTACCATACTTCTGAGATCGAACATTCTTGATCCACGTATGAAATACTTTATTTTTGTCTCTGAGTGTAGAGGTCATCCTCTGGATGATCTTAATGACCCAATTCTTTCTGTGTATTTCCTCATACGAGATAAATGTCCATTCGCTAGATCATCCACGACGGATGAACATGTCACTGTCATGGATAATCTAGCCACTGTATCCTCAGCCCGTTGCTGTTTTCCCTCTTTTTTGATGATATTACAGAAATTCTACCTGAAGGCATCATTATGGGCAACGAATGTATCAAAACTCAGTTGCATTCTTTCCAACTCACCTCACGTCTTACAGGAAATGATTGATGTTCTGTTTAACTATTGTGAGTTGTGGAATTTGCAAAAAAATATATCAAAATCGAAAGTTATAGTGATAAGGAAATCCATAGGAAATCGAGGAATGGAATCGAGCTAGAAAGGGTTACGTCCTATAAATACTTGGGTGTTACATTAACGCCGAACATGAGCTTTACCACACATGTTAATGGACAATTAAAGGAGTCTAAAACGGCGGTAAACTCGATTTGGAAAAGCTTGCTAAGTAAAAATGACGTAAAACCGAGCTGCAAATATAAAGTTTTCTAAGCAACTGTAATGGAAATATAGGGAATATGCTATGATGCGGAAATATGGGGATTCGAAGGATTTGATGATGTTGAACGAATGTTAGCATTCTTTGTTAAAAAGCTGATTATGCCATTTACATTGAAACCGAGCTTCCAACTCTATTCACGTACACTCTGAGGCGTCACCTTTTATATATCTCAAAAATTATGCAAATGCCATATTTTAAACTACTCAAAATTAAGGCCAAACACCTTCTCAATGAAAGGTCTCAGTTTTTTTGAGAACTGGATATCTATCGCAAATGCAAGTGGGATAGAACTAAATTTCGAATATATAGTGCTTCATGGAGTGATTCGTTTGATCAAATGATAAGTATAAACTGGGAAAATTAACGGTTGTGGTTTATTCACAAAGCGTCTCAATCTGCTGGAAGGTTGAACCATAAGAATTTGTCTCATAACCTGGAGCAGGTCAACTAATTTGTGGACATGCTTAGGTATCTACAATATAATTAACATATTCAAAGCCAGAACGGAAACACTTAATCTTGACCATAAACCGTACAGAACTAGAGTCTAAGAATTATGCGGCCTAAGCAACATGCGCGAAAAAGAAGCAGTAAGGCATTTTCTAGGAAATTGCTAGCATACATCGATCTCAGAGGAATTTCTATTTCTATATTGGATGACTTTACCGTCATACATGTATGATGCTCGACGATATCGGGATAGGAGTTCAAATGGTGATTTTTAATCACAGCTGAAGGACTGGAGTGTCGACTTCTTGATGAAAGACCCACTATCTCGTGACGAGCGGGAAATGTGGGTGGTGTGTAGTCAAGATTTTAGTATCTCCTGGTCATGTTAAAATTAGATATTAGTTTTTCTACTTTTTTGGAATTGTCAACAGACTGTATATATATTCTAATGATATGCTATCGAATTTAAGAGTTCCATTTGGTTTTCTATCTACTTATACAATGTCCCTATACGGATTTGTCGATACGGGGTTTTTCTTTATGTCTGTCTGTCCGAGCAATTATCCGAAGCAATTAATAATTTAGGTCCTTGTTTTAACTATGTGTGTGTTGATCAATGTGATGTCCTATTTTCTATTCTAAAAGTAAAGTTAAATGCCAGTGGACTAGATGAAATGGACCCTAAATTTATTAAAATTCTTCTTCCTCAAATTCTATCCCATATTACGCATTTATACAACACAGCATTAATGACTTTCACTTTTCCTCATGCCAAAAAACAATAATGAACATCGTCCAATCTCCATATTACCGTTCTTATCTAAAGCATTTGAGCAAGTCATGTCTTGTCAAATATCTAAGCTCATGCAGGAAAACTCTGCTGAATGACAGACAATCAGGATTCAGTAAACATCGAAGATGCACTACTACCGTAACTAAAATCAGCGAAGATATACGACGAAATATGGACAAGAGCAACGTAACATTTTTGACTTTGCTAGATTATATCAAAGCGTTCGATTTAGTCAATCACGAGATTCTCTGCACAAAGCTGAGTAGATTATATAATTTCTCCAGTATCGCATTAAAATTGATAAGCTCGTACCTACATGACCGACTGCAAGCAGTAGCTACTGTAAATAGAAGATCATTCTTTCTGTCACTAAGTCGTGGCGTCCCACAAGGATCAGTTCTTGGACCATTACTTTTTTCGATATATGTTAACGACCTCCCAAATGTTCTGTCTAAATGTGATGTTCAAATGTATGCAGATGATGTCCAGATGTTTCTGAATGTGTTGATATTTGTAATAGTGAACTTGAACTGATACGGAGCTGGGCAAAGAAAAATAGTCTAAAAATCTACCCAACAAAGTCCAAGTGCATTGTTGTATATAAAAAGAGATTTGATACAGGTTGCTTACCAAATCTAAAGATTGATGGTATCAGTATAGACTACGTTGAGCGAGCAGTAAATTTAGGTTTTACATTTAACAATATTTTATAATGGGATGATCACGTGAACAAAGCAATTGGCAAAACATACTCCTTAATCCGGCAGTTAAATCTAACGAAAAGTTTCATACCAACACATATTAAACAACTGGTTGCAAAAACATACGGTGTGAAACTGTTCGGTAGTTGTAGTGCAAATTCTAAATCTAAACTTAATGTTGCTTTCAACAACATAGCAAAGGTATGTCTACAACAAAAAACGATCGGTACACATATCCGAATTTGCAGAGGAAATTGAGAACTCTAATTTTCCTGCACAAAATAATTAACACTTCAGAGACTTCATACCTTTATGAGATACTACATTTTGCTGCGTCTCAAGGAACTAAAAATCTAATCGCTACCTCAGACTTCTATTATTTCCCATTTGCTATTCGGCTTTGGAATCATTTGCCAAACAATATTAAATCGATAAAAAGCGCACCACTATTTAAGAAAAGTTTAGAACACCATCTCAAACAATAGCACAAATATATAATAATAATAATAATTTTGTAATGAAATTATTGATTGCTTATATAATTTATCCTTAGTTTAAGTTAGTAAATTTTTGTATTGTTTTCGAATCGATGTCAACCTGTGATTAGTGCCATAAACATAAGTCTCCATGTACTTGTAGCACTAAGATAATAATAATAATAAACAAACAAACAAACAAACATTTATTTACAGCGCACAGTGGTCCAGCCGCGCCCCGCCTTGGACGAAACCCTAATATAATTTTTGTTGAAAAGTTAAACTTTTTTTAAATAAATCGGCAATTTAAATACATAAATTAGGGTAGCCAAAATATTGCTTTAAAATGTGACTATGAAAAAAGATAGTTGCCCACTTCAGAAATAATTACACATATATGAAATAATAATACTAAAGCTGACTTAACACTTTTCATATATCTCTAAATAGTAGGTTGTCAAACTTCTCTAAAGAGAATCTCTTATCGAATTGAACCTGTCAAATTACATTAAAAAAGCCAACATTTTCCAAATATTTAGAGTTATTTGCTTTGCTATTACACTATCGTCAGAGAGTCTCTTTAGAGATGTATGACAAGTGTAAAGGTCGCTTTAGTTTGGGAAAATGGCATAATTTTAAGGCAAACGATTCCTAAAAAATTTAGTCCTAAAACAAGATTGTTTATATAAAATGCCCTACACTAAGAAAAAACTAGAACGAATAATTTGAGTACGAACGCTCTTGAAAAAAAAATTAGTCGCTCTTGAATTTTCAAGAATTTCGCTCTTGGAATCGAGATAAATTCGTTCTAAACGTTCTCAATTTTGTTTTTTATAGGCAAGGGGGGTGAGGGCAACTTAACTTTGAGAGAGTAGCGTTGGAGTCGCTCTCGCAGAGTGAGGGCGCATGCGCAGTTGGTCGTTGAGAGAATGAGAGCGCAGAGAGTGAGAGCGCATGCGCAGTTTGTTGTTGTGTTATAAAGGCAACTGTGTTTATTTATAAGTGTGATTTCGTCGCGTCTTTTACCTTACGAAGGTTAGCTGAGCTCGTTAAGCTGACCGTCGCCTGTGTGTGTTTCAGTCTTTCGAGGTACCGAGTTCAAGTCCCAGAAAAGTAAGTAAAAAAAAAATATCTATGTGGTTATCTCAAAATCAATCACAACTTAAAACAAAGTTTGGTGGGTGGTGGTTGGGGAGTTGGTGTGGTTGATAATGGTGAGTGGGACGGGGGAGGTAGACGAGACGGACCACCACGTCGGTCAGGTCGGGTCGGTCGTGTCTCTCCCACCCCCCACCCCAAATATTATTTTTAATTTTTTTATTTTGAGAATTATTCGTTCTTGGATCAAGTACTGAAACTCTTGAATCAATAATTATTCATACTTGGATCAAGAGCTGAAACTCTTGAATCAGGAATGTCAGGATAAAAAATTCACTATTGAATCAAGAATTTCGCTCTTGGATCAAGAATTTTCACTCTCACCGTACTTTTGAGAACGAATGCTCTTGATTCAAGAGCGAAATTCTCTATTATTTCTCTGAGTGTATATTTAAAGAAATTATTGCCTTAAAAACACATTTTAGGTAATAAAATCCATTTTCCTAAAATTTAAGGAAAATCTTTTTTCTGGGTGTACTGATCACAACAAAGCTTTCGAATTGGGAATATCTCCACTTCATACTAGATTTAGATTTATGGAACACCTACTCAAAATCAGTTGTGACTTAGACTGTGGAGATTCTGGTACTATCCGAAATGAGGAGAACAAACAAAAAAGAAACTTAAAGAAAAGGCGAGTCCAAGACGCTTATAGAAAAAACGGGATAGTAATAGATCAGCCGAAAGTAGGTGAAGGCAATCCCAATGATGGTAACACCGCGAGTCGTTTTTTTCCAATCCTGAGTTGGCCAGCGAGATTACAGGTATTGATTTAGAGCTCATTAACAGGTATAAAATTTTATTGCAAGTTCTTTCTTGCAGTAAGTCTATTGATGGAAACAAATATGAAGAATATGCTTTGCCAACTGCTGAAGTGAAAAAAAGATTATAGATTTTATAGGGAACATAACACCAGAAAAATTTCGAAATATGCCACAAATGAAGACCTATTTCATATGCTTTTATCTACATCTGATCCATTTGTTTCCAGTATACAGTATATGTGTAAATCGGATTCCATTGACACGGATTTAGAAGCAGAGGATCTATTGATAAAAAAAACGATTGAAATGTATTTTTGCTAAAAAATGCATAAAAATGTATTATTTTGTATGGAAGCTATATCTAAATGATGTCCGATTGGCTCGAAACTTGGTAGAAGTCTGGAAACAACTTAAAAAATTGCGTACAACCTAATATACTCAAATAAATATAATGATATTTAAAAAATAATTGCAATAAATCCGAATTTTTCTATGAAAAAATATTAATTTTGTATGAGAGCTATATCTAAACAATGTCCGATTTGCTCAAAGCTTGGTAAAAACAAACAAAAAACTACAACAATAAGTTTGATAAAAATTTGGCACCCTACACTAGTTTTTGTGGATTTCAGGTGAGATAAAAAGGTAACACCTGGTGTGACAATTTTTAATAGTATTGGAAATGTACCTAAACCTTGACCTATTAAATTGAAGTTATGAAAAAACAGCTGTGCATTACATTATATAGATTTTGACCAAAAATCAGCACCCTAGCTTTATTAATATGGCTTACAGGTGCTTGAAAGGAAACATATTTTATAACTTATAGTTATAATTTCTGGATCAATTTTAATAAACACTTAACTATATAAGACCTTGAACAATTTTGAATCAAACAAAAAAAAATAAATCCAAAATTTTGTGCTGTTCAAAAGTTACAGAATCTTGTCCAAGGCAAAGTGATTCTGGACCACTGTGCAGCGTCTGTCTTCGTTAATCATCTACTATCTACTGCGTTCTACTCTCCGTCTCGTCATCTTGCATTCTCTATACAGTGTGACCATCTTTCGATTACCATACCTTTACACTAAACGTCGATATATCTCTACATATTCTCATCATGGCGGCTGTTTTCAAATAATTCCAACGTATTATTATTATATATTTTAGAAACACGTTTAAACTAAGCAATAAAAGTCCCACCCATAATAAGCTATACTTCTTAACTCCTTGATTCAAAAAGATTGAAAGTGTTCCAAATAATAAAGCAATTGCTTACATCATCAGAGCCTTCAATGGCACTAATAGAGAACTGACTGAATATAACATTTAACAGATTTTGAAAACTGATCCAAGTAAAGAACTTATAGCTGTTGCGCCAGATTAGACAGAGACAGTTATCAGTACTTTGGAATGAGGTGTCAGTTGATAGGGCCTAAAAACTTGTTATGTCTGTTCAAAAGTTGACAAACTCTGAAGATTATTTGGAATATTAATCACATAAAATGTATTTCTATTAACCACGCTTCAAACCAAAAACTTCTCCCAAACACTTCAAACCATTAATCGAAATTCAAAATTGACAAATTTCGGTTCAATATTCAATATTTCGGTACAATATTTTTTTGTTTCAGAACTCTGCTTTTTGAAGTGTTGCAACTGTTGCCTGTGAGATTTGAGTTCTTAAACCAGAATTCAACTTTGTATACTTTACTTGATCAAGTAGAATGTTTCAACTACATTTTATAACTCCACAAAACATTTCTTACATTTTTTAAAAATTTGTTTGTATTTCCCCCTCATTTCCGGTTACCCTCCCACTCACCCCTTGACCAACACTTGAAAACTTGAAATGGCATTCAAAATGTCATTATGACAATTATGTGTGAGTGTGTGTCTCTGTGTGGGCCTAGTGTGGCCAGGTAATTGCGTTTAAAGTGCTGACAGACAGAACCACACGAACCACATCGACAATGTCGTGAATGTGAATGTGAATCAGTGACAGGAAAGAGGCAAACCGTACGGGAAACAGGAGCGGAGTGAAGATGACGCTATGCTGACGATGATGATGATGATGACGATGATGACAGCGCTTTGTTGACAAAACAGCCCAAAACAGTTAAATGCATTTTAGTTCATATTTTAACAGTTGGTTAGGTTTTCGTTTAATGATTTAAATAATTGCGCCAAGCGACACGCAAGGCGGGAGTTGGTTTTTCTCTTTCTGTGGCCAGGAACTGAAATTCGCGCGACAGGAACAATTAAACGAGCAGCGAAGCCTGACGACTGACTGCCGGTTAGTCCGAAATGTCTCGATCTAGTTTGCCTTTTTATATGTAAATGCGGCACAGGGAAATTGTCTCATTTATCAGGCGGCGCAGGCGCAGTAAATTTAAATATTTTAATCGGTTTGGTTATCGCCCAGACAATGTCGGAGCGAGAAAAACCACAAGAAGTAAGAAGCACGCTTTGGGTGATATTCTACGGATTTGGATGCGGAATATAGAGAAATTTATTTATGTAGTTGGTCTCTCTTTTGGCAAATCCCAAATGCCCCTGCCTCACCCGGTGGACTCGGACTCAACTGAGCCCAGATAAGCATCGCTTCCGGTCTGACTCTCTGGGTGTTTGGTCTGGTGCCGAGGTTAGTCGTGTGTATCAAATGGGGTCTGTGGCACCTTCTCTCGCCCTCACCCTCGCCCTCGCCCCCTTTGGCCGCGGGGCCATAAAAATGCGTGTTGTTGTTCTGTTGTGTTCCCTTGTGTTCAGATGGAGATAGAAAAATGCGATACTAATTTTTGGTGCCTACACTTAATTTCATTTTTTTGTTTAAATGGAAATCTGTAAATTTGTTTTTATTGTCATTATAATTTTGTGTTGTTGTTTTAGCTGGCTGGCTGGATGGCTGACTTGGCTGGTTCTACTTGGCTGATAGCGTTTAGCACCTGACATTTTTAGTGGCAATTATAACAGCAAAAGAGTCAACGAACTGGCGAGAGGCGGCTGCTGCTGCTGCCGGCGAGTAACTGTTCTGCGGGGCTCTCCCAAGTGGCAAGAGAGCTTCAAAAGCTGATTGCCAACGTCATGTTGCATGTTGTCATGAGCCATAAAGCAGAGTTGCATGCAGCAATACCAAAGAGCTCAGCTTAAAATTAAATTAGAAATTATAAAAACACAACAAAAAAAAAATTGGAAAACCCAAGAGGAAGTGCTGAGGTACCAGCAAAACTTCCTACAACAGTTGAAAATTCGTGACTCAGACTTTGACGAAGAAGAATCATGCTTTATAGTCAAAGCATAGAATCAAATCGAGTGCAAGAATTCTTGAATTGTGAACATAAATCACAGTCCTCGGTAGATCTAGGTTCGGTCTAGGTTAGTTATAGGTTGGGTC
Source organism: Lordiphosa magnipectinata (assembly GCA_037044535.1). Classification (NCBI taxonomy): domain Eukaryota; kingdom Metazoa; phylum Arthropoda; class Insecta; order Diptera; family Drosophilidae; genus Lordiphosa; species Lordiphosa magnipectinata. The sequence continues at coordinate 186,754 of JBAMBO010004524.1, read as the reverse complement.
TTGGTTGGGTCTAGGTTAGGTATAGGTAAGGTATAGGTTAGGTATAGGTTGGGTATAGGTTAGGTCTAGGTTGGGGCTTGGTTGGTTCTAGGTTAGGTCTAGGTTTGGTCTATGTTGGGTATATGTTGGATCTAGGTTAGGTCCAGGTTAGGTCTAGGTAAGGTCAAGGTTATATCTAGATTGGGTCTACGTGGGTTAGGTTAGGTTAGGTTAGGTTAGGTTAGGTTAGGTTAGGATAGGCTAGGTAAGGTTAGGTTAGGTTAGGCTAGGTTAGGTTAGGTTAGGTCTAGGGTAGGTTAGCTTAGGTTAGGTTAGTTTAGGCTAGGTTAGGTTAGGTTAGGTTAGGCTAGGTTAGGTTAGGTTAGGTTAGGTTAGGTTAGGTTAGGCTAGGTTAGCTTAGGTTAGCTTAGCTTAGGTTAGGTTAGGTTAGGTTAGGCTAGGTTAGGTTAGGTTAGGTTAGGTCTAGGGTAGGTTACTTTAGGTTAGGTTAGGTTAGGCTAGGTTAGGCTAGGTTAGGCTAGGTTAGGTTAGGTTAGGTTAGGTTAGGTTAGGTTACGTTACGTTAGGTTAGGTAAGGTTAGGTTAGGTTAGGCTAGGCTAGGTTAGGTTAGGTCTAGGTTAGTTAAGTTTAGATCAGCTTTGGTAAGGTCTAGGTTAGCTTAGGTTAGATCTACGTTATGTCTAGATTTGGTTATGCTTTGTTACCGGAGGTTAGGTTAGCTAAGCTTCCGTTAGCATATGTTACGTCTAGGCTAAGTTTAGTTTATATTAGCTTACCTTAGATCGGCATAGGTAGGGTTAGGTTAGCTTAAGTTAGGTTTGGTTAGGTAGGGTTTAGTTTAGGCTTAGGTTAGCTTTGTTAAGGTTAGCGCAGATCGGCTTACGTTAAGTTAGGATAGTTTGCTTAGTTTAGCTTAGCCTTTCATAGCTTAGCTTAGCTTACCTTAGCTTATTTCAGGTTAGGTCCGCTTTGACTTTGATGACACTTCTTCCAAGTGTTTCGTTTCGCATGCAAAAACACCACAAAACTCCGCTCCTCCAACAAGCAGGTCAGGTGCCAGCTCCATTGCTCTGCACTTCCCCTTTTTTACAGCTCCATGCGATTTTGGTGGTTGCTGCTGCTGAAATCCAACCCGTTCACCTACTACTCTCCCACTCCCACCCCCTACCGCCTACCCCTACCACCACTGCACATATTTTATATTTTGTGTAGCGTTTTTACGACTATGATTACGTTTACGATTACATAAGAATATAATATCGCAATTAATCGCATTTAACACAAAAATGTTCGGACCGTCCAAGGCGGCGCGCTGTGCGTGTTGTTGTTGCTGCTGTTCGTGGTGATGTGGCTGCATTTTCTGGTTGTATTATTGCGGTGGACTAGCGCAATCTCGACACGACATACAACAATTAAAAGCTTTTTTTAATCGCCCCGTTTTTTCTTGAATTTAATTTGATGGTTTGGTGGTGCTGCCATTTTTGGATTGGCATGCGATTTGGCTGGCGGGCGCCTTAAACATGCTCGAGTTCTGGAATCAGCTTTCCAACTGCAGTCGCTTTCCACATCGGGCCACGCCCACTATCTAGGTCCATTTGTGGGCCCCAAACAAATGCGTTTTATTTGGTGTTTAGATTAAAAGATTTATGACTACAAATTATGGTACTTTGCTCCGGCGATAACATTTCCGTTCGTCTGTTGTCTGCCTCCCCGAAATCTCACAAAAAAAAAAACTTAACTTAATTTCTTTTTGGCCAAGCCAACGAAAATGAGACCGACAATAAAAAATTAACAATTAATCTTGAATAAAAAATCTAACGGCCCTAACAAAGGCTTAAAAACCAATTGAGTGGCCATTATTAACGCGAGAAGCGAGCGGGGCGACTCATAAAACTGAGAAATTTATTCTCACACCCAATTTGAGCCTAGGCAAGAGATAAGCGGCGGGGAGGGGTGAGGAGTGAAGAGGTCTAGAGGTAAGGAGGGGTCTTTTGATGGGTCGGCTCATTAACGCTCCATGAAGGAGGAGCACGAGGAGGAGAAGCAGAAGAAGAGGCAGAAGGAGGAGGTAAGCCGGAGCTGCAAAACACACACCTTAATTTGTCATTAATTTGCATACGGCCAAGGAGCTTGAGACCCACCCCAAAAAAATTAAACGAGAGATGAAGAATTAAATACACTGACAAAAAAATAGTGATAAAAAGGGGGAGGATGATGGCAACAAGTGAAGATTATGTTAAAGGCGGAACAAAAAGAGAAGGGAGAAGAGCAAGTTAAGAATTATAAAAAGAAAGAGAAAGAATGAGAAGTAACCAAACAAAATAGGCAAATGGGAATTGAATAAGAGGAAGAAAAGAGGAAAATATAAAGAAAATAAGGAAGAAAGAAAGAGAAATAGAAATGAAACAAGTTAATAGACAGAGAAAGGAGATAAAAGATGAGAAAGAAAAAGAAAATTGAGGATAGATAAATTCAGAAAAACAAAAGGAGCCACAAAAAGAAAGAAGAAAGAATAGGCAGAATATAGAAGAAAGAAAAACTGAGAAATAATAAAGAAAAAAGGAGTATACAAATTATGAACATAAGAGAAGAGAAAGATAAAGGGTGAAACCAAACAGAAAAAAGAAAGAATGAGAAAGAAAAAATAGAGACAAAATAAAAGAAAGATAGAAAAAGATGAAAGAATAAGGAAATATGAAGAAAGAAAAAATAAGGAAAAAGGAGAAAGAAGAAAGACGAAACAAAAACGAAGAGAGAAAAGAGGAGGATGAAAAAATAAAAAAGATAGAAGGAGGAACAAAATAGAAGCAAGAAATAAGGAGAGAAAAAATGAAAAATATCAGAAAGATATAAGAAAGAAGGATGAAAAAAGACAAAGAAGAAAGACAAAAAGAATGGAGGAAAAATAAGGAGAAAAGAAAACGGAAAAAATGTATAAGAGAGATTAATTGAGAAGGAAAAACGAGATAAAAAAAGGGGAAAAAAATAGATTAGAGAAAACTAAGAAAGAAATAAGAGGAAACCAAAAACAGAGTGGAGAAGAGCGGAGCAAGCAGGAAAGTAGAAAAGAAGGATGGTAAAAAAAGCAAGTTAGGAGTATTGAAGAAATGAGAAGAAGGAATGAAGATGAAACAACAAGGAAACAGATAGAAAACTGATTGAAAAATGGTAACCGTACAGCCAAAAGGGGACAGAAAGAAGAAAATAAATAAAGTTGAAAAGAAGGAAGAAACAACGAAGAAAGAAAGAGAAAAAAAACAGAAGAAAGAGTGCAAATGGTAGGAAAGTAGAAAAGAAGGATGCGAAAAGCAGCAAGTAAGGGGAATGAAGAAGATAAAAAATAAAGGCAAACTTAAGACAACGAATGAAAGAAAGTCGATACTTTCAATTTATTCAACTTCACCTTTCATTTGCTCAACCATTGCTCTTCAAGTCAACAAATTTCTGCCTGTGTAAAACTCGCCCCCGAAAATACCAACGCGAGAGAGTGGAAGAGCGAGAGCATGCTGAAGATTAGATTAAATGCAATGCTCGGCCAACGCTCGGGCCTAGTGTGAACATAACTCTTAAGCCAAATTACTATAAATCATTCAAAAATTCCACTTTTCACCTTCTTCCAGCTTCGGGGGTCTCCGTCCGAGAGCAGCCAAGCACGGCAGAGGCAGCCCAAACAAGGCAAATTTAAATAATGTGGTAATAATAGATGCGCTTCAGTTGGTGTAATGACTGACCACCGAGACTTCGACTTCGACTCCGGCTTTGGCTCCGAACACTTGTTCTCTTGTCCGACCCCATAAATTAGTTTTCCTCCCGTTGTTGTTGTTATTGTCGTTGTTGTTTTAGCAACAACATTTAAAATGTAACTAACCTCAGCATTTTCGGCAGTTCGAGGGGCGCGAGTATTTGAATTTTGTTAGTTAGCTCACCAGTTTTTTTCCGCCTCAGCGAATCGTTGGGCCACAATTAATCACACGAGTTAAGTATACATCTTATAGAAAGATATTTCATATGCAACAGTATCTTGAGGAGAGCTTGTAGCTGGAAGATCACGGTGCGAGATAGGCAACAGTTCATAATTTATGTGTATAATTAAAAGACTAAACTGATCGTCAGATGGCAAAGATAAAAGAAATTTTCGAAAAAAAATTTTAATAAGCATTTGCTTAAGCTACATTTCTGAGTGAATACTTTGGCAAAAAGCAAGAAGATAACAATAAATGGGCAAAGAATCTGGTGACTTAATTTGAACTAGTACAATCACAATGAACTGTAGAGTGTGTGAACCGCAACTAGATCTAAGCTAGACCTTGGGTAGACCTAAGCTAGACATAAGCTAGACATAACCTAAACCTAACCTAAGCTAGACCTATTTTTAGGTAATTAAAACTGCTTTCATGTAATGAAAAATTGCATGGGAAACTACTTCAATTGCTTTGAATTACCAATAATTAAATTTTTGGGTACACTTATTGAAATAATTGTAATTTTTTATAACGAAATAATTGTTATTGTAACGATTAAGAACGATCAAATTAGAAAAATAAAGTTTTCCTCACTAAGAACCATTTTCCGACCGATTGTTCCTATTGCAGCTTTAAGATATAGTCATCCGATTTAGACCAAATTTTGCAAATATGTTTAAAAGCATTTAATATTAATAATGGCAGAGTTTTTGGATGCTAGCATTGAAAACAAAAAGTTTTTCTTACTAAGACCCATTTTCCAAACAAACCTTCCTATGGCAGCTATAAGATATAGTCATCCGATTTTGACCAAATTTTGCAAATATGTTTAAAAGCATTTAATATAAATAATGGCAGAGAATTTGGACGCTAATATTGAAAATAAAAAAGTTTTTCTCACTAAGAACCATTTTCCGACCGATTGTTCCTATTGCAGCTTTAAGATATAGTCATCAGATTTTGATCAAATTTTGAAAATGTGTTTTAAAGTATTTAGTATTAGTAATGGGCGAGTTTTTGGACGATAACGTTGAAAACAAAAAAGTTTTTCTTACTAAGACCCATTTTCCGACCGATTGTTCCTATGGCAGCTATAAGATATAGTCATCCGATTTTGACCAAATTTTGAAAATATGTTTAAAAGCATTTAATATTAATAATGGCAGAGAATTTGGATGCTAATATTGAAAATAAAAGAGTTTTTCTCGCTAAGAACCATTTTCCGACCGATTGCTCCTATTGCAGCTATAAGATAAAGTCATCTGATTTTGGCCAAATTTTGAAAATATGTTTTAAAGCATTTAATATTAATAATGGCAGAGTTTTTGGACGCTAATATTGAAAATAAAAAAGGTTTTCCTCACTGAGACCCATTTTCCGACCGATCGTTCCTCCGGCAGCTATAAGATATAGTCATCCGATTTTGATCAAATTTTGCAAATTTGCTTAAAGGCATTTAATATTTAAAAGCATGCCGATAGTCGTTAGTATAGAGTCGTTTTTAACGAAGCAGGCTAGATGCGATTAGTCGTTAGTTAGTATTCGAAATCTCTGGAACCGCATGAGGAAAAAGTACACCAGCTGCCCAAGCTTCGCTGGTCGGAACATGGCGCCAATCGGTACAAGGCAAATCAGGAACTAAACCTAGTACAGGCAGTTGGACCAGTATTTACTGCATCGATAGAAAACCTTACAGAATGTATTGTAAAATCAGCAGGATTTATGCAGAAATCAGACAATCCAAAGTACACAAAAATGCAACCGTGGTATAGCAGGAAATGCGAGGAGGCAAGGAGGAAAGTTATGAAATTGCTAAGAGAGGTCCTACAAAATATGTGTCAAGTGAATCCAAAACCAGGTATCAAACTGCAAATGTGAAATATAAGCTATTTTGCAAGGATACGCAGTGGGTATATAACAGAAACCTAGATACTTTACTTAGCAATGTCCAAAATAGCAAGGAACTCTGGGCACTTCTGGGAGAAATCAATGGAACGAACAACAGAAAAGTCCATGCGCACAATCTGGCGTTACATTTCAAAAGCCTAATATTTAGAGAGACTTTAATAACGCAGCACAGTTTCTCCTTGCCGTATGTGTCAATTCCAGAACTGGACCGAGCGATTTCGAAAGCAATAGCTCGCTGTTAGAACAGAAAAGCACCTGAGGAGTATAGAGTCATCTGCGGAATTTTTAAAACATGCAGCACCACAATTTAAAGTACACATGACAGACACTTTCAACGTCATATTTAAGTCAGTTTTACGAGAAACATTATATATCCGATCTATAAAAAAGGCAACGTAATGGAACCGGGTAATTATATAGGCATATCTTTTCTGAACACGATGATGATCAATCAAATTTTTTTCGCAGTCGAGTATAAAATGTACTTCAAAACGGAACAATATTAACTCAAATCAAGTTCTTAAAAACGGAACAAATCCAGTTTTTGCGTTCTCAAAAAATTGTTCTTGATGCGAGAACATTGTACTACAACTGAGAAATACCGTTAATGAATTGTTTTTAGTATCGTTTGTGCTTATCTTGAGTCCAATGTTCTCGGTTTTTTCCCTCTGTAATACCCTTTTGCAAAGGTGTAAAAACTATGTATCGAAAACTATTTGCGTGAAGTCTGCTAATGACAGCACGCGTACAGCCTCCGAAGAAGCAACACAGCTTCAACAGCTGATGTTCCGAGGCTTGTGCTAAGGGTGCAAACAGCTTTTCAGTCGCTGTCCAGCGGTCGATGAAGTAGATCAGAGTTGGGTCGCTTTATTTTCGCACACCTATCCACTCTCACGTTGTGGCCTCACTCTTGTTGACAAACCCTGTTCTAATGCCTGATGTAGCTCGCTCTTCAAATTCCCCCCACTCTCAATGTGAATCAAAACCCAACGCTTATTTGTACATTAGTCAACAAGCTACACAGCTTAAAATCTTTGGCAGTGCGCAAATGCAAAATGCTTTTCCGCCCAACAAGACGTGAAAATGACGCTTGTGTGTTGGCTGAGTGAGCAGACGCTACACGCTTTAAAAGCTACAAGATTTTCCAGGCTGCGCATGCGCAAAACGAAGGCGACGCTACGCGACGCGACGTCCAACTTCCGTTGCTTTTGACTCTGGGGCTTGAAAATTTATGCAGTTTTAAGTAAATTTGTTAAATGCGCGCTTTAATGCTTCGTTAACGCTTCGTAAATTTTTCACAAAAAAAAAAAAAAAAAATACTAAAAACAAACTTCAGACTGAGAACCGCCGTCGTTTGTCGTTCGCGGGAAGAGAGTGCCGCATAAAAGTCAACCACCTGTAATGAACTGACGCCACCGCAATTTAATTCACTCCACTTGGAAACTGGCACTGAAACTGGAACTTGGGGAGCACATGACCATGGACTTTTTGCAGCGATGCAGGGCAAACTTTTTGCTCGCTAATGAGCGACCCCTTTGGTTTTGGTACTAGGCTCATAATTAGTCATAGTAAATGAGGTGGCCTTGCCAAAGAGCCTGATGTGTGCGCGGGACTCTGGTATGTGTTAAATAAGTGATCGAACTTCCTCCCGTCTCTGCTCGCAACTGCAACTGCATCAGGTCTCTGCGGTTGGCAAATCTCCTTTGAAATTTAATCTATTGTAACTAATTAAGCACAGCTCAGTCAGTAGAAGAAAAGTGCTTAATTTGCAGTTAATTTTCAAACTTGCGGTTTTCGCATCTAGCCTGCTTCTCATAGCAGTTCCGCGCTCCCCCTGTCCCACCGCCACTCAATTGTTTGTAAAATTGTTTGCATAACATTTTACACCAGTTTACTTCTATGAGATAGTTACCCAGAGTCATAATTATGTTAAATATGTGATATGTGATGGGACTTACGTTGCTGTGATGACTGTACTTGTTGGGTAATTGTGGATACGTATAGATTTTATCAGCATTTTAACACCGTAACACATCGCTCTCTCTCTCTCTCTCCCTCTCGCCGGGTCGCTGCTGTCTCTGTCTTTTGGGCTGGCTGTCAATATTCGTTAAGCCATTTCCAGATGTCGTTTGTATAAGCTAAAGTGTCAAACCTGACAACAGGCCGGGACATTTGCTTAATGATCTTTCGCAGAAGTTTCGCGGCAATTGTAAGATTGTCCATGGAGATGAGCTAATTCAAAGTTATGCACTGAGCGAAAATTTGAAGACAGTTGAGTTTGATTAAAAAAAAAACGTCCAAATGCTAGGTGGGTAAGGGGAGGACATGCTTCGCTTATGTTAATTAATAGAGCATTAACATTAATGTTAACATATTAACATTATGTTAGCAGACAGCGCATGATGAACACAAATGTATGACAAAAGTTGTGTTCCTTAATGAAAAGCTGAAAAGTATGCAACGATTTTTTAATCGCAGACCCCAAATACATGACAGTAGGTTATACTCTTATAACTTCGCTTTTTATTATCCGATCTTTTAGAGATTATATAGGTACTTATTGGGTATATAATTGCGAGTTTTAGTTTTGAAATCGATATCTTATAAAATGTAGGAGTTATTTATCGGGCATGACTATATCGACTGAGCTTATGATGCTGATCAAGAATATATATGTTTTTTTGTGCCTGCGCGAACTTAGTGTCCCCTTGTTACTCTACGAGAAACTGTTTTCAAAATCCAGAGTTGCAAAAAAAGGTTTAAGAAAACTTTTTTAAAAAAGGTCCTAAAAAACTAATCAAGCTGTTTGCTCAATTATGTTAAGTTAGAAGTTGCCATATAATTGGAGTTGAAAAGAAAATGAATTGAACCATGATTCTCTAGCTTAGATTCTCTCTCTCTCTCTCTCTCACACTGCCTATTCAGCATTTAGAAGCATAGCGGCTTTGCTTTGCCGCCAATAAAATTCTTCTTTTGTTACGAGATAAAGACGACAGACTTATTTTCTGTCAAGCGCTGCAGCCAATCCACCAGGTCCAATATCGCAAAAATTGGTTTAAATTTGTTGTCTATAATTTACAAGGCGCCCGAGCAGGGACGCACTATTGAAACACTTTTTTTGTGCTCGAAAACCAAACCAATGTTAAATTATGAATTAAATCTTTTGGGCACTTTTAGAGAGAGATTCGAGGTTAAAAAATTTCGGAAATTTGGAAACGGGAACAGCCCAAAACTTTGTTTTAAAATCTCTGTTGCATCACTGTTTTATAATATCCCCCTCTGTCTTTTGGTATGCCAGTTTTTTGTTCAGTGCATAAATTTGCAGTACATAAATCATAAATACCAAAATCAATTTGACGTTTTTTTTTTCTCTCGCTTTTTTTTCAATTAACAGCATTATGTTTTTGCTTAAGTTGGGTTTCAGGCTCAGCTCGATCTCCGATCTCCCGATCAGCGATCGCCGCTTAATAAACTTGTTGTGTTTGCCAAGAACAACAACAACAACAACAGCAGCAGCGGCAGCAGCAGCAAGCAGACAGAAATTATAAATCGTTTCTGACATTTCAATTGACAGACACCAATGAGCGAGTTAATTTTCCAAGCCAACGTAGCCAACAGAAATCGAAACAGAAACACTTTACAGTGCGTACCAAAAGTCAGTACCCGTGCCCGGCTACTGTGTTAGCTGTCGCTCAAACTGGCGATCAAATCCAAAATGTGATTAATTTCTTGCATATTAGAAATCATTTTTCAATTACCAACACGACGAATTTGTGACAACTTATCAAATAAAAAACGAAGAAAAAACTGGAAACGAAACGAAAATCAAAAGTGATATCAATAAAGAGATCAACTGTTAAGAGAAAGCAACAAAAAGTAGAAAACTGATGAATGAACGTAGGAAATTGTAAGAAGTAAACGTAGGTAACCCAGCCGCCTCGAGATCGCTCGGTCAAGCAGGCAGGCAGGCAACCAGCAGAAGCAGCCTGCCTCACGACGCGAACGCATCGCGATCTTTAAGCTGCTTAGGGGATTAGTGTTTTGAGACATTTGACACGTTAACGTTGCACACACTCGCATTCACTCACTCACCTCTTGGTCTACATAAATAAACAGCCGAGTGGCAAACTTGCCCCACTAAATACCCCGAAAGGAAGTGCATTGCGCCGCTTAAGAAATGTATCCCAATGAATAAGCACAAAAACCGAAGAGAGAGACAGCAAGAGAGAGAGGGAGAAAAAAGACTCGAGCTCTGGAGGCTACTTGAGCAGCGCAGTCAGAAGCCGGTAGCTGGTGGAATTGTGGACTGAAGTGGCAGTAATTAGGAAAAGGAATCAATTGATTTCGAGTGGGAAGGGGCCGGGGGAATGAAATGATCTTAAAGGTTTGCTTTAGTTTTCACTTCCGTAAAAAAAAGGTGAATTCAATTCACTAAAGAAAAATTTGGTATTTAGGTAAGTAAGTAACTGCATATGGAAGAGCAAAAACGTCCAATTTAAAAAGAGAAGCCTTTAAAAGGCTTCCTGTAGAGCAAACCCGGCCTGCCATAGCTACCAGGATTCATGATTATGTGAATCTTTAAATACTGAATTGCAAGTAAAACGACTGTAGTCTGGAGAGATCTCTCTTGCTCACCAACACAAGCACATTTTTTGTCCTCTCTATTTGGCCGGCACTGCTGTAGAGTCTAACACAGGGTTTGTCAAGAAGAGCGCGGCCAAAAAGTGAGATTTTATTAGTGTGCGAAAATCAAACGACGCTAACAAGTTTTGACCTATTTTATCGACCGCTGGTCAGCGACTGAAAAACAGTTTGCTCGCTTTTGGCACAAGCCTTGGCAAGCGTTTGACTCATGTCGGTGTAAGAAGCTTAATGGGTTAGGCATTTAGCAACTTTTCTGCTCAAATTGCCGTTCGCTCTATCATTAATAGAGTCGATATAGCCATGTCCGTGTATACTTCCTTCAGTTCTTTCGAATGAACAATAAGATTTCAGATATGGTTAGAAATCCAGTGCCTGCCTCCTCTGCAATTTGTGAAAATTCTGATATCTCCCCACATTTGTGTAGTTAGATTGCTCAGATTTTAAATATATATATATATATTATATATAGGAATCCGCAATATTGATCCATTCACCAAGTTTGGTAACGTTCAGTAGAGCTATAGTAGAGTTATAAACAAAGCCAAAATAGGTAACTTTGCGCTAACAGCCACCGCCACAATAGCTGTAAAGAAAAGAGTGAAAAGGATGGAGAGAGTGCCTAAGCTGAGAAAATTACTAGCCTGAGTCCAGTTTACGGCATTGGTTAATAATTATTATAGGACATGTGTGCTGTATGTCTGTAGCTGATGTCGTCGATGCAGGTTGAGGCCGTCTACTGTTGAGCTCCAACTATGAGTTGCGAGGCATTTGGTAGGACCGACACCATGAAGCTTTGTTAGTTGAAAACTTTTTTATCAATCATTGTTGTTTTATTTGTTTCTGGGCGTGCTCACATGCGTGTATGAGCGTGCTTCTTCGGCTGGCTGTTGCTGTCGAACACTCGCTATGCGCTTGTTTGTTACCTTACAATCATATAATCCTTGATAAATACTAAAGCTGGAAATATATTTAAAAATTTTTGTTTTTTCTTTCAACTTAACGAAGTAACAATTCAATTCCAATTCTTAAAAGATTTCATGAAATCATAATACTTTTTAAAAAATTAAATTTATATTTTTCAGAACGAAATAAGTGAACTGATAATTTCAGAATATTACGATTTTAATAAGGTTTAGTCACCGTGATTTTTTGAATACACCTAAAAATGTCCTCCTTTACTGTTAATAACCTTCAATACACGTCCAAGCATTGAATTAACCAAGTTTCGAAGAATTGATGCATCCAATATAGCCCAATCTACGATAACACACTGTGACAAAAAAAAAACAAAACAAAACTTCTGAACGGGACATAGCGTATTTTTTAGGTACAGTTAAATAGAGTTTTGTGGCATACTAAAATTTTTTGGATCACATCGAAATTTTGAATAACGGTAAAAAAAAACTTTTTTTGCACATACGGTCACTTTTACGCCCATAGCTTCGTCAAATATCCACTGATTTTCATTTTTTTTTACCAGTTTTGGAAAGAAGAAACTCAGGTCTTTAAACGTGCCATACATGACTTAACAAGTTTAATTTCCTTTATTGGAGTATTTGCTAGGTGAACCAATTTTTTTTGTTTTTTTTTTCCAATTTTTTTGACTTTGGTGAGGTTTTTGAACACTATTTTGGTAGAAACCCCTTATACTTGTTTTATTATTTAAAAGAATACATTTTCACGAGTAAAACGTGAGTCTATTTTCTAAAATCAGTCAATAATTAGCAAAGTTATGGTATATTTTCGGATTACGAAATTTGTGCAATATGTTGATGAATCGCGCCTTATAGCACTATCGACCATAATATTGAAGTGAAGTATTGAAAAGTGGTCAACACTTTATAGAAAATTCTTAGAGAATTTTTATTTTAGAATGAGATTGTCTCTAAGTAGGTACTGTAAATTTAAATAAAACATTTCAAGCTACTTTAGTTAATTTGAATTTTTTTAATCATGTTTTGTGACAGTTTAAAGACATTTGTTGAACTTATATTACACCGTTTTTTGAAATGCGACTTAAAAATGTTTACTCGATCTTTTCCTTTTGAACTGATCATCATCGGTTTCTCGTTTAAGTGACCAGCAGTAATTCGTCATCATGTTGATTTTATCTTTGCCATCAAAGCGCTTTTCGATAGTAGCGATTTCTTGGTGAAACCTTTCACCTTGTTCGTCGCTGAACTGGCCAAGATTATCTGGGAAGAAATCCAAGTGGGAATCCAAAAAATGGATTTTTATGGACATGTTGCAGCCCATTTCATTGTACGCACATAAAAAAATGGGCGTGTTCAGCAGAATAATTGATCCCTGAGCAGGTATCAGAAAAAAATGTTGTATCGAATAGTTTCTGCTGTTGGAGCGAGCAGTAACACTTTAAAGTAGCGTACTATTTCTTTGATACATGCTCATGTATCATGATACTTTAAATTGGCTATTATGATGCCGCATCTCTAGAGTTCAGTATTAAGATAATTACAAATTTATACTTGATCAGGGAGCAAGTTGTTCTGCTGAACACGGCCATTGTTTACAAATGTAACATAGTCGGCGCTCCTGTTATTGCCAAGAAAATTATCACAGAGCGCAATATAACTTTCCCAATCACGTTTCTCAACAGGGTCTAATTTGGTCTTGAAATCGTCACTTTTCATTAGCTTTCGAATCTGAGGTCCGATAAAAACACCGAAACCGTTATCATACGAAAAGCTCAATTCTCTCATTCCACTCGTGTTCGGCCAAATTGAACTTACGCAGAGGTTAATACACATCATGAATCTAAAATATCGGCAAATGGCTTTTTTATTCAAAAAATGAATAACTCGATCAAAAACTACTATATTTTAATAAACTAAATTGCAAAATGCGCGAAATTAAATGTTTTTTGAAACTGCATACCAAAAGTAAACAGTCTTATACAAGTTTGACTTATTAATTTTCGTTCAAAGTAAGGCGAAGTCGCAAAAAACTAAAAAAATCATTATATTTTTACATGTAGCCTCCTTAATTTTTATCCGAGATTGCAATGTAATACACCGTTGGAAAGGTGCTACTTTTTTCCTTCCAACGACGTGTTACATGCTATTGCATAGTTTAAGACATATGATTTTTTAACTCCATCAACCTCGCAAATACGGGTTTTTAACCGTTATTCCAAATTTTGACGTGCACGAAAAATTTGTGGTATGCCACAATGTTACATTTAACTATATCTACAACCTACACTATGTCGCATCCCAGAAGTTTTTTGACTGTCACACCGTGTAATAGACTTTATAAGTTCTTTTACCTTGTTAATTTGCCTCCCATTCATGTAGACTTTGTCGAAAATAATCTGCCAAAATTTTTCATTTTAAGTAAGATCTGGACCTTTTACGGGCCACATCAAAACAGCTAATTGTTTTTCTTAAGAAAATAGTTGAGTGCATTTTGAAACGTGATACGCAGCATTGTCCTGTTGGAATGTCCAAGAATCTCTGAAATATTCTTGTCCATAATAACAAAAACTTTGTCAAATAGTTTGGCATATTTTTCAGAGTTTATTTTATGTGTTACAAATCATATTGAAATCTTTCCAGCAAAGCCAAATGCAACTCACACCATTAGCGAACCTCTTTGAAAATTGCGTGACACTCTTACTTGTTTTGGCGTCCGTACATATATCCCGATAATAATTTTGATACCCATCTAAATTATACTTTTTTCATCACGAAAGATAATACTTTGCCACTTTGTGCTTAGGAAGTAATTGAAATTTGAAGGTCCTTTTTGCATTTGAATTGAATTGATCGTCACGTAAAATTTGCTGCACACGACGCTTCGACACTGGGAGAGTTAGTTCGTGGAAATATGGCCTGCACTTAGGTTTTCTTTAATTCTTTTCGTTTTATTCTTTTTTATCACGTTTTTTCAGCAACACGAGGTCTTTTCTATGATTTTCCGAATCTTTTAAATACTTTTGGAATGTAAATGTTAGCTGGCTCTAGGTCGAGAAGAAAAACTCAGTGTTTTTGGTTTGTTACCGATATATTTCGAATGCGCCTCGGCATCCGTCTTCAGGGACACTACAAAAACAATTAACCAATTATCACATTACTTCAAAAAACATTTTTTACATACAATTTATAACACGTCTGTACCGCTTGACGTGGAGTTCAGTACTAAATTATTGCCTATTGAGTAGATGTCTGTATATGTGGGCGCAGTTTTCAGTGTCAGTTTTGTAGTTAAGTCTCTTGTCTGTTGGCGTGTCAATTATATGTAGCATTTCAAGAGTAAAGCGCTTCCTGTAATAGCTCTCTTGTTGTAAAATTGATGTTCCTTCAAAATTCGGTGAATGTCCGCTCTCCATACAGTGGGTTCCTAGTGCTGTTTTTTGATTTGTCGTTTGGTGTCGGAGCTTGTAATCCGATTTATGTTGTGAAATCCTTGTTTTAAGTTCAGACTTTGTTGTTCCAATGTAAAGTTTATTGCACCTGTTCTCTAAATCTCCATTGCATGGTATTTTATATATAACATTGCTTTTGTAGGCTTTTTCTATTTTGGATTTCGTCTTGTTGTAAAAATTTTTCATTGTGTTTGTGGGTTTGTGGGCTATTTGTATGTTGTGTCTGTTGAAATATTCAGATTTTGCGAAGCGCTCTAAAAGTTTCGGAACGTATGTGAGGCACCTATATGATTTTGGTTGTCTGTCGTCTTTTGGTTTTATTGTCTTGTTTCTACCAATTAATGATTTTATAATCTTCATGGGGAAGTCATTATTCGTCAGTATTAGCTTAATTTCGGAAATGATGTCCTTATGGTAAATCTCGTCGCTTATGTTCGTTTTGAATTTTAAAACAACTTCTCGCCATTTCGGAAGCAAATTCCTGTAGAGGCATCCCCATTTTGCGATACGGCGATATTTTAGCTCGCTCTTCATTAGAAAGCTATGGGCTTTGAAACATCCCTGCAAAATTGAAGTTAATTTTAGATTCAAATCTACCGATTATAAATCAAACCTCACTTTTTTAATTGGCTATAGCTTATGGCGAAAAATCTTCATTAAATTGATGCCTGTATGCAGGTGTACGAAGACAAAATCTGAAAATGTAAGCTCAATTATTTCGTTCTGTAATGCGAGGCGCATTAGCTTTTTAATAAAAATAACGATACCTTATATAGTCTTGTGCTCAACATTGTTATTGCAAGCATGGAAAGCAAAAAAAAGAAATTGAAAAAATAATTAGCAAAGCTCTGGCAGCAGATCATAAGATTTAACTTAAGAAGGTGACTTATTTCGCATACCTTATACATTTTCTGTTTATCAGGTCTGTTCCCATTTCCGAGTGGATTAAAAAGAAAAACGAATGAAATTCTGATGATCCCGTTTCCGAGTGAGATATAAATCGATTTTCTTTTCAAATCGATTTCAAATTATAATTCAGCTAATTTACAATTCCGATCAACACTACGCATTCGCTAATGCGGAATGGCGAACAGCTCGGTTTCATTTCGATCACTTTTGCTTTCGTCTACATGCAATTTCTGTGTTAAAACTAAAAAAAAATGCTCATTATGTCAATGGATACTTCAAAAACTTCACAATATTTGACTTGTAAATCGTTGCTTAACCCTTGACATGAAAAATGGTCATTTACTTTTCATTCCACTGACTTGATAACTTGATCGTATTTCGGAAGCGGGAACAACTACCAATTTCGATTCCGTTTGTGTATGTATGCACTTCTTAATGATTTTTACCGCTGAATTTATGGCACTTTATTTATGTAAATTTGTTTAATGTTTTTTGGCACATTCCACTGTTGTTGTTGTGTTGCTGAGGCTTGCAAGTGTTTCTGGATGCCGCATTTGAGCGGCCGCTTGTATCAGCACCCGTTGTCTGTGTGTATCGGGAGTTACAGTTTTTCGTCGCGACTTACAACCATTTTGAAGATTAATTGTCAATTGTTCTTTCAGAAGCGGTCACCCATTTGTGGCGATTTAAGCCACATTAATTATTTAATATAAAACACAGAATAGGTTTCGTTTCCGTTTATAGCAGTTGGCGTCTTGAATGGCCAAGAGTTAAGTGAGCGTGTGTGTGTGAGTTAGAGTAGAAAAAGTAGAAAAAGGAGCGTTTCTTATCGAGTAGCAATAGCTGTTAGTGATGTGTGATTTAGTTGGATACACAGGATCTGTGATTGGAACTGGATAAACGGAAACCGTCACAACCATTTGGCAACTCAGCAAGCTAGCGCTGCGGACGCGAACTTTCTTTTGGTCATAGCTTGAGTATATAGTAGTTCATCCAATCTTTATCCTTTGGCAAATCGATAGAAGGTATGAACTTACATACACAAAACTGTGGGAGATATAAGGTTCTTTTCCAAATAGTGGAAGCGTGGCACAAATTGAAAATAAACTAGATTTACCTGCAAGTATAACACCATCTCTGAGACAGATGGACATGGCTATATCGACTCGGCTGTTGATGCTGATCAAGAATATATATACTTCATAGAAATCGGAAATGATTCCTTCTCCCTGTTACATACTTTTGCACAAACCGAACATACTCTGTGTACCTTTGGTACAAAGTATACAAAATCTGAGTAAAATTGTGCTAAAATATTTGAAACTTTTCAATAAAAGTGGCCAACAGCTGGTCACACTTAAAGTCACATATAATTTTGAACTTTCACTTTTACACATTGCTGACTACCTGCACCAAAATCCAGCCTTCTCCTCCCTCTGCATCGTATGCAATGCCACCACCTTTTGGCATAAGCCTAAGAAACGTTTAAGACACCTTTTTTTTTTGGGTTACGCATCAATGCGCAGCATCAGCAGCAACAACAAGAACAAGAAACTGCATCTCTTATCTTAATCTGGGTAAATTCAATTTAAACTCAATACGCAATTTACGCAAAAAGCATTTTAGATAAAAGGACAACGACGAAAATAATCATAAAGAACTGGCAAACCAGCAAAGTGAGCAGCAGCAGCAGCGGCATCAGCAGCGGCATCGGCGGCGAAGCGGCTTAAAAGTCGCTGCTGCGCATGGGCAACGCAGCGCAAGGAAAAGTTGACAAATGCCAAAATGCAAGCGGATTCTGTGTGACACTTGGGTAAGGGACTTAAGGCCATCGTCGCATTGCCCGATGCATTCAATCGTTCAAATCGTTTTGCGCTAAAACTCACGTGACGAGTGCAACGACTCCTTCTGCTGCTGATGCTGCTGCTGCCTCCGCTCCGATCCGCTCTGACGCAGTTTTATCAGATTTCTTAAGTGCCAAGCGAACTTGTTGGCTTTTTGTCGTCTTTAATGTGACACTCGTGATGTGATGGGATGCTGATGCCGATGCTGCTGATGATGATGATGATGATGGCATCATGGGCAATGCAATTCGTGGGAAATTAATTTGCACACTTAAACTAGAGCAAAATGAATAGAGCCATTAAAACTGGTTAACCGAAATTGAAAAACCATGTTCCAAACATTTATGGGGACAAATGCCGCAGCCTCCACGTCAGAAAACATAAAAGTCCGAGCCCAAATGGCTAGCGGGGCCAGCAGAACATCAAAGCGAAGCTAGGGGAGATCCAAACTGTAAGATTTAATGCTTATTTGCGCAAAGTCAAAACAGATTTCGTTGCGCCCATAATCATGACATAAAAAAGCAGAACAAAACCGATTTTCAATTCAATTTCGAATGCGCACAGGCGATTTAATTAAAACCCGCGGTGCGTTAGTATGGGTGAGGCCAAAGCTTGGCGTGTGTAGGTGTGTGAAAGCTTAGTTGCATAAGCCGGCTGGCTGCATGTTGCATGCCGCACGAAGTAGTCCAAAAAAAAAAACGAAAAAAAAAACACCAAACTTCCGCGAAAAGGAATTAAAAATTGAGGCACGAGAGCAGATCACAACAATTACAAATTACGCATACGCCACTTTGTACAAAACTTGAAAATGCACCACAAACGCCACGCTCGGCCAAGCACAAAACATTAATAAATACCTGCGGTTTAATTTGAAATAATTTGTTTAAACATTTCCTATTGTTTTTCGCTCGCTTTTCGTTCTCACACAATCTACACCTGCGCCCAGCTCAGCCATAATTATTAGATATAGAGAAATAATTTTGTACCCAGTTTTGTGGTGGGTCGCGTGTACCGATTTTTTTTTTTTTTGTTTTTTTTTCGTATATATTTTGTACATAAATTGTTAAGCAAGATCAACTTATAATCACACACACACACACAATTGGGAAATATTAACAAAGTTGCAAAAACCCAAAGAATTCATCGAAAAGAATTGTAAATGGGGAAAACGCAAGCAAGAATTGTCGGCTAATTTTGAATGGAAGAAATCGAAATTCAGCTTTAACTGCATTACTAGATGGCTTAAGCTTAAGAGTTTGCTTATTCAAAGCTTAACTTAAGCTCATCCATTTTTTGGAATAATACTGCAGAGGAGAAAGAGCTAGATAGAGATATTTCTTGGGAAGAGCTAAAAAGCGCGCTCGTCAAAGCCAAGGCCAATTAAGCAAGTGGAGATGATGGAATAACCCATGAGTTTTTGAATTGAACATCATTCTCATGGAGTATAATATTCCCTACTTTTAAAAAAGGCAATACAAACAAGTGAGAAAGTCGGTCAAGCCCGACTTCAGGCTGCCGCTCGCATTTGCTCCCGATTATAGTATTATAATACATGAAATCGGTATTCCGGAGACACCAAGAGAGGGCGCATCATTGCTGTTTTATGGCCCTCAGGTACTCGACACTCCGGCGGCCCACAAATTTGTATCATTAATTTCTATTCTCAAGGCAGAGAAATATCTTTAGAGCGTATTACGAAACCTGATACGCGGTTATCGTTCAACACATTTGTTATACGCTCATCTCTAAGTTTCTTACTATCACTCTCTAAGATTGACTTTGTTGAATGGAATGCAGAGTATAATGAGCCCAAACGATAAGGCCAAGCTAACGTTGTCTTTCGTACCCTTGCCCTTATATACCCTTGCTGCTGGTTTTGAAACAAAAGAGTTTAAGAAATCAAAAACTCAAATCAAAAATCTGATAGTGATTCGATTTTGATCTAATTTTGCGAATATGTTTGAAAGCATATTAAATTAACAATCACCGAGTTTAAAAACGATAAAATTTTAAATAAAAAAAGGCGGAGAGGAAGTTTATATACCCTTGTAGCTTGTATACTTTATATATATTGAGGTTTTAAATGATTTTCGTCGAACATTCTTAGCTGAGTTATTTCCCACTCACAGCATTTGATGGCGTCATTACTTTGACCATTTGCTTCCCAGTTTGTTATATGGCAGCTATACGATATATTCTTGAGATTTTGACCAAACTTCTCAAAATTGCGTGGAAACTGATAATATTCATAGCTGGAAAGTGAAAAGACGCTACCATTGAAAACAAAAAAGGTTTTTCTCACTCGAACTACTTCTTCGATCGATCGTTCCTAAGGCACTATATGCTATAATCATCCGATTTCGATCAAACTTAGCATAATTGTGTGGTAGCATTTAATACTGATCAGTAACAAGTTTAAGAGCGATAGCATTGAAAACAAAAAAGTTTTTCCTACTAAGACTTTTTTTCAGAACTATATTTTGTATGGCAGCTATACTATATAGTTGAAAGATTTTCATAAAACTTTCTGGCATTGTGTAAAAGCATAAACAACTTATAAATACAAGGTTTGGGCTCGTTCGCGTTGAAGACAATAACGTTTTTCTAACTAAAACTACTTTTTCGACCGAATGTTCCTATGGCAGCTATATGGTGTAGTCATCCGATCCGTCCGGTTCCGACAAATGTGCAGCGTCTTTGTACCGAAAGACTTCGTTCAAAGTTTGGTTTAGATAGCTCTAAAACTGACGGAGGAGATAGCATAAGAACATACGGACAGACGGACGGACAGACGGATATGGATATATGAACTCTGCTCGTCATGCTGATCAAGAATATTTATACTTTATGTGGTCGGAGATGATTTCTTCTATGCGTTAAAAACATCTGGACAATTTTAATATACCCTCTACACCCATTTTCCCACCGATGTTTCCAATGGCAACTATAAGATATAGTAATCCGATTTTGACCAAATTTTGCAAATCTGTTTGAAAGCTTTTAAAATTAATAATGGCTGTGTTTGGGTATGCTTACATTGAAAACAAAAAGTGCTTCTCACCAAGACCTATTTATCGCCCGATGGTTCCTATGGCAACTAGTAGATATGGCCACTCGATTTTGAACCAATTTTGCAAATCAGTTTGAAAGCATTAAAACATAATAATAACCGAGTTTGGGGACGCTAATGTTGACAACAAAAAAGTTTTTGTCACTAAGACTCATTTTCCAACCGATGCACAGTGGGGTATTTGACCCCTAAACTGTAGATTAATTCACACAGGCTTTAGACATACTGCCTTAATTTTTTTTTTCATTCAGTACATACATATAAACTAAAAATAATTACTTTTGCATTACGCTTAGTGTAATTTAATTTTTTTAAATTTTTTTTCTGGATATTTTTATTGTTAGGATCACTGACTTGTTTCGAATAAAAAATCATAACATCTAAAATACTGAAGATATTTTTAAAATCTTAAATTCATATAATAGTGAATACCTTTTGGTTTAAACTGAGTGCTCGAACAGGGTGCTCCGAATTCAGGGTGCTTTGATATACAAAGTTAAATTTTAAATATAGAACAAGAATTTAATTTTTTTATACCCTTGCAAAGGGTATTATAATTTTGCCCAGAAGTTTGCAACGCATAGAAATATTCATTTCCGACCCCATAAACTATATATATTCTTGATCAGGGCGACGAGCTGAGTCGATTGAGCTTTGTCCGTCCGTCTGTCTGTCCGTCTGTCTGTCCGTCTGTCTGTCCGTCTGTCTGTCCGTCTGTCTGTCCGTCTGTCTGTCTGTCCGTCTGTTTCTACGCGAACTAGTCTCTCAGTTTTAAAGCTATCGAGCTGAAATTTTCCACACAGTCTTCTTTTTACTGCACGCTGCTAATATGTCGGAACCGACCAGATCGGATGACTATATCTTATAGCTGCCATAGGAACCATCGGTCAAAAAATGAGTCTTAGTGAGAAAAACTTTTTTGTTCTTAATGTTAGCGTTCCCAAACACGGTCATTATTAATATTATATGCTTTCAAACAGATTCGCAAACTTTGGTCAAAATCGGATGACTATATCTTATAGCTGCCATAGGACCGATCGGTCGAAAAATGGGTCTTAGTGAAAAAAATTATTTTTTTTCATGTAAATCGTTCTTAAGGTCTGTGATTATTAATATTAAACGCTTTCAAACTAATTTGAAAAATTTTTTCGAAATCAGATGACTATATCTTCACGCTGCCATTGGACTTATCGGTCGGAAAATGAGTCTTAGTGAGAAAAACTTTTTTGTTTTCAATTTTATCGTTCTTAAACTTTTCGATTGTTAATTTAATATGTTTTCAAAAAAAATCGCGAAATTTGGTCGAAATCAGATGTTCATCTGACGGAAAACGGATTTTAGTTACAAAAGTTTTTGATTTTTATCTAAGCGTTCTTAAACTCTGTCATTTCAAAAACAGCTTTTGCAAGGGTATAAAAACTTCGGCACAGACGAAGTTAGCTTGGCCTTCTCGTTTTTATTATTTGATAAAAGGTGCAATTAATTATCAGAGTATTCATCGCTGCTGTCACTGTTAGAGCTCGTATCATTTTCGTCATCACAGTTGCTAGTTTCAGTACCGCTGACAAATGACTGACAAACTGTTGATGGCTTCAATAACTCCAACGCTTCTTTGGGAAAGCGATTCAATTTTTTTTTTGTTGTTCTTCCGATAATTGGCCATTCGGTAACAGAGCATGTTCAATGATCTCTGGAGCATGTATTAAAAATTTATGCTCCGTGGGAGTCATTTAATACCAAGGATACAATTCCACATAATACATAGCTGTGTTGTACGAAAATTTTCGGAACTTTTCTGTATCTACCTCATGATCGGAAGCAACAGCAATCATTATGATGTGGAATTTTTTTAACAACTTGACATCAACTCCCGTTATTTTTGCAGAAAGTTCTGCACTTTGAAAAAATCGCCTTGCGTTATTTCCATCAGTGGAGTTACCAAATCCGGGCTTAGACTGATCCACAATTAAGCCAGCTTCCTTCTTAAATGCTTCTTGGATTTTTGTGTTTGTGTCTAAAACAATTTGTTTATCTTCAGTCGATCTTGCTTGCCATTTTTTTATTGACAACTTAAAAAAAAAATTTTTTTTAAGAAAACAAATTTTTTGCTGTCGGTCTTGGAACTTTAAACTCAAATATCTCGCTAGGCGCAAAGAGGCGCAAGACCCCTTATGGGTCAAAATGAAGGTGGATGATTATAGTTTTTTTTCTCAATTATATGTCCACACAAAGCCAAATAAACATACATTTTATAGACTTTTAAAAAAAAATTTTCACACACAAAAAATACATTAATTTTTTGTTCATAAATAATGATAATATAGAAAAATATCCAAAGTTATAGATACCAAAAAAAAAAAACCTTCCTTGAAGATTTTTTAAGATATACCGCCCACAAAATGCACCAAAAACAGCAATTTGTATCTTACGCATCAACTACGAATAAAAACGAAACTTTAAAAGACCATGGTGCAGCCCATGTTAAACCTAAAATTGTAAGTTAAACAGATTTTGATGTAGTTATTAATCTATATTGACTTGGCATCACTGAATTATTTCAAATCAAAAAAAAAAATAAAATTGAACTAATCTACAGTTTAGGGGTAAAATACCCCACTGTGCTATGGTTCCAATGGCAGCTATAAGATATAGTCACCCGATTTTGAACAAATTTAGCAAATCAGTTTGAAAGCATTTAAAATTAATAATGGCTGTGTTTGGGGATGCAAACATTGAAAACAAAAGAGTTTTTCTCACTCCATTTTTCGACTGCTTTAAGATATAGTTTTTTTCTTTTTTTTTTATTATTTATTTTGTTTCTAAATTTTCTGTCACCTTATGTAAATTTGGCAACTTAATTCAGATTGTGCAGATATTCTCTTAACTTATCTGTTTATGTAAGTTTGATTTCAGGTGTAATGTGTCTGATTATGGGCGAGTTACTTTGTGATGATATAAAATATGATAAGATATGAGATATAAGATATAGTAATCTGATTTTAACCAAACTTGCCAAATCTGTTTGAAAAAATTTAAAACTAATAATTACCGAACTAGGGGACGGTAGCATTGACAACAAAAAAAGTTTTTTTCACTAAAACTCATTTTTCGACCGATGGGTTCAATGGCAGCTATAAGATATAGCAAGCCGATTTGGTCGGTTGCGACATATTAGTAGCGTGCAGTAAAAAGAAGACTCTGTGCTAAATTTCAGCTCGATAGCTTTAAGACTGAGAGACTAGTTTGCGTAGAAACAGACGGACAAAGCTTAATCGACTCAGCTCATCGCCCTGATCAAGAATATATATAGTTTATGGGGACGGAAATGAATATTTCTATGCGTTGCAAACTTCTGGACAAACTATCGTGGAATTTCTTTTATCAACTCTTCAGCGAAGGTAGCAACACGGCTTGAAAAAAACGGGAAAACTAAGTGAGTACCAAGCGGGACTCAGACGTTGATACTAAACAATAAATGGGCTATTTTATCTGGTATCGATAGTCCCAATAAAAGTGTAGGAAAAACGGAAAGTGAACTTTAAAAAAAAAGTAAAAGTATAATTTGAGTCATCTTAAATTTTGTTCTTAAAAGCAATCTGAATTCGTTCTAATTCTGGTTTTCGTATGCAAGTGAAGTGAAAATAAGTACCTGAACAAAAGGAGCAAGCAAAGTTGAACATTATCGCGTTTAAAACTCTAAAATCAAGAAATTCGGTATCAAAAAATTTTTTTTGGATTGCGAAATGTGCTCTTAGACCATGAATATTCATTTTTAACGTACTTTTGGCATGGAAAATTCTTCATCCATTCTCTGTGTATGCCTTTTTCGTAAGCTTTAAGGCTGCTTTCGGAAGGACGTACGACGGATAGACAGACAAGACTATATCGACACGGCTGCTGATGCTGATCAAGAATATATATACTTTATAGGGTCGGAAATGATTCCTTCTCCCTGTTACATACTTTTGCACTCGCTTAAAAGAGAAAAAATCTAATCTTAGTTTTTAGATTGATTTTTTGTCTGAGTGTAGGAACAATCGCTTATTGGTATACATGCATCAGCTATAATATCTATAAATCTCTTTGTAAACTACCCACCCGAAACTTTAAAGCTTTCTCGAGATTTCAGCATTTTCGTTAACTATGTTTACAGAAAAGGATTAAAAGATTCTTCGGTTTTCAATCAAAATTGTCACAGAAACTTCCACAATTTTTTCGTTTTGAAGCAAAATTTGATTTTAAAATATTTATCTTTCAGATTTATCTCTCTGATAAAGTTTTGGAATACATAACAAAATCATCTCAAATACTAACAAACAACCACTCTGTATAGCCATTTCGAAAGACTTCGTTTCCATCTTTTCTCTGAGTTTGATCTTTCAATTAAATTTTGCCCACTAAAATGCGTAAAAATGCGTCAACTATTTTTAAACTTGAATCATTTGGTCGTTGCTTCGTTTTGCTGGCGTCATCGTCTTGTTGTTAGTATTATGATGGCATTTTATCGTATTAAACTAAGTAGTTTTCGTGTATTGTCTGTGCCCTGTCAGTCATCGTCGTCATCGTCTGACTACGGCGTCACATTTTCTGCGTCTTTTTTTGGTTAATTGGCTAAAAATTTTCTACCAAATTACTTTAATTATGACAGTTACATGGAGACCTTTTTCATTTTTCTTGGGCTTTAAGCTTATGGCCTTACCTCGATCGGGCTGTCTCTTGCCAAATGTGTTAAATAATTGCCGAAATTTGTGTGCAAATTGGGTTAGTTTTGGCATAGACGAGCTAAGGAGCAGGTCAGTGGATCGTATGACGAAACCTTTTTGGGGAGAGAGACATGACGGCGGCTTGCCCGCCCGCCCCTCCCTGACCACAAAAAGTTGGTTTGTTTATGTATTTTTTTTATGTGTCTGAAGCTTAATCAAATCAGCAAAGCGTTAATAATGCCTTTTGCCTTTTTGTCTGAGAATCGAATGTGCCGCGTAGAGTGCCAGTCAAATGTCACAAGAAATTTGTCAAAAGCAAAACAAATATGCTTGGAGTGTGGGCCGAGATCAGTTGATATTGGAAATTATGCCGCTTAAAGGCTCAGACGAATAATTCTGGAATTTCAATTCAAATAATTGTTTATATGTTAAATGGTTTATTTCTTTTAAGAACTCTGCAGTAGATAGTTAAAACAATGTTTTTTTATGTTAAACAGTTTACGAAATACAAAAAATAAATAAATTTAAAATAAATAAAAACATATTTAAGCTTGACTTAAAGCCTTCAGTTTTTTAGTGAACTGTTTAGCACAGAGGCTAAACACCATCTATGTAGGTTGTCTTAAGCACAACCTACTGTCTTTCATTCAATTAATACATGATTATCTTTGCCGACTGCGGCTGAAATTTTCATTTACTCATCATTAGATGAGTCTCTGCTCATCGACGCCACACGCGCCTATCGATATGGTCAGTATTGGCATTATCATTGGGGCTTGTTGGGCGTGGCACAGAGCCTTGTATAGTTTGATACTGTTACTGTCATCTTGGTTGCAGATTTCTTGTTGGAAAGGTTATTGCTGAATGGAGCCTTGTTGATTTAAGTCTTGCTAAATCTGTTGTTGCACATTGGAGCCTATCTGGATGTGTTGTTGTTGACGCTGTTGTGGTGGTTCATGCCATTGTCTCGTAGTCTCGCAAATATTTGCTCTATGAAGTTTAGAGGCCTCCTGGTTTCAGGAGAAGTTCTCTGCAGGTGCTTTTGTAGCGCATGAGGAACGCATTCTTGGAGCATTTCCTTGTTTCTCTTTCTAACTCGACTAGGCCTTACAGGCACAACTGGCTTCAGGGCTGTTTGCCTAGCTTCGTCATTCGAGTGGTATCGCAATCATTCCCAATATCTAGAGCAGGCCTCCGTGTAGATATTTTCAACTGTTTTGATATTGAGATCTGTATAATTAGTTCTGTTGCTCACATACCATGGGGCTCCTACAATGGATCTTTATATTTGGTTTTGGGCCACTTGCAATCGTTCAAACTGTGATTCGCATAATAGCGGACTCCATACAGATAAGGCTTATAGCCAAATTGGCGAAATCAGGTGCTTGTATACCGTTGTTTTAGCTTAGTGTTCGAACAAGGATCAAAATGTTACATCCAACATTCGCTGCGGCGAATGTATTCTCATCATTTAAAAGCAGCTCATAAAGACGATAACTTATCTATACCAAAGTTTTGAAAGGCTTACCATATCTAAATGGCTGTCGAAAATATTTGTTTTGCATGAAACGAGCAAATGCTACTTGTATGAATGAAAGTTTGGGAAAGACATGGCCAGATTGCGTGTTTAAGAACAATGTTCTTGTTAGCGATGTACCAACTGCTCACAAAGAAATTGCTAACTTAGCTATGGAACGATCTGTTAAAGTCACAACCCAGCATGATCATGCGATGGAAGATGAAACCGATCCGACCGACGATTTGTTTTAATTTTCATTTTATTAAACAAAAAAGTTGTGACCATAAGAATTGTGCGTTTGCACTGCAGATGCAGGTTGTTTTAGACAAGTTGAAGCATTTCACTAAGACAACGAATCATATTAACAAAAACAAAAAGAATTAGACCGATTTCAGTCGAACTAAACAAGTTACACTCCACACTCAAAAAACAACTCGCCAAAGGCGACTCGCCTTATTCTTAAGAAAATAATTCTAAAAAATAGAAATTTTGTTCTAAATTTCAGGGCAATTTTTCTAAAAACGAGAAGGCCAAGCTAACTTCGTCTGTGCCGAAGTTTTTATACCCTTGCAAATGCAAAAGTCACAGTTTAAGAACGCTTACATAAAAATCAAAAAAAATTTCTAACTAAAACCCATTTTCCGACAGATGAACATCTGACTTCGACCAAATTTCGCGAATCTTTTTGAAAACAAATCAAATTAACAAACGCCGAGTTTAAGAACGATAAAATTGAAAACAAAAAAGTTTTTCTCACTAAGACTCAATTTCTGACCGATCGGCCCTATGGCAGCTTTAAGATATAGGCATCCGATTTCGACCCAATTTTGCGAATCTATTTGAAAGCATATAAAATCTGTCATCAGCGAGTTTAAGGACGCTAACATAAAAAACAAAACAAAATTCTTACTAAGAATCATTTTCGACCGATCGGTCATATGGCAACCATAAGATATAGTCACCCGATGTCGATCAACTTTTTCAAATTAATTTGAAAGCGTTTAATATTAATAATCACCGACCTTAAGAACGATTTACTTGAAAACAAAAAAGTTTTTTTTCACAAAGACCAATTTTCCGACCGATCGGTCCTATGGCAGCTATAAGATATAGTCATCCGATTTTGACCAAAATTTGCAAATCTGCTTGAAAGCATAAAATATTAATAACAGCCGAGCTTGAGGACGCTAACAGTGAAAACAAAAAAGTTTTTCTCACTAAGACCCATTTTCCGACCGTTGGTTCCTATGACAGCTATATGATATAGTCATCCGATCCGGCCCGTTCCGACATATTAGCAGCGTGCAGTAAAAAGAAGACTCTGTGCAAAATTTCAGCGCGATAGCCTTAAAACTGAGAGACTAGTTTGCGTAGAAACAGACGGACAAAGCTAAATCGACTCAGCTCGTCGCCCTGATCAAGAATATATATAGTTTATGGGGTGGGAAATGAATATTTCTATGCGTTGCAAACTTCAGGGCAAAATTATAATACCCTTTGCAAGGGTATAAAAATGGCAAAAAATAGCAAAGATTTATTTAAAGTAGATGTAAAAGATAGTGAAAAAAAGTGTTTGCTTAAATATTGTATTGTTAGTGCGAAAGTGATTGGTCCGGTAATCTACATTGCTATTTGGTCAATTCTGTGTGACAAACAGACACAAATAAGCATCATTTTGTAACGTATACATTTTGTTACAAAGGAAAAATGTATTGTCCTGTTATAAAATCTAAATGTTATTGGTCTTAACGGGTTCAAACATGAACAAAATGTATTTCATTTATGAAATTTGCATTTCAATCAGGGCTGAATACCGGAACCGTTAACCGAAATAAACCGATTCAAATCACGTACCGGAACCGGAACCGATAAAAATATTTTTTTAAAAACCGATAACCGTTTACCGTTATTAATGGAACCGACAGAACCGGAACGAAACCGAATCGTTGGTACCGTTACATTTTCGGGTTTTTTCGCCTTTCCACAGCGCATCGTAGTTTTGGTCACGCGTTGGAGATCAACCTACAGGATGCTAAAATATTTGCTGGCGGAAGTCATCTTCAACATATGCTCCAGTTTTGCGGCTGCAGATAACGACTTTCTTTTGCACCGGAATGTGTGGGACTCAGTTCGCGAATTTGTACGCATACTAGAACCAGCGGAGGTTGCCACAACTAAACTTCTAGTTTTGGGTGATTTTTATTTCATTTGGATACACTGCAAATCGGAAATATCAAAAAATTCGTCCTGTCTAGCGGAAAAGGAATAAAATGATTTCGATTTATCTCAGAATTTAATTTTTCCAATATTAAAAATAAGTAGTACTTATACCGGTACGTACCGGTATACCGAAATAAAAATCCGGGTACCGTATTGAAATTAATTGAAACCCGAAATAGAACCATTAACCGGAACATCCATTTCGGTATGTACCGAAACACGTAACGGAACCGAAATTTGTTTCGGGATTAAGCCCTGATTTCAATAAGTGTTTCCAACCAAAATCAATTCGTCTCTCATTTTCATTGTATTTTTTGTGAAAATCAGGCCTGATCCCGTTTCCGAGTTTTAATAAATCATTCGGAATCGGCTTTATTAAATGTCCAGGGGGAAGGGTTCCAAAAACCGATTTTATTAATCGGATGTAAGCTTAAGATTCTGGTTTATCTTTATTCGACTGATTCGATGGTGAAATGTTTTAACCGAATTTTTTCATCATTTCTTGGAACTCAAAAATTTTTAATAATTCGAATCCATCAAATTTGAAATGAGAATGACCTGAATTTAAATTAATCAGCCCGGAATTGATACGAATTGGCAAGAGCTCTGATTTCTGAAATCGATAATGGAAACAGACCTGAATACATCAATTTGAATCATAAACCATAAAAATCATTAAAAAAAAAACTTCAATTACACATTAACTGAACTCATAACTTAAAAAATGCCAAGTTTTACTGCAAGGGATTCAACCCTGTTTGATGGAATGACACATTATATTAAACACAATCCGTCTTTTTAGAATTTCAAATAAGAAACTGAATTGCTATGTCATCCAAACTCTTCAGAGATTTCTGTAGTACACTCCTTACAATGTTGCATTCATTGCTGATGCCTGTTTCCAAAAACTGATTATGATATTCGGTTTCTAACTTTTAATTTCCATCCATATTAATTCGACGTTCTAATTGGTGGAATGTTTCTTGAAATTCAGTGCGATTAGCAGAAAATTAAAATGATACAACTCTAAACAATTTAAATTAGATAAATAAAGTGATGATATATGAGCAAGATTTCAAGATTTATAGTTTTCATTGGGAAGAAAATAGCTAAACAATTATTTCAGATTCATTATAAAACCCGTTATAAAATTTTTTTTGTAGAATTCTAGAAATAGCTAGAAAATGGCAAATACCTTATTCAAAATAGCTAGAATTGCAGGTTCCGGCAAAACTGAAAAGTTTCCGGCTTTCGACCTTACAAAACAGCTAGATCGTGAAGGAAAATAGCTAAATTGGCAGCACTAGTGCTCACCGATTCTCACGCTCACAAGTTGCAAGCCGTCGCGTCTGTGTAAAAAGCACGAATGACTTCGGCCACCGATGGCTATGGGCCGGCCGGGTTCTAAGGGCTTCGGTTCCGTAAGGTTTCTCAGTCTTGGCAGAAGAATCTGCTCTGCAGATCCCATCAATGTTTTCATTTTCGGGTCTACACTTGAAATGTTTAACTGTATCCAGAGTTTTCCCATAGAATTCTGTTATTCTTCTCTCTCTCTCTCTCTGTCTTCCTCTCTTCTGCTCGTTTGTAACTTGAGATATTGAGATGCGTGTTCATTCAGTGATTCAATTTGATTCATTCATTGATGAAAATGCCAGCTCATTGTTTTTGTTTTTTGGTGACCTTAAAAAATAAAGAGAATCAAAAAAAAAAAAAAAAAAGCGCGTAGTAATAATCAGCCGGAGAATCGGAGTTGGAGCTAATTACAAAAACCAAGAGAGACAGACACACACAGAGAGAACGAGAGAGAGAGAGAGAGCGAGCGCGAGACATTGACTTGGACATGCCATAAAAATCAAACGTAAACTCACCACACACGTTTCTAGTGCAGACTGGGGGAGGGGGTATGCGCACGCACATTTGCCTCGCCTCAACCCACTCTTGGCCCACGGCTGTTCTTGGGTGGTGGTTACTGTTACAGCTGCCGCTGCTGCTGCCGCCGCCGCCGCCTGCTTTGTCTGCTAAAACTCCGCCTTTTATTTTCTAATTGATTTAAAGTGTGTTAACTTCCGCTGTCGATAATTTTGGTCCAATTGCCTCTCTCGCTTGCGCTCACTCACCGGCTCGCCTGCTCTCTCACGCCGCTGAGACAACAGAAGCGCCATCTCGCTCTCAACTTTCGCACCAATAAGCAGCGACGTCGACGTTGCCGTTGACGAGTGCCAAAAAAAAAAAAAAACAAAAAAACATAAACATAAAAGACTTTGGCTTGGCCTTTTTTCTACAGAGAGCAAATTGTTAATTAATCTTTATTGCTCTCTCGCTCGCTCCACAATTTTGACACCTCTTCTGGGCCGGGCGTCTCTGCCCGAGTCGGCGTCTCTCTGCTGGCGCAGCCTGCTGCGCAGGATGTTAAGTAAAAAGCATTTTAAAAGTTATTTTATGGCATTTAATGCAGTTTTGGATACAGAAAAACTGTGCGTTTAGATACTTTGACTCAAAGTTGCCTTTTTTTGCCATCTAACTCACTCTCTCGCTCTTGCTCTCTTTTGGAAGCCTGCTCGCTCGCTCGCACTTGTGTGGGGTGAAAATGGCGTACGTAACGGAAACGCTTTTATACAATTAGATGGCAAGTACGTGGCAGCATGTGGGCTGGCATATTCTAGCCACGCCAGAGAGAGGGTTGGGGGTGGGGGGTGGACAAACTTGGTTTGCCACATTGAAGCAGCAGCTAGTCTTGCATCTGTGGCAAGCAGCTTATTGAGTTAAGTGTACGAACTTTAAGATTTAAGGAATTACCATTTTATATTTTGTCCTCTAACCGGTAGAAGCTGGAAGGGATAACATTGGGAAACATTATGGTGGTGCTTGTAAGAGTTTCGTCCATGGATAAACAAAATCTTTTAAGAATTGCTCGAGATTTTGGGGTTCCTAAGTATCACAGCAGAGGTAGAACGTAATTTTTAAGGTTTATTAAGACTTTATTCGAAAGATTTTTATCTGTAGTGATCAACTAAGCTTTTTTTCAAATAACAAATCAGATTTTCTTAAAATAAATTGAAATTTTTTGAGGTTTTCACACTTCCTTGACGAATTACTGTAGAATTCAGCTTTTATGGGATCTATAGAGTAATTCTTTTCCATCGACTCTCAAATTTTTAAGTAATTCACCTTGATGGAAAGCCAACGAACGTGAAATAGATATGATACAATGCTGAAAACAGTTCCGGAACCAATTCTTTGAAATTTCTGCCCTACCCAAACCAGACCGAAGAAAAAATTTGGTGCAAAAATGACTTCAGATTACTTCTTAAGATATTTTTACCGATCAAAGAAAGTAAATTGTTAAGTTTTTTGTACATTTTTGTAAATTGGGGTCTTAAATACTTTTTTATATTTCCTGTACAAACAAGTTTTTATAGCATTTTTTTCAAGTTTGACGCTTTATTGTGAAAAATTCGTTACAAATTCATTTTTCAAAGTATTATCCAACGCTAGCCACTACTTTTTCACCATATTTCTGGCAATTTTTGGAATACCATCTAGAATAAGCGTAGGATTTGATGATGCGATCCACGAATCGATCGTTTTTTGGAGTTTTTGCTGGATGAATAAAAATAATTGCTTGATTTTGGAGAAGCTGCTAATACCCAAATGGGCAATCTTGTTTTAAGGCAATTGCTTGTACAAAAATGTCACAGTCCGCGAACTAAGGCTTCGTTGATGTATCTAAAAACGCAACTCGGTCTATTTTTATCTCTAGTTTATGGCCTAAGTAGACTCCATTAAACGCGAACTCTACGGGATCGAGAAAAACTGGAATACTTGGTAATGCATGATTCAAAAAAGCTTGAATCTCTACGAACCACTGACTCATTATCAACCCACAGTCAAGACCACTTATCCTAGAGATCTAAGATTTAACATTCACTAAGATAAAAGTAAAACGCACAATTTGAGTGAGAACGTTCTTGAAAAAAATCTATTCGTCCTTAAATTTTCAAGAATTTTGGTTTGAAATCGAGCTAAATTCGTTCTGAATTTGGTTTTTATAGGCAAGGGCAGTGAGGAGAAGTATAGGAGCGGAGAGGGCAAGCAAAATTTGAGAGAAATGCGTTGAACACGCTCTCACAGTATCGTTTTTCAAGGAAGAGGGGTGTGTGCAGAAACTACTGAGTGGAGAGCGCAATCATTTATTGAGAGCAGAACACTGTCGTTATCAGATGTGAGCGGTCGGCCGTTAATTCATTTAATGTTGAACATTTTGAGTGTGAAGAAGTAATCGATTAAAGGATTGTATAAAATAAAGACAATATTACAAACAACTCAAATAAAATTATAAAATTTTTTTTTTAAAAAACAACACCACGTCGCACAGTGGTCCAAATGGCTGCACTAGCGACATTTAATTAATAAAATTAACAAATAAAGAGATATCGCGATGAAGCTTAGAATTTAAGAGTTTTAGGCATAACTACATGTTCTGCGAAAGTTCCACAAAAATAAGGCCAATATACAAATCTCATGGATCCCATTCAAACACTTTTCGGAAATTGCTGAAAATGTGAAAAACAAATGTTTTTTAAGTTAATAATAGTAGTTTACGTTTATTTAAAGCAAAACCAAAAGAAACCATGGTTATTATTCACATTCGGAGAATCAAATTTTTGATTCTTCAACTGGACTTACATCTCTCAGCAAGTCTGCTAACAAAAATGTTTAATTTTTGATCAAATTCTGCTAAATCATTCTCAGTAAATTTGATGTTTTTTAAAATAGTACCGAAAACATACGCCTTCATCAGCAACTTTATTTTTTGCTGCTGCGCTTTCGTTCTGCCACCTCAAATACAGGCCACTCTTTGCTACTCACATCTCCACTGAATAGTCAAAAATCTTGAGAAATTGCGGAAAGTTGCACTTCATATTGGACAACTTTACACCACAAGGACTCACACTTATGAAAAAAAATCAAACAGGCTTGTCCAAATTTGTCCAATTTTAGTTATACTCCAAAGAAGACAGTGGTAGGCAACAAAACTAAGTTACTAAAACACAATACTTCTAACCCATTTTATGAACTTCAGACGGGTCATACACATATTTTTTTAATTTAATACATACCTTTTAATAATAAAAGCAAAAAGAGTTTTAATAGAATAATTGTAATTGCGTTTAGAATTGCCGGCAATTTTCTGCAAGCCACTTGTCCAGACATATGTTGACTTTAAAATGGCTCAGCGGATCAGCGTTGCATCTAACAGCTTATGTAAAAGCTTTTCTAAGCTCTCTGAAAAATTTTAAATTAGAAGGAAACAAAAAAAAACTGGATTTTCAAAAGTCAAAATTTGAATTAAATGCCGCTAGCGAAGGCATTTGGACCACTGTGCGTCGGTCGGTCGTGTCTCTCCAACACACACATGCATCATATAAAGTTGCGTAAATGCTAAATCTCTACACCCAACTGACTGATTATCAACCCACAGCCAAGACCCCGAATCCTACATACAACAGAAGTTTTTCCATTTATTTTCCAAAAGAGATTAGGAATGGAATTTTATTCAGATCGGCTAGAAAGCAATAGAATGGCGTTGAACATACCATTTCCCTCCATTTATATCGGGAATTATATCATGAAGGAAGCTTAATGGCGCATGCTAAATCGCGCTTTCTTTATAATTCCGACAAAGTAATGTCTGAAAACGGTTCAAGAAGCTTCAAATGAGCAATTCAAGACTTATAAGTGAAAAACCAGGAGTGCCCACGCCGCGCCTGCGTTGTTGTTTTGCGCATAGCGATAGCCGCGCGTATAGACCTTCACGCATAGCAAAAGACAAAGTAAATTGCAACAACAATAAAAATGTTTTCTCTCTTCTCTTTATATCCTAAGCATCTTACAACAAATATCTATGCAACGTCTTCCGCGTAGATTTTGTTATTGGCGCCGAACGCTTTCATATGCATCAGACAGCCATGAGAAGACGCATTATCTACATTGTAAATCTTTTTCAATTGAGAGGAGTTCTGTTTGTGGCCCTTTGGGCTGTGTAAAACCAAGTATTCTTTTTGTTTGTTATAAATCGTGTTCAATAAGCTTAGAATTTGGGAAAAAAAAATTTGAAAACCTTGAAATGAGAAAAATCAGATTTATTATCTATCAACTTAGCAACGCTTCTACAGTTTTCTATAAAGCTTTAGCGGAAAAATCCTATGATATATATAGATTTATGCAATGCAACCCGCCCTTACTCGCCGTTGTAAGGCACAGAGCCAGCTTACGGTCGCGTAGACACCAATACAAATGAAGAAAATATTTCACAAGCAACAACAACCTCAGGAATTAGAAAAAGAAAACCCGATTGATGCCTGCTAA
Source organism: Lordiphosa magnipectinata (assembly GCA_037044535.1). Taxonomy (NCBI): domain Eukaryota; kingdom Metazoa; phylum Arthropoda; class Insecta; order Diptera; family Drosophilidae; genus Lordiphosa; species Lordiphosa magnipectinata. The sequence continues at coordinate 151,221 of JBAMBO010004524.1, read as the reverse complement.
TATGTGTGGCTGTCTGATACCAAAGATTTATAGATATTATAGATGACGCATGTGAAAGAAAAAACGATTTTTCTTGGAAGCTGACATTGGATCCCAAAAAAAAAAAAAAAAGTTTGTATGTAGTGATACTCACAAAATCATTCAACAAAATCTACATTGAAGACAACGCAAACGCATATTTGTTGTTGCGTTCGAATTTTCAAGGTGCATTGTAGAGAAAGAGAAGAGAGAACACATATGGGCATTTCCTGCGTTTCGTACGTTACATTCGTACGCTTATTTTCGCTCATTTCTGCGATAAATTCTTCACTCAAATATGGTGATACATTGCGCTTGGAGAGTACCTTCAAATCATGGAAAAACATTTTAGCCAGCTTGCCTTAGCAAAGAAATAATGGTGGACTTAGGTGCCGTTAGTACGTTACTCAAATTGGAAGTCGTATTTCAAATCAATATACATTTTCTTTATTTTCAGCGATTTTTGCAGTATAATCAAACAAATTGTTAAGGGATAATGAGAAGAGGAATATTCAACGGTCCAAAAACCGTCTTGGTGAGCTCCATAGAGGAGTTCGTTCGTCAGTAATGTTTAATTACGTACGTTACAAATTTTTCCACTACTATGTATAAAACAAGTAGAAATGATTAAGGTGGGCCACCGCGATTACATAAATGACCATACTAGTAAAATTAACAAACCATCTCCCTTCGCTGACAATACTTAATCCATTATTTTAACAGTTACGACGAAGGAAGCGTCTCGTAACTGTGGCTAGGATGGGGAAGCTGTATTTTGGCAAAGAAAAGTTTCTTGAAATGGAACAACTGTTGTACCACTTTAGTCAGTACTGTAGTGCCTCGCAAAATCTACAATCTTTACACTCGCGCATTTCAATGTTTGTTAAAATATGTAGACTATCTGGGAAGAATTTATCAATGGCCATATGACAAAGTATGGAAATGCCATATAAATATAAATTCACGAAACCCTACGAAAGAATCTATCTCTTCTTCATAAAGCTATCTTATTTCGTTGAAGTGTACCAAAATCTATCATTATTAAGTCAAAGCAGCCAAAGTTTTGATATATCTACTTTGATTTTGTTCGTACGTTACAGAATTCAAAATGTAATATGTCTTGAACGGTGATGTTGTGTCAACCAATTTTGTTTCCTGCTTAAAGTACAGAAAAAGTTATGTTTAATAAGTCATTTGGTTGCAAATAAAATCTTGGCTTTTTCTTGTGAAATTAAAATAACCCCATTTTTCGTTAGGTACGTTACACAATTTACACAACTCAAAAAAATTACAAGTTTTTGAATGTGTTTTACCATTAGAGTAAACATAATTGGTCAACTAATAAGATGATATAGGCAGGGAGCACTTTGCTTGGTGTTAAGCTATTATATGGCCATTTGAAAATCCATTGGTTCAAAATATTTGTTCATAGTAGGCAAACATTTGTGCTCATATTGGTGCTATGGGTGGTCATTGGAGAATTTTCTGAACATATTCTTAAAGGTAAATGTGGCCTTTTTATTCAATATTTTTTCGATTGCATTCGCACAACTTTAAAAATTGACTTGGGGTAGACCTTTTTTTCGGAAATGCCCATATGAAGTTGTTGTTATACTACGCTCACGCATAAAGTGGGCTATCCCCTTGCGGAAAACAACAACGAACGCGCGCTGATTGCATAGGCTGTGGGCACACCTGGTCTAAGCATTTGCACAGCTTAGATTTTTGCAAGCTGAGAGCTTTTACTGTGATTGGCGCAGCGAGTTAAGTTGCCATGTCGTGTGTTTATTTCCACAAGAGGTCGAATTTAAATTTTTATAAATTTTTCAGAAAGAACAGAATTCCAACCAACAACACAGAAAACACATAAAATTTTGCTAACCCAACTGGAATATTAGAGCGACGTTGAACAGCGGTTTTGACTTACAGCGGAGTGTACTTTCCCCCTCCCTCGATTCGAATTATAAACTGTACATAAAATACAATTTCCCTTTTAATGAGTTTATTTAATTGGCTCATACATTTTGCTCACTTTGTTGCCATTTTAAAAAAATTTTTCATGTTCAGAGTGGGGAGAAATAAAATCGATAAAAACCGAAAATCAACAAACCAACAAACAAACAAGCGATGAAAAAGCAACTGATTGTTGCCGCCGAGGCCATGCAAAATGCAAAATGCAGCCATTACCATTAATTAGTTGCATTTAAACAGGCGACTCTAATGAAATGATAAAGCACACAAACAACAATGCCAACAAAGTTGTTGCAGTTGCTGTTGGCGCTGGCTTTGGCGTTGGCGTTGGCCGTCGCCAGTGACAATTTAAGTGCAATTAATTTTTGCGGCCATGCAACAAGCTGGGCGTAGACCAGGAGCAAAGCGCCGTCGGATTCTCTCTACAACAACAACAACAACAACAAAAAGAAGCCAAACTAAACAAATGGAATGCGATGGGGGCTATTATTAAATGTGATTTGCTGTCACGCTATCTTGCACTCACACGTGAAGTTGATTATTTTTTAATTAATTTTTGCCCGTTTAATGCTTTAATAATTTCACAATTTTGTACAAAACTAAAAGAATTTCCAAGATCAGCGAATGGATTAATCTGCCGCCCTCCTCCAATTCGTAACGGAAATCTATTTGTCCCCCTCCCCTCGCCGCGACGCGGCAAGAGCGCGCTGTTACGTGTAACTGTAATTAAACGAGTCAGCGATACATGATTTTAACGCCTGTCGCGCAGCCACAAAAAGGACGTAGACGTGGACGGGGACAAGAACCTGGAGAAGGAAAACAAAACCAAACAACACCTGAAAAAGGCCCAAAAACATGTGCGGTCATTCTGACCGGTAACAGGTTCACATTACATATGACGACTACCCCAGCGAGTGGTACGTCTAGAGCGCTCGAGTCCAAGTGCGCTAAGCGGCTTTTAAGGACACGTCTGTGTTTATCTAGCGAGCCCCTGCCCCTATCCTATCCAGCCACAAACACCAGCCAGAACAAGGACAATGACGCCACAGAAAACAAAAAAAAAACGCTTGCCACACTGAGAGAAAATTTTGAAACTTGTGACTAGAAATTTGCTCATAACTTTATAGCTGGGTTCCCCCAGTATTCTGACACATTTTGGCAAGCATTCGGTGTGGGTTTCCGAGTGTGTTCGGCCACCAGGCGCTATGGCTGGGAACAGAGTCCGCCTCCCTATCTGAAGTGTATACAACAGCGCTCTGCGGCAACGACATCGACACACCGACAGTATCCGAGCTTATACTGCTCTCTCTGTTGCAACAACAAAGATATGCTAAATGAGCGCGCTTTCGCGTGGATAAACACACACACACGACGCCAAAAAGAGCATGTGTGTTTAGCCGACCCCTGCTTTATCGTGTCACGGAAATCTCTTTCAACCAAATTCCAAGCCAGAAATCGCGTTCGATTGATTTCAAAACTCTAGTTTTTTGTTAGGAGATTTAGCAAATTCACCTCCCAAACAATTTTTATAAGCAAAATAAATGTTGGAAATGTAAACAACATTATTTTTCCGGATAGACTGGATCAAATGAATTAAATGTTAAATTTGTTTTAATTGCACTGTGTAACACTAAAAAATTGATTGAGCAGAGCCCAAAAAATTCTTAAAGGTTATAATGGTAGTACAAAAACCTTCGCTGGGTTTGGTCTGGTTAGCTACCGTTTTCTTTTTATTGCACTTTGAAGTTTTTAGCTTCTGATTGGGATTTGCAACTCCATATCTCGTAAACTTTTTGGAATTTTGCTTTGAAGTCTGAGAGAAAGATGTTGTTCTTGGCTTGACAAGACAAAACACAAAACACTTCCAAATAGCAAGTCAAAAAAGTCCCATCTTTATACTCAAATTGCAACAATTTTGTAAAATCATCATGCTTTCCCTCATTTTGTACTGTTTTTCAACTTTGTCTTGAAAACTGTAACAAATTTGACTATGCAATGCAGGACAAAAACGTAGCTTAGACTTAAATAAACAAACGACCAATCATTCGATTGGTCCTTCATATAGTTACGAGCCCTTAAGCATGTAGAATTGTAACCAAAACTTGAGAAATGACAATTTTTGGTACCAATTGGCTGACACAGTCAAAAATGTTGATTGTTTTGTATTAAATCAACCAAATAGAAAAAAACCATAACTTAAAAACTATAAAAATCAAGAAGGCCAAGCTAACTTCGTCTGTGCCGAAGTTTTTATACCATAAGATATATAAGATATAGTCACCCGATGTCGATTAACTTTTTCAAATTAGTTTGAAAGCGTTTAATATTAAGAATCACCGACTTTAAGAACGATTTACTTGAAAACAAAAAAGTTTTTTTCACTAAGACCCATTTTCCGACCGATCGGTCCTATGGCAGCTATATGTTATAGTCATCCGACTTTGACCAAAGTTTGCAAATCTGTTTGAAAGCATATAATATTAATTATGGCCGAGTTTTATGACGCTAGCATTGAAAACAAAAAAGTTTTTCTTACTAAGACCCATTTTTCGACCGATGGTTCCTATGACAGCTATAAGATATGGTCATCCGATCTTGACCAAAATTTGCAAATCTGTTTGAAAGCATATAATATTATTAATGGCCGAGTTTTATGACGCTAACATTGAAAACAAAAAAGTTTTTTTTCACTAAGACCCGTTTTTTGACCGATGGTTCCTATGGCAGCTATAAGATATAGTCATCCGATCCGGTTGGTTCCGACATAGCAGCGTGCAGTAAAAAGAAGACTCTGTGCAAAATTTCAGCATGATAGCTTTAAAACTGAGAGACTAGTTTGCGTAGAAACAGACGGACAGGCAGACAGACAGACAGACTGACGGTCGGACAAAGCTCAATCGACTCAGTTCATCGCCCTGATCAAGAATATATATAGTTTATGGGGTCGGAAATGAATATTTCTATGCGTTGCAAACTTCTGGGCAAAGTCTTAAGCTCTCTCAATGGTATATAAATCAGCAATGTCAATATTTCAAAAGAAGAAAACTAACAGGGAATAGAAACACCAACAACAAGATCACTTGCTGATGTATACTTTCTTTTTTTCGGTAACACTTGTTTATTGTGCTTCTCCATAGATAAATTAAAACCACAACAGTGGCAAAGGAATAACAGGAAGAATTAATAATCTTAAGCTTGAATTAGCAAAAAATATAAATAATTTTAATCCCTCCCCACTTCCCTCATTGTCCCCTACTGATCCCATACTATTGTTCCCCCACTGTTTCCACACTCTTCCCATACCATCCCCCTCTTTCCCCCCTCTTCCAACACTCCTCCCACACTCTAACCACCCTTCCTTCTTATCTGTGTGTGTGTGTGCCGGGACACTCCACGAAACAACAACACAAAATATGCACGACGTCATGCGTCACGTGACGCTGAAATCAAATTTTATTCCCTCTAAAATCTTCCGTACCGAAATTAAAGATGTTTCACATCAAAAACTTAGTGTTTTTTACTTCTTTTACCGTAAATATTAGTTTTTTTTGAGTTTTTATGACAGTTGTAAGTGCTTGTGGGCCTATAACTATATGAAAGAGCTATTAAATGAAGTTGGTTTATTCAAACGGTTTGTTTATTTTGGTTTAAACTACAACTTTTTACTGTATTACTTGTCCAAATTTGTAACGGGTTTCAAGATGAAGTTGAAAAACTGAAAAAAAGTAGTCAAAACTTTTTTTTTTGGGCAAGTTTTGCAATTTTGAGTATGAAGAAGTAATTTGTTTGCCTTGCTACATGGAAATGTTTTGTAGGCCAAGCCAAGAGCAACAACTTTGCTAAAGATATAAAAGCAAAATTCCAAATAGTTTACGAGATATGGAATCGTAAATCCTACTCTGAAGCTGAAAAATTCAAAGTGCAATAAAAAGAAATCGGCAGCTAACACTAGTTAAAAATAAAAAAATTAAATGACTCATTTCTACAGAAATTATTTTTAGGTGTGGGTTGGATTGATGATCTCAAAAATCGAATCAACAATGTTTTTATGGCAACATTTTTAAAATATGAATTTTCTTAATTTTTTCGGTTGGTCCACTTACATTTTAAGCCATATCTCACTTTTTTATCGTCAGATGTTGCCAAGCAAGATATGAATCGAAAGGTAATTGAATTTTCAGTAATCGCGTAGAACAATGTTTTCAAATGGGCTAATTAGCTTGAATACAATGACCAATAATATTAAAAAAAAATTGACTTTTTGCTCGAAAATGCAAAAAAAATTTCCATTTTAATCGCCTAGGAAAAATATAACAAAATTTAAAAATATATTTATTCCTTATATTATTCCTTATAATAATGTATTGATGAAGAAAATCAATGAATAAATATTGTAGCTGTATTGTATAATTTGAGTATTTTAAGTGTTTAGAAAAAAAAATTGTATTTTTCATTGCCTTTTGGTCAATATTAGAAGTGATAGAATAGCCAGATCAGGAAAAATATTCCAGAACAGAACAAAACTCGAAGCAAATGAAAAATTTTTTTTTTTAATTTCAATAATACCACTTTTTTCAGCACTCAATGGCTCACAGCCCCTGCATTTGCTTATAGATTTTGTTCGTTGCCATCCTATTTTCTTCGTAGAAGTGCGAATTTTAAGTAGAAAAAATAAATATAGTTTTTTTGAATTTTGAAATATTTTTCCTAGGCGTTTGGAAACAAAATTTATTGCGTTTTCGAGCAAAAATTCAATTTTTTTAAATATTTTTGATCATTGTATTTAAACTACTAAGCCGATTTGAAAACAATGTTACAAGCGATTGTAGTCAATTCAATTATATTTCGATTTATATCTTGCTTGCTTCCATCTGACGATTATGAAGTGAAATGTGGCATAACATGAAAATGCACTTACCGAAAAAATGAAAAAATTCATTTTTAAAAAACGTTGCCATGAAAAAATGTTTGAAATCGATTTTTGAGATCACCAATTCAAACTACACTTAAAAATAGTTCCAGTAGAAATGGGTCTTTTTGGCTGTAAACTAGTGTAATCAGATCCATTGCACAATTTTTTGGTCTCGACGCGATCAACTTTTTGAGTTCAAAAATGAGTCACAGTTTTGTTAGCAAAACCAACCAAATGTTGCCGTTTCAATCAAAACCAACTTGTCACTCGACCTTAGCTGGTACCATCTGTGGCGATTTAGGCCACTTTGATTATTTAATGTAAAACACAGTTAAGGTTTAGTTCCAATCTTGTTCAGTCCCAGGTTTTTAGTAATGAATTTACAAATGACAGGACCTAGTACTTCATGACCTTCGCTTCTTTAAGGTATAAATTTCATACCCTGCTTAAACAAAAAAAATTAGAATGATCTTCAAAGTAGTTGCTCCCAACTGGTCCCACTGCTCCGAGAGTTATTTTTCGTCAACTGGAGTCAGTCTGGCGCCTTTCAGTCGCACGAGCAATTGTCTCGCTTCGAAGTGAGTAAAAACATAAAAAATCCATGCATAACGGTGCGCGGCGCCAGCTGAACGCACAAGCAGACGGCACAAGTGAAGTGTGTGCGACCGAGACCGAGGTGGGCGCATAAGAAGAAGAAGGCATCGCTGCACGACTAGAGCCTCGCTGCTAAGGATTGTATTCACTCTTGTTGTTGTTTCAAAATTCAAATTTCGTGCCCAATCACTATCATACCTAATTTCGAAATGCCATTTTCTTTGAGTGTGGTCCCTAAAATGCTTTTCAAACTCCGAACCTATTCCGTTTTGGATTTAAGTTTTATTCTTAAGTCCTATTCTCAGAAGGGCGGAAAATTTAGCACGCTATATTGCCATTTATTAATTTAGCACGCACATACATTTTTAGTGTGCCCATATATCAGCCAAATATAGAAACGGACACACTGGTGGTCAGCTAAGTTGTTTTGTTTCCAAAAAAACATTCAAAGTGTTCGTGTTTTACCAAAAATAATTTAACTATGCTGCGCAACAGGAACGCATATACATACATATGTTGATGGCGGTAGCGGCATCGCGTTGCACCAAATTCCAGTTAAAGGCGTTGGGCGAGGATCAAATTATTGTCCGTTTGAGTCACATCTGTTACTTGGAGCAAGTGCAGATCGAGGAGGAGGCCTTACTACATAAAGCCAAGGGGGCTAAGCATGCCATCAACAAGACCGAAAGGTTTGAGATGTCGAGCATAACCCCGAACTACTACTTGGAGGTTTATTTGGATGTCTGGCGTTCGGGCAACTATAATCGTTTGGAGAAGTTTGTACAAAAGATTGAGTAATCGGCCTACAGTGTGGGTCGGGTGAAGCAGTTTGTGGAGTACATAGTGCATTATGCGGCCCTGACGGATGCCGAGATATGCGACAAGATGGGGGTGGGTAGTAGCACTTTTGAGGCTTGATTCCAAGTTGGTTGACTGTGCATTTCTTTGCAAGAAATTCCCACTACCGAGTGCGTACGCTTTGTTCCGTAGGCATTGGAGACGGTTATAAGGGTAAGTCCCTCCAGTGCGGATTTCGTAACTTTCTTTTTTTTTCATTTATTTATTTATAGTTTCCTCGCAGTTGAAACTTTCCGTCCGATTCCTTTTGCGTTCCTTTTTTTCTCCCTCCATTTATGTTGTCAAAATAATAAGCTGCACAATTTTTCGTCTCGGGCATCAGCTGTTCATTCAATTCACTTACGACCCACACCGCTATCGATACGTCAACTATCGATGGGCCAATTGTGTATTTATTTAGCGTGTCTCAAAACACAGAATATAAATTCAGCCGCGGACATTTTTCGCCACTATTTAATTTATAAGGAGCTCGTCATAGAAACTTATTTTCCGCTCTTCTCAGAACAGGCCTTTATGATAAAACTTAAGGCAAGCAAGCCCTTGGTGCTACATCGCAAAGCGGTAGGTTATTTCCTTGCTCCGTAGGTTTCTATTCTCTCTCCGGGAGCAGCTGGATGGTTTTCAGACTCGCTTACCAAACAATGGATAATTAGATACTGAGCGATGTCGTTTAATGATCTAGGACTTAGGCTTCTCTTAACTAAGTCAGAGTGGAAAACACTTCCCCGTTCTACTTTGTCATGGAGCTTAGCTCAGCTCTGCTGAGTGTTAAGTTATCCCATTTTATTTTCAGTGTAAAAACACAGTATCCAGAACATGTGCAACCTTGCTAGGTAGCTCTAAGTTCTTTCTCTCTCTCTTCCTTTGTGTGTGTGTGTGTGTTTGTCCTGTCATGTCCTGGCCAGTTTTGTTTTCATTGCGGCCAGCATAAGTGACCAATTTTATGTGTCATTAAAATTGGACGCGCTACCTTCCCCGTTCTCGTTTGCTGCACTTTGTTTAATGAACACGCCAACAATACAGAACTGGACACCGGCTCTCTGGGTCGCTCTCTTTTGGCTTGAGCTTGCATAATTAAATTACACCTGTCCCTAGGTATGCGTCCTTGCTATTGCAGCGCTTAAAAGTTCATTAGCGCGCCTGCGCACAGTCCACGAACCTTTACCGGAAATGCGTCGAGCGAGAGTTAAAAGTTCCTAACCCTGTCCCTGTTTCTGTCCCTGTTCCAGTCTCTCCAAATGTGCGAGTGTTGATAATTAGCTAGAGAAACAGGAACAACGGCTAAACGCATTTACAGTAGCTGCATCGTTGACGCCGTCGCCGTAGCCGTTGTTGTTGTTGTTGTTGTTGTTGTATGCCCTGAGGCGCCCCACTGTGTGCGTGGCATGTTTCATTCATTTTCATGAATGAAAAACTGTAGAAAGGGTTAGTTATTAAAAATGGCCAAATACTAGAGTCAAATGTGATCTAATTTCAATTTGAGTTTTTAGAGTGAAGTTTTTTAACGAATGTTTGAATGGGGGACTAAAACTAGAAAACATTTTTCTCATGCGACAGATTCTTTTGGGTAAGTCTTTGTTTTTGCATTTTGTTTTTACAAAATCAGCCGCTTTTATAATTTGCCGTAACGGCAGGTGGGTTGTGTGTGGAGTGGGATGTTGTGAGGGTGGTGTGAGGGAGAAGTGGTGGGAAAATGTAAAGAAGTGGGGGACAGTGACTTGACAGGAAGCATCTCCCACCACATTAAGTATATATATTCTTGATCAGCATGACGAGCTGAGTTGATATAGCCATGTCCATTTGTCCGTCAGTTTGAAAGCTATCTTAACCAAACTTTGCACGAAGTCTTTCGGTACAAATACGCTGCACATTTATCGGAATCGACTGGATCGCATGACTATAGCATATAGCTGCCATAGGAACTATCGGTCGAAAAAGTAGATTTAGTGAGAAAAACTTTTTTGTCTTCAACGCGAACGTCACAAAACCTCATATATATTCGTTTGATGAAAATCCGTTAACTATATAGTATAGCTGCCATACAAAAGATAGTTCTGACAAAAAGTCTTAGTAGGAAAAACTTTGTTGTTTTCGATGCTATCTCTCCCAAAATTGTTACTGGTCAATCTTATATGCTTCCCCACAGTTCTGCTAATTTTGATCCAAATTGGATGACTATAGAGTATAGCGGCCATAGGATCGATCGGTCGAAAAAGAAGTTCTAGTGAGAAAAACTTTTTTGTTGTCAACGCAAACGCCACCAAACCTCGTACTTATAAGTTTTCTATGATTTTACAAAATTCCACCAAGTTTGACTAAAATCGGTCAACAATATAGTATAGCTGCCATACAAATGTTGGGACTGAAAAAAAGTCTTAGTAGGAAAAGCTTTTTTTTTCAATGCTATCGCTTCCAAGCTTGTTACTAATCAGTATATTATGGTACCACACAAATCGGATGACTATAGCATATAGCTGCCATAGGAACAATCGGTCGGAAAAGTAGTTCTAGTGAGAAAAACTTTTTTGTTTTCAATGGTAGCGTCTTAATACTTTCCAGTTATGAATATTATCGGTTTCCACACAATTTTGGGGAGTTTGGTCAAAATCTTATGAATATATTATATAGCTGCCTTATAACAAATCTGCAAGCAAATGATCAAAGTAGTAGTGCAATCTATTGCTGAGTTTGGGAAATAGTTCAGGTAAGAATTTTCGACGAAAATCATTTAAAACCTTTCCTCTGTTTTTATACTTATAATACCTTAAGACTAACAATGCTTTGACTAATAAATATCGTCTCTATAAACATAAATCACACGAGAAAACTGGTTATAAATACATTTAAAAATTGATAAACAGGAGAAAATTAAAAAATACTAAGTAAAATAAAATTGTTATTATATGTTTTGTCTCTGAAGATGTTATTAAAGTTTAATTTTAAATTGCGTAGAGCTTTTTATGGGTTTTTCAGAATTTGGTAGTGAGTTCCAGTGGGGAGCAGCATATATGAAGAACTGTTTCTCAGAACTAGCAAGTTTATTTTGAGGGTATATTAAATTATTTGTTATAGAGGATTTGGCAAAGCTAAGCTTCTCATTCATTCTCATTCTCAAATTGGTTCTATGCGAAATATTATGTTGCGTAATAAGATTAGGGCCCTAAACTTTATCCATTGTCTAAGGCAAAGATCAAAAATTATATTTGCAAAAAACGTTATGTGTTCAGTCCTATTTCTATTGAATATATAACGAGCTATAGAATTAAAGGCGACTTTAAGTGTATTCATACTAGCTGCATCACAATGCCCAAAAACCTCTACGCCATAAAATAGTGTAGAAATCAGATACATTCTAGCTACTGTCATTCGAATTTGAATTGGTAGAAACATTTGGGATAAAGAGAGCTGCCTTAGTAGTCCGTACAACCTTCCAGTTGCCCTATTGATGTGGTCATTCCACGACAACGTATAATTGAATTGGATAACCAAATGGGTAGCATCATTAACATAACTTATTTGCATGCCATCAACACATAACTTAGGCAGCTACAGCTCATCAAGAGCCAAGCATTTGGATTTAAGCGGATTCAGTCAAAAGCCATTTTCTATAGCCCACTTATTTACTTTTGCAAGTTCTTCATTACATATAGAAACACACTCATTTAACTGATTAAGCGGACGACTTACATACATCTGGACATCGTCAGCGTATATATGTATCTTACAGATGGACAGGACATTAGGGAGGTCATTAACATACATAGAGATCCTTGGGGTACACCTCGCGTAGTCGAAAGAAGATCGGAGGTGCGCAAACCTGTGACTACAGCCTGGATTTAATTAACTTAGTTGCAGTGCATAGTATTTGATAATTCACGGTGTCGAATGATTTACTGTAGTCAAGAAGACATCGGAAGATTACCTGTCCATCATCCATACGACTTCGAATACCCTCCGATATTTTTAATATTGCCGTCGTGCATCTTCTGTTTTTTCTAAAACCAGATTGGCAATTAGTTAGTTTGGAGCTTATTGTTAGAAATTGCTGAATATGTGCTCGATATTGGTCTATATTCGGCGGATGATTTTGGGATCGGTAGTATATTTGCAAGCTTCCACATATTTGGAAAGGTGGACGTGGTGAAGGCAGTGTTCATAACATAAGTGATATGATCAAGTAAAAGGAGAAGAAGTAATTTAATCAATTTCGGACTCATTTCATCAAGCCCCACTGCATTCGAATTAATCTTGAGGATTCATTCAAAAACGTCACATGAGAAGTTCACACATAATGCTGCATTTCCACAGCTACGAACGTGACAATGGTACGAATTTTTTAGCCTTTGATATGAACAAAGAAAAATTGTACGATAAGTCTCCGCATATTGGTGTTTGGATAGCACTTTGGCAGCACTATATTTAATGTAAAAGCTGAGAGTTCTACATAGTAAGGTCCCAAGATACATTCAGACAAAAAGGCATACGCAACGTGACATAATACGGAAGTGCGTTTTGTCTGCTTTCATAAAAGAGCAAAACTCTGTGGAATGCGTTCGAGTTTTTCAATGCAACTAACTGTAATATGATCTGCAATGATGTAGCTACATATATATTTATAGCTGATTCGCTCAAAAAGAAATGTTGCTTTTTATACTCTGTACCGAAGGTGCATAGTAGAGGTGGGCGCGGGCCGGGCTTTTTTTCGTGGCCCGCGGGCTTACACAGGCCCGGAGCGGGCCCGGGCCTTAAAATTAAGATTCGTGCGGGCTTCGTGCGGGCTTCGTGCGGGCCCGGGCCTTAGCAAAAAGGCCCGGCCCGTAAAAGCCCGAAACAGGCCCGAAAACAATTTTGATTTGTTCGCGCTATTTTTGTTTATGCTCGAATTAGAACCGCCAATTATCGCATTTTAATTGTTTATCGATACTACTATCGATTTGCTTATACATATTTTACTTGTTTGAACACGGTTTCTTCCGGCAATCGCTCATTTGGTTGGGCTTTTCTTGAACCCTCCTTATAGAAAGATGAATTTCCTCTCAGAGGAAAAAAGAGATAATGTGTTAGCTACGGTAAAAGCAATGCTCTCCGAATTTATAGTGGATCATGAATATAGTAGCTTTGATGACATAACTAATAACATAAGCCCCAATAATTCCGAAAATTGAATGTTTGCTGAATTTTTAGACTTAAGTTATATAAAAAAACGAAAAGTTAAGAAAAACGCTATCGACATAGAGCTTGACAAATATTTGGCCTATCCAGCAGCTCCTGGCACACATATTTTAGAATTCTGGAAAAATGCAAGGGACTTAAAATACCTACCTTCAAATTAGCTCTGACCATTCTGGCTATTCCCGCCAGTTCGTCTACGAGCGAAAGGCTTTTTTCAACATCGGGCCATGTTTTAAATAAAAAACGCACTAGGCTAAAAAGCACAAATTTAGAAAAAATGTTATTTTTAAATAAAAATATGACATAGTTTGTTTTTTATTAAATACATAACAATATTCATGTATGTATACCTTAATAAATATGTACTTATATATATCTATAAATTGCATGTCTTTTAAATTTCCTTATATGTGTAAATAAGTTTCGTGCCGGGCCGGGCCGGGCCCGGGCCTTGGTGAAAAAGTTTCGTGTTGGGCCGGGCCGGGCCTCTCAAAAAAGAGTTCGTGTTCGTGCGGGCCCGGGCCTCAAAATACAGGCCCGCGCCCACCTCTAGTACATAGAGTATATTAAGTTTGTGCAAAAGTATGTAACAGGGAGAAGGAATCGTTTCCGACCCTATAAAGTATATATATTCTTGATCAGCATCAACAGCCGATTCGATATAGCCATGTCCGTCTGTCCGTCCGTCCGTCCGTCCGTCCGTCCGTCCGTATGAACGAAGAGATCTCAGAGATGGTAAGAGATAGAGGTTTGACATGTATGGGACATATATTTGTTATACTTGCAGGCAGATCAAGTTTTTTTTTTTTTAATTTTTGCCACGCCCCCTCCCGCCCCCGCAATTTGGAAAAAACTTCATATCTCCTACAGTTTTGGAGATAGATCGTTCGTTCCTTTTAGAGATACCTTGTAAACAAAATTATTTATCGATGCTGAAGGAACGATAAAGATCGGATGAACGATACTCAAGTTATGGGCAAAAAACGGACAGTTTTGGGCCATTAACAAAGTCGGCTTAGACAAACTGTAAAATACTCTGTACCTGCAGTAGCAGCGCTGCTGATGCGCTGCGGCAGCGAACTTTCTTTTGGTAATAACTTGAGTATCGTTCATCCGATCTTTATCATTCCGAAGCTTATATATTTTTGCAGCTCGTAAAATTTTTTTGTCATTTGACATTGCATTGACATTATTTTTGCTTTGACAATGCTTGTTGAGGGATTTTCAAAACTGACGAATAGATAACGCCACTACTTGCTTTGCTTGTTGATAGATTTTCAAAGGTGACCAATAGATGGCGCCACTAATATGAGCCAACAATCCAACGCTGCGACAGCGAACTTTCAATTCAATCTTTATCATTCCTTTGGCGAATCGATAAATAACACTGTTCTACACAGTTCTACGAGTTGACATGTTTAAGTCATATCTTAGTTTCCGTTTCCAAGATATTGGCAAACAAACAATTTTCCGACTTTTTACCGATATTTGTAATTTTGAGTATAAAGATGTGACTTTTTTGACTTGCTGCTTAGAAATGATTTGTAAGCCAAGCCAAGAGCAACAACTTCCCGTTAAGACATCAATGCGAAATTCCTAATAGTTT
This sequence comes from Lordiphosa magnipectinata, assembly GCA_037044535.1. NCBI lineage: Eukaryota > Metazoa > Arthropoda > Insecta > Diptera > Drosophilidae > Lordiphosa > Lordiphosa magnipectinata. Next base: position 136,090 of record JBAMBO010004524.1, on the reverse strand, counting down.
ACGAGTTATGGAGTTGCAAGTCCCAATCAGAAGCTGAAAACTTTAAAGATCAATAAAAAGAAAACGGCAGCTAACCAGACCAAACCCAGCGAACGTTTTTGTACTACCATCATACCCTTTCAGAATTGCTGCACAGTGTTATAAATCATTACATAAATACCGAAAATATAGAGCAAGAGATGAGAGCAGGAAACTTAAAAATTTCGATAGTGAAATTATGCACCCAAATTCAGGAATCCTTCGAAGCAACCTTCCATCCACAAACTGGGAGGAATGCGCTATGTAGAGCGGGCTATCATGGACGAGTACCTCGGCGTGAAACATTCATTTCAATGGTTAATAAGAAAAATAGCTTACAGTTCGCCAAACTTCATGTTTAAAGGCTGGAATCATTTTGAAATAGCGTAAATTTTAGTGACGAATCAAGTTTAACCTATTCGGTTCAGATGGCTCAAAAAAAAATGGCAAAACCCTATCAAAGAGCTGAAATCAAATAGTTTCATTAAAACAGCTAAGCACGGCGGAGGAAACGTTATGGTATGGCGGTGCTTAGCTGCCTCTGGAGTTGAAAATTTTGGTTTTTGTAGACGTAAAAATGGAGAATATATATTATATGAACCTTTTAAGTGAAAACTTGACACCCAGTTTTAAAAAATTGGGCTTAAATGGACAGCAGTGGATGTTTCAGCAAAATAACGACCCAAAACATTCGTCATATCTAGATTTAGATTTAGATTTATTATTTTCACAATACAATAAGACAGAATCTTATAAATTAGCATTGGTCACACAGTATTAAAGTTGTAACATATATAATAAGTTTACCCTAACTTACTAGCTACGTATACAAATAGGCATTTCTAATAAGTTAAAAAGTTACAAATTTTAATTATTATTTTAGATGTATATAGTTTTTTTTTTATATTTTTATTATTATTATATATAATCTATTTTGTCGTATAAAATATTCAGTTAGCTGAGTTTTAAATTGCGTTGCGTTTCGAATGTCTTTTAGGAAGTAAGGGAGCTCGTTCCAGCAGCGAGCAGCGTAAATATGAAAATGTTTTTCTGCACCGGCTAATTTAATCCGCGGAGCTATTAAATTTTAGCTCTCGTGGATAGTGCAAATTTTAATTTATCAAAGAGATGTTTCGGCTGACACGTAAAAATAATTTTGTGAAGGAAGATGAGAATTTTCAGTTTTATCCATGATTCAAGAGTAAAATTAAACATTTTGTGTGCAAATATAGAGATATGGTCAAAACCTCGTGTATCTTGCTATCGAATTGAACGCTACATTAAGTCTTTGCATACTACGCGAGTCACAGTTGCCGAAGATTTCGATACCGTAGAATAAGGTTGGAGTCAGACACGCTTTTGCCACAAGCATTCTTAGATTTTCAGATATATACTTCTGAGATAACGACAGCTGCCTAAGAGAACTATATAACTTCCCAGTTGCATTTTCTATAAGGTTACTCCATGAAAGCGTACCATTAAGGACTATACCTAGATTAGTAGCTTTATTAACGTATTCAATAACTGAGTCATTAATAGTTAGGTTAGGCATCTGACTTAAGTCTACAGATATTTTTTGTAAGCTACTAGACATTTGGACTTAGAGGCATTTAAGCTGAACGCGTTTGCTTTGGCCCAGTCACATATCGCGGATAGGTTATTGTTACATACATTTACGAACACACTCACAAATATCATTTATCGGTCGGCTTACATATAGTTGTACGTCATCAGCGTACATATGGACTACACAATTGGTCAGATTATCAGGAAGATCATTGATATAAACAGAGAACAAAAATGGACCAAGGACAGAGCTTTGGGGGACACCACGTGTAGTTGAGACCATTTCGGCTAAGCGGTTACCCACAACAACGGATTGCTGTCGACCAGTTAAATATGAATTGATAAGTTTTATGGCTGAGGTAAAAAAATTATATAGCTTACTCAATTTAGTACAAAGAATATCATAGTCGACAGTATCAAATGCTTTGCTAAAATTTAATGTTACATGACTGTCGTCTGCTTTTTTGCGAACATCTTCAACTATATTTGTGATGGCTGTTATGCAACCATGTCTCGATCAGGAATGGCTAATCTATCATTGCAAGCTAATAAAAACGCCTCCACAGTCACCAGACTTGAATCTCCTTGAACATACATGTCATCTACTGGAAAGGAAAATTCGGAAACATCACACAACATCAAAGGATTCGTTAAAGCATGCTCTACTGACAGAATGAGCAAATATAACCCCAGAAGAGGCTGTTATTAGGGCCAAGGAAGGCTTAACCAAGTATTAAAAGCTCCAAAATTCGACATAATCTATTGAATATTAAGTGTGTCAATACTTTTCTGTTACGAAAATCGTACCCTTGCAAAGGGTATTATAATTTTGCCCTGAAGTTTGCAACGCATAGAAATATTCATTTTCAAACCCATAAACTATATATTCTTGATCAGGGCGACGAGCTGAGTCGATTGAGCTTTGTCCGTCCGTCTATCTATTTCTACGCAAACTAGTCTCTCAGTTGTAAAGCTATCTAGCTATGCAATTTTGCAAAGAGGCTTCTTTTTACTGCACGCTGCTAATATGTCAGAACCGACCGGATCGGATGACTATATCTTATAGCTGCCATAGGAACCATCGGTCAAAAATGGGTCTTAGTGAGAAAAATTTTTTTGGTTTCAATGAAAGCGTCCTTAAACTCGGCCATTATTAATATTATATGCTTTCAAACAGATTTGCAAATTTTGGTCAAATTCGGATGACTATATCTTACAGCTGCTATAGGACCGATCGGTCGGAAAATGGGTCTTTGTGAAAAAAACTTTTTTGTTTTCAAGTATTTCGTTCTTAAGGTCCTTGATTATTAATATTAAAAGCTTTAAAACTAATTTGTAAAAGTTAATCGACATCGGGTGACTATATCGATCGGTCGAAAATAGGTCTGAGTAAGAAATTTTGTTTGTTTTTAATTTTGGCGTCCTTAAACTCGCTGATTACTTATTTTATATGCTTTAAAATAATTTCGCCAAATTTGATCGAAATCGGATGACTATATCTTAAGGCTGCCGTAGGACCGATCGTTCGGAAAATGAGTCTTAGTAAGAAAAACTTTTTTGTTTTCAATTTTATCGTTCTTAAAATAGGCGATTGTTAATTTGATATATTTTCAAAAAGATTCGCGAAATTTTTTCGAAATCAGATGTTTATCTGTCGGAAAATGGGTTAGAGTTACAAAAGTATTTGATTTTTATGTTTTGATTATTTTCAAAAACAGCATTTGCAAGGGTATAAAAATTTCGGCACAGACGAAGTTAGCTTGGCCTTCTCGTTTAGTTATCAATTTGCAACTAAACTATAAAAAAATTAAATTTTTTTTTTTTGGAAAATGAAGTCAAATGTTGTACAATGAATATTGGATCTCTATAATTCTTTTAAGTTAAATACAGGGTGGTCCATTTAAAAATGGGAATTTAATTTTACTATAAAAAAAAAACGGCTCGATATTTTTCAAAGGTTGAACATTTATTGGAAAGGTTGGTTCATATCATTTATTTATAAAAAAAACAATTTCGGTCAAATGACCACCACGGCTGACTTGGCAGTAGCCCATTCGATCCACCCAATTTTTGAGAACATTTTCAATTGTTTCGGCACGTATGTCAGCAATAGCAAGTCGAATCTCGTTCTTCAACTCATCAATTGTTTCAGGATTGTTTGCATATAATTTGTCCTTGACTGCTCTCCAAAGATAATAGTCTAACGGTGTCAGATTACAGGTTCTTGGCGGCCAATTCAGATCTCCATATTTGCTGATTATTCGATTTTCGAAGATAGGGCGCAGAAGATCGATTGTGGCGTGCGCTGTGTGGCACGTAGCGCCGTCTTGTTGAAACCGAATATCGACCAAATCTTCCGCTTCAATTTCCTCGAAGAACCAATCCCTTAACATTGCGCGGTCGCGCTCACCATTCACGGTCCACCGAGGTGGAAATATGCTTCATCCGAAAAGATGATTTTTCGGTCAATTTCACCATCTTCGACCAAACGATCTTCCGCCCAATTTGCGAACTGTAGACGATTCGGATGGTCAATTGGTATGAGCTTTGTATGGCTTCATGGCAAGGTCTTTATGCAAAATTCGCGAAATTCTCACGAAATTGAGTTTTCGGAACACTTTTTTTTGTAAAATTTTTTTTTTCAAATTTCGCACATTTTGAGTCGAGGACTCAATAATAATAAATATATATAAATAATAATAAATAATATAATAAATATGTTTTTAATATTTCCCCAACTTTCTTCAAGAGAATAGCATTCGTAAATGTCAATGTTTTTACTAAATAATAGTTGCTTTCCGAATGACATTAGACGTTTTTAAAGTCAAATTATGAATAGTTAAAATTCCAAACACTAGATGGAACACCCTGTATAAACAAAGATATTTAGGAACAAACTTTGAACATGAAGGTGTGCCAATACTTTAATGATTCACTGTACATACACGTACAAGCGGTTTAAAAAGTGGAAATTGAAACATTTTAGCTTTTGTTTTAATATACAAATTCAAATAGATCCAAAACCACATCGAAGCAACATTGAAGCAACATTGAAACAAATCATGTCTGATTTACAGAACACTTCGAGCAATGATGAAAGTGATAGTAGTGAGGTGTCCGTCCATATGTATTGGATTCATTTAACTTCAATTAAAATGCAATTCAAAATCAATTTAACCATAATAATGATGTACCTGCCTGCTGCTAGGCTGCATGTGATGAGACGGATATTTCATACAAGTGACCCATATTGTTTTGAGTGCACAGCGAAGTCCAACTACAACAAAATGAGGCCACATTTACTGCACAGTATGCATCAAACGATCCAATTTGTAAAAGTAAAACAAATAAGATTTTAATATTCTTTAAATAATATAATAGAATAATATTTTTGTAGAAAAACAAATTTTGTTAGCTGTTTAGTAGTGCACTCGATGACTACTGGATGTAAACTGTATTTATTTAGTGAAAATGGGTATATATCAACTGGTATGTCATAGCATGGCTTACTACGGTTCCCTTTTTATTTTTTTTTTATTTTTTGAATATAACGATTATGGATTAAATGGTAGATTATTTATTGAACGAGCTGGCTTGATACAGGTTCGGTATTTTCCGAATTCTGATCATTCAAGTAAGCGCTGGAATAATACCACTTTATGTCCTTCCTCTACATCGGTATACTCTTTCCCTTTCAGTTTCATTTCCATGTCACGATCGCGTACCTCCTCATGAACAACATCTATGGCATCTTTTCTTAATGTGAGTTCAATAATCACTCCTTTAATTTTCCCAAGAGATTTAATTAGCTTTACTGCTGATGTAATAGCATTGATGCCGACAGCGACATTGTAGCCTATTAGCAGAACTCCCAAAATTCCAGATTCGTTGGCAATATAAAAATCAGCCACTACTTGCGCCTTAATAGTCTGGACCACCGCACATTGGGGAAATTTTCGATTTTTTTGGCATAAAGTCTAAGTATTTATAGTAGTAGTAGAAGTGGTGGTTCTTTATTTAAATCTAGAACAATTTGCATAATTAGGCATGGCATTATTGCCGTCAGCCTTAACTGATAACTTGTACAGTGTATTATTATTAAACCTATTGAGCTTTAGGAAGTCCCACCCTTCGGAGTTACACCACCTGCCTTCCCCGCTCGTCGCGAGTTAGCAGATCTTTCACTCCTAAGGGGTCCGTCCCAGGCTCCTCAATCTGTTATTTAACTAAACTTAGATTATAGCTTAATAAAATATTATCCTAAAAAGCTTCCGGCAAGAGGGTTGCCCAATCAGCATCGCCTTCAACTCATCCATCGTGAACATTGCCTTTCCCAGCAGATAGACTCTAAGCTCCTTCAGAAAATATTTATTTATTATATTGAAATTTGGCACGAATAAGGCAAAGATCAAATAAGAATTTTTTAAAAAATTCTGGACGATTTAGCCCGCCCTTATATCCGATTTAGTAATCAAAATGCGTGGAAATATATGTAATACAAGATTTCTTTTTAATTTACATCACATTTTTCTTCCTCCAAAAACAATTTTTTTAACGTCGTCGACAAGTTCACTTCATCTGAAGATGTTGAATAATAATTTGCAAAACCGCAAATCTCGTTTTGGTGGGCATGTCGATTCTGGCATGTAATCTTGCCTCTGAACCGTTTTCTCCAAGACTGCCCACAGGCATCATGGAAAATTATTCATTATTTAAGCCCCGTGCACTAAAATCTTATGAACAGTTGCTGACAGTGGATACTATGATTATGTTTCCATATATAAATGAAATGTCTTCTTACAAAAACGTTCAAATTTTAATACCATGCCACATAAAAGTCCGCATAAGAGCACATGCGGCGTAAGTAATATTCCACGAAACTCAAACCCATATGTAAGATTTTACTGCAACAACACGTGCACAAAACATTAGATAATAGACAATCCACAGTTATGGATTTGACAAACTGACACAAAACATTTATTCTACATACCTCTACGAATGTTTTCCATTTTTGCGATTTATTTTTGATGAAAATTTTCAATCAAAACGGGCTCGCAAAGTCAAGTCAATGTCACCAATGTGCACCGCTGTACACTGGTTTTTATACTCTGTACCGAAGGTACATAGAGTATATTAAGTTTGTGCAAAAGTATGTAACAGGGAGAAGGAATCGTTTCCGACCCTATAAAGTATATATATTCTTGATCAGCATCAACAGCCGATTCGATATAGCCATGTCCGTCTGTCCGTCTGTCTGTCTGTCCGTCCGTCCGTATGAACGAAGAGATCTCAGAGATGGTAAGAGAGAGAGAGAAGTGAGGTTTGACATGTATGGGGCATATATTTCTTATACTTGCAGGCAGATCAAGTTTATTTTCAATTTTTGCCAGGCCCCCTCCCGCCTCCGCAATTTGGAAAAAACGTCATATCTTCGTTATAGTCGGGCTTGACTGACTTTCTTTCTTGTTTTATATTTGACTCATTCTGATACGCAACGTGACATACGTTACGTGACAAGCCTTTCTCTAACGCCGTACTTCTGATGCTTTTCATAAATTTATATATGTATCCTTTTGCCTAATCGTAAATAACATACAAATGTTGATTCAGGAACTTATATTGATATACATAGGATAAGTTAGCTGTATTTAATGAATAGATGTTTTCGGTTTTTGGTTGACCTTTCTGTGGAAATGCCCATATTTGTCATAGCTTTAGGTCAGGGGTGCCCAAGCCTATTCCGCAAGCCACGCATTTGTTTTTGCTTTGCGCAAAGGAATGGCCCGCGCGCATACGATTCACGCGGCCATAAGATTATAAAAAGAAAAACAATTTCATATGCGTGCTCTCCTCTCTTTCTTTCCGATCTAAGGACCTGCAACAACAACATCATATGTGACTCTCTTCTCTCTCTCTCCTATGTCTCTGGCAAATTAAAAAGCCACAACAATGTTGCCTTTGCGTTGTCAGCGATCGCTTTGCGCGGTTTTTCGGTTTTCTCTTTCTATTTCTTGTGGTTGTTCTTGCTTGAGTTGTATTTTGTGCATTTGTATTGGCTTCAACGAGCTCGCAAGCTCATTCTGGGCATCCCTGCTTTAGGTACTGCTATTTGGGTGAATTTAGTGTTAAGGATATTTACGTCCAGATCAGTCTTACTTATCTCTACCTTTTCTAAATTGTTGAGTTCTCTCCAAGTTTGTCTGCTCGAAATTGCACTGTTAAATTTATAGTGGCAATAGTCTCGTTTGGCTGTGTTTATTACTTTTATCACATTTGTTCTCAGATTCTAAAAACTGTGTAGAGCTTCTCTGTTCTATAACGCTTCCACCTGCAATAGTCAGCGTTACGTTGGTCTATATAGTGTTTAATATAATTGTTAAACCAAGGCTTTGGTGTTGGTCTAACAATTTTTTTGTTTTAACTTTTACACACTTTTCATAAGGGCTGACTTAACCGTGTTCAATCACTTGACAGTGACTTAGCAGTGACTTGACAGTAACTTGACATTGACTTAACACTGACTTGACAGTGACTTAACCTGGACTTAACAGTGAATTGACAGTGACTTGACAGTGACTTAACTGTGACTTGACTTAATCAGACGAGATCAAACTTATCGTAAAGGTTTTCGCCGGGCGTCCCATGACACCCCCTCACTATTTTACAAGTATTTTTATTAGACTCTTCAGAGTGTCATATAGTTTTGTTAAGCACCTTAGTTTGTCGCTTCTCCAAGCATAAATCATTTCCATTGACTAACTCGACGGTACTTCTCTCCACACAGGTTACATAATTCGTTGTCCCATTGTTTTGTCAACTAATTTTAATGAAAAATAAATTCAACTTTCCAAAAGCCACCTACAAGTGCCATAAATTCTCTCCAGACACGCCCCACAACCCGTCATATTCAATGACGAAAAAACTTGTCAACCTCTAACGATAATTGAGTCATAAACTTTATCTAATGACACTTTATGCCATTAGAAAAGCAAACACACACACATACACACACAGAGAGGGAGAGAGAGCAATAAAATCCATAAATTTGGTACTTGCGGTTTTTCAAACAATAACAGTCTCATTAGAAAGAGTGAGAGCTGTAAGCAACCTTCTCCAAGCGTAAACTGGACAGCACACTAATTAACTTAAATTTCAATTAAAATGTCTTTTGTTAGCTGATTTTTGGTCGGTAGTCACACGGATCGCCCATTAGTTCATAGCCGTGGCGAACCGGAAACTTTTGTCACCCAAAAAAAAAAAAAATACATGCTAATGAATGCACACACGTCCGTTACCCGTTGGCCCGATCCCCATTACCATTCCCATTCTCAGTGCCATTCCCGGCCTGGTCTGGGCCCCGGCTCGTTATATTCATTTCATTTCATTTCTCGTGTCTATTTGTTAATTTTTGGTTTTTGTTTTTATGAAAATTTCTTCATTAGCGCATAAATTAAGTTTAATTACATTTTAGTTGGCTTTATTATTAAAAATCATTTCGGGCGAGTCAAATGACTGCAAAAATGGCGTCGCGACAGCAGGAAATGGCCACATGAATAGAGAGTAACAACAACAGCAGGAGGGGGGGGGGGGGGGGAAGTACATTTTTCGGGGCCATCAGATCAAAAGTGAATTTAAATATTTGAAATATTACTAATAAAGCACATTTGTTTTTGCAATGCACGCAGGCATAGGCACACATACAGCACCCTGCAGTTAATGTGTGTTTGTTGTTGTTTGACATATGATTTCTGGTTTCGATAGTTTTCAATCAAACCGTGGATCATTCTATTGACATCAAAGTCTAAAAAAAATATCAAATTTAGCTTAAGAGGATTTTGGGTGAAGGTTTTTAAGGTATTGGTTTGGCTCACGTTTCACTCAATTTAAGTTTGGCAATGGGCAAACATGTAGTTGCTAGCAAAACGCCTACTGAAGATAGAACCGGGAGGTTCTTGAAACAGCACTGTACAGACAACCTGCATTTGTTGCACCTTGCATAAGTTCTTTACAGTTGTGAATAAACGCAACTTACTTGGACCTCGAGACAGCTTAACTCGCTAATTAAGTTTGTTAAATATACAAACAAAACTTTTCAGAATTTTTTCATATTTGGTAAAGCCTATTCAACTCAGACTTCAGTCCATGATGATTTGGAAAGTTCGAAAGCTCAGATAATATTTTTTTAGTGTGCGTCAACATCGAGGAGATAGTTTTCTAGATCGTCATCATTGAAGCTTAGATTAAAACCGTAACCCTTAACCGTTGAAAACACTATAAAATTTGTAACCGTAACCGTAACCGCAACAAATTTGTTTTCTTTCAACCGTAACCCTATAACCTTTATTAACATAGCTGGTTATCAGTACCGAAATAGAAACAAATATATGGGTTAATTTCGGTTTTTAATCTACAATAGTAATTTTCATACGATTCGTGTAGATTTCCAACATGTAACATTCAGCATTCCGAAAACCTACATGTCGCGTGTGGAGAGCAGTTTTTTAAATGAAAAAAGTATAAGAATTCAGTACAGATTTAGAGCTACATTTTTCGTTTAGAATTTCCACACGCGCCTGCAGGACTTCAATATCCAAACATTAATGTAGAAAACCTAGTGCGTTCTCGTGGTTTTCAGATTGCTGTATGAAAAATGTAGAAGTTATTTGGAATAAGCTGATTTCCTAATGTCGTGTAGACTTTACTTTTGCCCACGCTGCATTAAGCTTTTATACATGCGGCGTTTAGTTTTTTAGTTTCTACATTTTGCATGCAGTTTTTCTGCATTGTGGCAGGGGACTGTCTAAAAGGCTTAAAATAAAATTTGGAAATGGTCGCCATATTGGAAAACGCAATACTTTGGTCTGTATCTTGGAAACGATTGACTAAGTTATAGATAATAGCATTACCTTTCTTTTGACGAACAAATTTTACAAATTTTCGGTGCGGGCAATAGTTTTCAGGTTATGTACGATCAAAAATTTAAATTTCAATTTTTTCCCATTTTTCTGGTTTCCGGTGAGAGCTACGGCCAATTATCTCACAATATAAATTAATGAGCATAAAATTTGAAAAAACTTTCATGTAAAACATTTAGCTGTGCGGCTAAGCGCTACAAAACTATAGCTTCTCAAACTTTCAAGCACCCCGTTTTTTTCCGCAGACAATGTCCCGTTAGCTTTCCTATTGCGTTATATCTATATCTACGTCTTGTTCGTATGAAAACGTAAGTATTCACACATATTGTTGTTGTTTGCGCGATCGCCGTTTTCAAGTTACCCTCTTTCTCTGAATGTGAATGAGAAACAGAGTTTTAAACTTTCTTATGTATGCATATAAGGGTGAGAGAAAGATGTTTCTGGCACGCCTTTATTTTGACAGCTTGTCAGCCTAGCGCCGGTAACTTGACAGTGGATGGAAGAGAGGAATGTACAATTTTTATTGGCACTTTGATTCTTGATAAGTTTGCTTGTCGACACTACTGTTACCCAAACATTTTTTAAGTGCGCGTTGCCTCGATCAAAAACAAGCATTTTTCGGAAATTGTTTTCTTTTGATATAGAAATAAATGACAGGCAATGTGGAAAAGAAATTAAAGTAAGTGCAGTAACTACATATGTATGTATATGCATGCAGATCATGGAAAATTTTGCTTGCAAAATAAATTATAGAAGTGTACTGGCTGTGTGTTGTTGGTTTTCCTTTGCATGCAAACATTAAATTTGTGTTTCATTTGGAGACGGGCATTTTTCAATTCCCTATCACATGTGCAAAGGCTAGTTACAGTTGTTGTGGCTTTTCCACATCAGTCTGTTTCACTTTGTAGTATACATGCTAAACCTTAAGAAATAGAACATGTTCTCCGTTTGATTGTTGTTGCGCAGATATTGCAAGAAGATAACACACTAACCGTAACCAAAACCCGAAACAGAATAAGGTAAATAACCGCAACCCGTATCGTAACCTATTCCCCACAACCTGAATACATAACCGTAACCGTAACCCTAACAGTTATTCGTTTCGGTTTTAATCTATGATATCTTCTATTATTATTTTTCGCTTATTGACTTATGGTCCTTAATTTCAATCCCTTAAGAACATCATATAAAAATGTCAGCATCCTAGCTAAACTGGTTACAAATGTCAAAATATTGTCAACAGTGCACTCAGAAAACTATTTTTCTATTATATATTTAAGAAAATCGACCTAGAATTAAAATTGCCCTAAAACTTTGAAAAAATTTCTGAATTTAAGAAATTTTTTTCTAAAATTTAGTAAAGTTAGCCTTAATATGAATTTATTAGAAAATATTTTTCTAAAATTTAGGGTTAATCGTCTTAGGACTAAAATCCGTGGGAAAATTTCTAATTTTATTTATATTATTATATATATTATATATTATAATAATTTATTCGTTTGAAAACGTAAGTACACTGAAGTTTTTATAAAAATAATTATTTGATTGTACTTACGCTTTCATAAGAACAAAGTGGCAGTGTAATAAAAAATATAAGGAGAGATTAAGAAAGTAAAGATTTTGGTTAGCTGGTTGGTCTCTTTTTCGTTCGCTCTCTTTTTTCGCTGTGCCCATTAGCAACCATATAGTGAAAAAAAAATATCCAGCCCATTTATATGAATAACATAACATTGTACAATAGGAAAATTTACAATTATTTCAACTGTTCTATGTTCAATCAAATTTTCATTTACCCTAGTGTCAGCACTTATTCCATATATTTCTAGGAACTCACAGACACTTATTCTATATATTTCGAGTAACTAACATATCCAACAACAATTTTACACCAGTTTCTAAAACAACACCAAAAATTGTTTGATAACTATGGACATCGTAATATCTTTGCTGGCCCCTTGGCACTTTTATCTGAAAAGCATGGCGGTGACTTTGAGATTGGTGCAACTATTTTTCAAACTACAAATGCGTCCTTCGGAGATGGAGCTGAGTGACAAATATAAAGTCGAGTCTTTTATGGGCGCTCTCGTTCTCAGCGCTTTAAGCGTGCGTAAGGCCATGCTTAATGGCGATGATACCATGTTGAGCCTCAACTGGATAGGTTTAATAACCAATATACATTACATTCGACTCCTCTACCAAAGCTCCACCTCCATCCGACGCAAATTGACCCTGGCTCTGTTATCCATTGGATTCTTGATGTTGTATTCGTTTTGGGAAGATCGCGAGAAAGTGCAGAAATTTTTCAGCTTCATTAACATAATCGCAATATTGTATATGTCTGGCAGTCCATTGTTGCAGTTGAAAGGAAGGACCAGACCTAAATATGCTTTCAAACCGGTGCCTGTTAATACCTTAATCTCTGGCTTGCTGTATATATTATGGATGCTCTACGCCCTTGCCGTACATAACACTTTGACGATCTATCTGAATCTATTGACACTGGTACTGAACCTAACCAATACTCTGTTGTCAATGATATTTTCGAGTTGTCCATCGCCAGCAAAGAATGCGGTGTCTGTGCGCTTCAATTCACCCAATAGTTCGTTTAACATATTTGCTACTCGTAATTAACGAACTAGAAGCAATTTTTGACATTTTCTCAATGTTTTTATTATTTATAATAGTATCTGGACGAGAAACTCCAGTATTCTATTCTCATAAAAAATTAAACAAATTTTACTTGTCGTACAACTAAAATCTTCTCCGTCTACTTATTATAAGAACCATGTTTTATATAGAATATTAAGTTATTAGACCAAGGTTGGAAATACCAAAGATGTTTCGGTCCACGTCGTCAAGTTAAAGAATGAGTTGCATAATTTGATGGACAGCCTACTAGGTATCGCCTTGAAAATTAGAAATTTTCCAACGGATTTTTAGTCCTAAGAGGATTAACCCTAAATTTTAGAAAAATATTTTCTAATAAATTCATATAAGGGCTAACTTTACTAAATTTTAGAAAAAAATTTCTTAAATACAGACATTTTTTCAAAATTTTAGATCAATTTCAATTCTAGGTCGATTTTCTTAAATATATAATAGAAAAATTGTTTTCTGAGTGCACTGATGCCAATATTTTGACATTTGTAACCAGTTTAGCTAGGATGCTGACATTTTTATATGATGTTCTTAAAGGATTGAAACTAAGGACCAGAAGTTAATAAGAGAAAAATAATAATAGAATATATCAAAGATAAAAACCGAATCAAATAACGGTTAGTGTTACGGGTACGGTTCAATTCAGGTTATGAGGAATGGGTTACGATACGGGTTGCGGATATTTACCTTATTCTGTTTCGGTTTTTGGTTACGGTTACCGTTATTGGTATAAAATATCACTTTAACAGTGCTAGTGAGTGTGTGATCTTTCTTGCAATATCTGCGCAACAACAATCAAACGGAAAACATGTTCTTTTTCTTTCAGTTAACATGCTTAACTATAACTACTACTACTAAGTAAAACAGACTCATGTGGAAAAGCCACAACAACTGTAACTGGCCTTTGCACATGTAATAGGGAATTGAAAAATGCCCGTCTCCAAATGAAACACAAATTTAATGTTTGCATGCAAAGGAAAACCAACAACACACAGTCAGTACACTTCTACACTTTATTTTACAAGCTTAATTTTCCATGATCTGCATGCATATACATATGTAGTTACTGCACTTACTTTAATTTCTTTTCCACATTGCCTGTCATTTATTTCTATATCAAAAGAAAACAATTTCCGAAAAATGCTTGTTTTTGATCGAGGCAACGCGCACTTAAAAAATGTTTGGGTAACAGTAGTGTCCACAAGCAAGCTTATCAAGAATCAATGTGCCAATAAAAATTGTTCATTCCTCTCTTCCATCCACTGTCAAGTTACCGGCGCTAGACTGACAAGCTGTCAAGATAAAGGCGTGCCAGAAACATCTTTCTTTCACCATTATATGCATACATATGCATGTTTAAAACTCTGTTTCTTATTCACATTCAGAGGAAGAGAGTAACTTCAAAAAGGCGATCGCGCAAACAACAACAATATGTGTGAATGCTTACGTTTTCATACGAACAAGACATAGACATAGATATAATACAATAGGAAAGCTTACGGGACATTGTCTGCGTCAAAAAACGGGGTGCTTGAAAGTTTGAGAAGCTGTAGTTTTGTAACGCTTCGCCGCACAGCTAAATGTTTTACATGAAAGTTTTTTCAAATTTTATGCTCATTAATTTATATTGTGAGATAATTGTGCGTAGCTCTCACAGGAAACAAGAAAAATGGGAAAAAATTGAAATATAAATTTTTGAACGTACTTAACCTGAGAACTATTGCCGCACAGAAAATTTGTAAAACCAAAAAGAAAGGTAATGCTTTTATCTATAGCTTTGTCAATCGTTTCCAAGATACAGACCAAAGTATTGTGTTTTCCAATATGGCGACCATTTCCAATAACTCAAGGTGAAACAAATTTGAACTTAAGCCTTTTAGACAGTCCCCTGCCACAATGCAGAAAAACTGCTTGCAACGTGTAGAAACTTAAAAACTAAACGCCGCATGTAGAAAAGCTAAATGCTGCGTGGTCAAAAGCAAAGTCTACACGACATTAGACAAATCAGCTTACTCCAAATAACTTCTACATTTTTCATACAGCAATCTGAAAACCACACGAACGCACTAGGTTTTCTACATAAACGTTTGGATATTGAAATCCTACAGGCGCGTGTGGAAATTCTAAACGAAAAATGTAGCTCTAAATCTGTACTGAATTCTTATATTTTTCATTTAGAAAACTGCTCTCCACACGGGACATGTAGGTTTTCGAAATACTGAAATGCTGAATGTTACATGTTGGAAGTCAACACGAATCGTGTGCAAATTACTTTAGTGGATTAAAAACTGAAAAAAATAATTATTAGATAAAAATTTCTTAAAATTTAAATTATTTCTAAATTTAAGGGCGATTTCAATCCTTCACCTTTTACAAATTACTGTCTTCTACTCTCTAATCTAAAAATATATTCACTACGCGGAAGTTTTGAGACATTGTTCTCAAAATCGATTTTTATGTAAGCACCAAACAACTTAACATCTTACCCGGATTCAGTAAGCCGAGTGGTGGGCATTAAAATCTAACAAAAGATCTCCGCCACAATAAACAGATTTCTGTAATTATATTTCAATTTGGCATTCACTGTGTATTAAATTATTATTATTTAAATTGAACTATGTTTTGAGTGGAATTTTCGAATTAGGGCGCAATGGGCCATTGAGAAAAGCAGTTATGTTTCTAGGCGTATTTCAGACTTTCTTTACCATTTAATTCAAATTTATCGAAACAATTCTGGTCTGTTTTAGTTAGAGGAAACGGAAGTATAGTATCAATTTTGGTTTAAATATTCTTAATTCAACTTTTTGGATACTTTTTGTTTTTTTTTGTTTTGTTACATTCCCACACCAAAAAAAAACAATAAACCAAAATCGAATTTCTAGCGGCACGGGAAATGTGTTACGCTTCGATTTGATTTCATTTTGGCTTTTGGCTTTCAATTTAAAACCAATCTCCGACTGTGACTCCAGCTCCAGCTCTAGCTCCGACAACCTAAACGCCGATCATTAAAGGATCATTAGTGCTCATAATCTGATTATAATGCGCCGCTCGGCTTGACTCTGTTTTAGTTTAGTTTTCGTTTTATTAACAACTTTTACCTGATTTCGATTTTTTATGACTTTGGACTGGCCAATTAATGAAGCACATCCCGTTCCCGGGTTGGTTTTGGGGCCCATTGCGTGCCAGCGACAAATCTTGTGGCGAGTCGATCTCTTGACCTCTCATGCGAGCGAGAGAGTGCGGAGGGTTAATGGTGCCGGAAATAGAATTATGAATATGTTGGCGTGCGTAATTTATGCCGTTCGAGAAATACATTTGGTCAAGGCTTTTAGATTTATCTATGGCCTAGCACTAAATAAACTGCAAAAATAATAAAAAAAAAAGGAACAGAAACAGAAACACGAAAAGTTCCATCCTGGGCAGCGTGTGCGTAAAATATTGATACTTGAAAAGCAATTTAGATAAGGCCCAAGACACCAGACGACGACTGGAAATTCCGCTTCACACCTACCAAAAAGAAAACAGCACCAACAACAACAACAACAACAACAAACAACGGCAAAGGTGTGAGATGTTGTCAGTGCGGAGAGACTTAAGTGCGTGGCAGGACAACGCCTGGGCAGCTGTCACTAGACAGCTCAGCCAGCTAGCCAACCAACCAGCCAGCGACCTTCACTCCAGAGTCAGTCTCGTTAGAGTGCTACCAGCTGTCAACAAATGCCCGGCCACTCCTACCTCCTGCACCACCTGAATCGCACTGAACTACTACTCCTCCGCCTGCATTAATGAGCCACGACGATAACATCAAAGGCTAGACATGATTTGTCAGTCAAGTGCGGACTAATTCTCACACCCAGCCAAGGAGCCAACACACAACAAAAACAAAAAAAAAAGGAAGTCGAAGCGTATAATTAACGTTCATTTATTTTCATATTAACATTTGATCAATGTGCGGCCCAAGATGGATGGATGGATCATTAGGGTCGAAAACTATTTTACGCCATTTTAAAAGAAACTTTTCACACAGGAAGCTGATTTCCATCAGAAGCAAGAGGAGAGAGGTGGATAATAGATGTATGACCAGAAACTGCCTAAAGCTATCAACACACTTAGACCTAGATTAGGGAAAGCTGGAAAGTGACGTAAAGTACCTTCCTGTATTACGAGTGTTTAGAGGGCGAGTTATCCCGACAAATTTAGGACTACCTTAAAGAAAGTGCACTTGAAGTAAGTACAAATGGTGTCAACAATACGAAAATACTTGATTCAAGTACAAAATTCTTGTTTCAAGTACAATCTTTTGTTTAAAGCAAGTTTCCTGATAAATTAAGCAAGGCTGCAAACCTCTAAAATTCCCGGGGTTCCAACCCGTAGTACAGTCAAAGGGTGGATCCGCGGAACGGTTTCTGAAACCCCTGAACCCAGGGGTTTGGTTGGAACATAAAACAATAGTTTCGATTTATTAAAACTTGTTTTTTTAGTAATTCTCTTTTTTTCATTAAAGTAAATTTAATTTAGCTGACACTAACAACTTTTAAGAACTGCTTAGTTTAAGTTAATTAGCAGTATATCTTCTAGAAGCTGTTCATTTATACTACCTCTTAGATCAGAAAGAACAAACTTAAGTGTTGAAAAGGTTCGTTTAACTGATACCTGATTTGCTGGAACAGCTTTTGAGACCGTTTCGACCTTTTCAAAATTGTAAAACATTTGTCGATGCAGGTTCTTTTGCACAATTTTCGAAGGAACTCATAACCTGGTTTACAGATTCTATATTTGATATTTGTTTATTGCTTTATACTGCTTTCATAAACTCCTCTTCTTCGCAATCAAACGATGACTCATTTTAAACTGAATTTTGTATAATTAAATACGTTTATTATCAGAAATTTCCGGAGATTTATGTATAAACGCTTGCAAATCGAATTAAACTACCAGATCAGGTGGCTCAAGCTAAGCGAATTGAAACCGTCTGTTCAAAGCCGAGTAGATTTCATTCAGACGGTTTCTTTCCATATGATCTAGTAACCAATGGTTCCAAACCAGTGCGCAGTGGTCGCTCCCATACGACAAAAATAAAAAAACCGAAATCAAAATTTTACACTTTGAAGCATGTCGATCATATCATAAATAAATTATCTTTTTGAAACAAACGGTTTTTTTTTTGTGACCATTCGCTCTCTGTGAAAAAATCCCTTAATGTTAGACCTCGTGCTAGGCATTTTAGTGCGTTGTGTTTTGTCTCAAAGTGACAATAAAGTTAAAAGAAATCAAATTAACAAATTAAAGGTCCAATAGCTTCTTAATGATATGGATATCATTCGAACAGGTATTAACTATGATTTGAGTTATTTAACACATTGTTTAATGTGGTATATCGTATAAAACAAAAGAAAATCATAAATGACCTTTTGTGAGTGTTTTTCGTTTACTGTTTGTACTTTCCCTTAAGCTTTTAGTTGTGATGTCGATCGATTACGATGTTTATGTTTATTATTATTAATTGTTAATAACAATAGATTAATATAAAAAAAACAATCAGCTGCCCGGAGCTGCCCAGCGTCATAGTGTTCTGATCCGAGTGCAGCAGGTATTTGTGTTTTGTTGTTTTTGCTTTCCATGTTATGTGCGCTGGTATGTGTTTGTTATTGTTATATGTGTAGTAAATGTCACAGGTCTTGACAAAAAACTTAATTAACAGATGCGCCACCGTTTTGCAGGCTTTAAATTCTGGCTACAAAATAAATGTAGACAAATTCAGAAATTATGCGCGGGAGACAGCTGCTTATTAACAGAGCATTAGTATCGATTGGAGAGCTCTCTGAGGAAGCTGCAGAGGCTAAAAATAAAGATATTAAAAAATACATACATACTAGAAAAATCTCGCGATCCGCAACTAACTCAGACCTTCTAAAAAGATTACAACTAAGTTCAGATCCTCTCATAAGTGGATTAAGAAAATTACCATGCAAAAAAAAAACTTTATTGAAAGAGTCTGTTTTTGAATTATTTGGGAATTAATTAATTACTTTGTTTTTACAATGCATTTAAATATTTTCTTTATAATTTTTGTTAATAAATTTTGTGTTCAGAAGTATTTTAAGAAAAGATATTTTATTCAAACTATAGGTATATAAATATATGTAAATGGGTGGTATGGGCGTATGACCATGACCAATTTTTTCAAAATAGTTTTATACTATTGTTAAAGGCTTACAGTTAAATTATAAACCTGGAGGACACGTATAACTATTTTTGTCGCATACTTCCATACAAGTCCGACCACTGTGCAGTGGTGTCCAAAATGCATAAAAGCCTATCCCATGGGAAAGGAACTCATAATTGTGCAGGCGTCGCAGCCGACACATGCTCTCTTACGATGCGTGTGTTCGGCTTTTTGTTCTCTAACGAGGCATTTGTTGGTTTGCTTGTTGCTCATGAACATGTTTACTTAGTGTTTCGCTGCTACGCACACAGGCAAGCACTGCGCTTGTGTGACTTTGGACACCACTGTTGCAAACCATACATTATGTTATCAATTTGTTGTTCAAAACTCAATCGTTTATACTAAAATCTCTAGAAATTTCCAACATTTTCCT
Source organism: Lordiphosa magnipectinata (assembly GCA_037044535.1). NCBI lineage: Eukaryota > Metazoa > Arthropoda > Insecta > Diptera > Drosophilidae > Lordiphosa > Lordiphosa magnipectinata. Next base: position 116,331 of record JBAMBO010004524.1, on the reverse strand, counting down.
GTATGTGTTGTTGGAAAAATCACTTAATTTTGTAAACCGAACCTAGTTTTTCGAAAAAGTGGTCCGGTTCTGGTTCAGGTTCAAGGAGTCTAAGATATAAGGGGTCTGGTTCATGGTCCGGTCCAACCGTTTCTAAGGGGTTCGGTTCCAGACCGGTTTGCAGCCTTGAAATTAAGTACATTTCGAACTATTTAAAATCTATATGGTCATAATCTTAGGCTCTAATAGTCTTAAGTCAACCCCGACTCACTCTTAAAAGAAAGACAAAATATTCTTTGTTGAAGTCGAATATATTCTTGAAACACAACAAGTACACAATTTCTAGTTTTCTTGGTAAGTCCATTTTGTACTCAATCCAAGTTATTTTGTACTGGAATTTAAAAGGCGCTCTTCTTAAATTGTTTGGCTTACTGTAGGTATGAAATGTGCTTGACTCAAGAACTTTTGTTCTCATTTTAATAATGTTAACGGCTGTTTTACGATTTTACAACGTTTCGTACTTAATTTAAGTACCCTGTTGTTTTTTTTGTGCCTGGTGCTGGCAAAAGCAAAGCATCCGGTGACCCATTCGGCACAGTACTCCCAGAAGATTATACAAATTTAGTCAACACCATCAGGCAGTCTAATAAGGGCTAACATCGGCCTGGCCGATGAAACACCGGAAGCTCGCTCACAAAATGCCAGCCATCCGCCAGGCCATTCTCCATCAACCGTCCGATAGTCAGTTATCGGTAACCATCGGACAGTCCGATCGGCACAATAGTACCAGAGATAATACATGAAATGTCAACCATCCGCCAGCCTATTTCGGGACAGCCTGCGGACAGCACATTTTCTGGTAACCTGCCGGATGTCAGCTAGGGGTAAGCATTGGACTGCACTATTCCGCACAGCACTTCCAGAGTCTATTCTTGAAATGTAAGCCATCCGCCAAGCGATTTGAACCAACCATCGGAATGGGCAGCCGTAGTCAGAAACAGGCAGACATTCTCCAGCCGTACGGCAACCTTCCGAACGACAGGGTACTTCCAAAAACCAAATATGCTTGAAAGTTTAAGTAAAAGCTGGTATTTATTCTATTTCGATTGATCTAGAACTCTGCCAGTAGTTTTTTTCTTTGTGTGGGTATTACATAGGGGACTTATTAAATAGGGGACTTAAAGTGTACCAAAAAATACACTTGGAAAACCAATAAACAATGGATGTTATAGATTCCTTAGTTCCACATGCCGTGCCTTTATAGTTTGTATTCATCTATTCATTTAACTGATAACTTTGAAGTGTGACGCCACCCGAACTGTGTAAGTACTGCCCATCGTAAAATTTAATAAATTGAAAGTTGTTAAAAAATCATGTATTGTTTCAGGACATCCTTGATTATGTTAATTTCCGCCCACATCCATAAAACACTAATGCATTTAATACCAAGAAGAGCTGGTACGGTTCCAAGACCCTTTGCGGTTCTATCATTAGTATGCATTTTGCTAACATCAATTGTTCCTCTTTCAATCAAAACAATTTTCAATTGAAAACTGCTGGGAAAGCAATGCAGAAAAGCAGTGGCAAAATCTGAGCTTTTAGGCTGACACAGCAAATTGAGCAAGCATTACGCTTTTGCTGGAACCTAGCGACTTAAGTATATGTAAGTGTGCCAAGATGAATCATATCATTTTGAATCATTGGCTGTGTTCAGCAGAACAGCTTGCTTCCTGATCAAGTATAAATTTGCAATTATCTTAATACTGAACTCGAGAGATGCGGCATTATAATAGCCAATTTCAGGTATCATGATACAGGAGTAGGCTACTTTAAAGTGATACTGCTCCCTCCAACAGCAGAAACTATTCGATACAACATTTTTTTCTGATACCTGCTCAGGGATCAATTATTCTGCTGAACACGCCCATTGATTCTCACCAATTCAGTAACAGGTAACTAATCTGCCAAAGCCATCCCCTTACCACCTTATCCAGAAGTTTTGTTTTTTTATATTATAACATACTTTTTTCATATCCTTTTGACGATTTTCAGCTCCATTGGATGAAAATCTAAGATCAATTTAACATTAAATGTATATTTCAATATTAAAACAAGTAAGAAAGTCAGTCATGCCCGACTGTGATATACTCTGTACCGAGTAACAGCTGAAAGCAGCGCTGTTGCTGCACTGCGGCAGTGAACTTTCTTTTGGTCATAACTTGAGTATCGTTCATCATAGATGGCGTTCTACTTGTATTGTACCATGTTTGTTGAAGAATTTTTCAAACTGACCTATAAATGGCGACACTACTGTGTCGATTTGGAAACCCAGCAAGCCACCGCTGCAGCAGCGAACTTGCTTTGGGTCATAACTTGAGTATAGTTCATCCGATCTTTATCATTTCTTCGGCAAATCGATAAATAATCTTGATTACTTAAATATCTAAAAGGTACAAACCATCTAGCTACAAAACTGTGGGAGTATATAGAAATATATGTCCCATAGATGTCAAACCTCTATCTCTTACCAACTCTGAGAGCTCTTCGTTCGTACGGACGGGCAGACGGACATGGCTATATCGACGCGGCTGTTGATGCTGATCAAGAATATATATACTTTATAGGGTCGGAAAGGATTTCTTCTCAATGTTACATACTTTTGCACAAACTTAACATACTCTGTGTATTTTTGGTACAGAGTATTAAAAGATTATTATCAATTTTCAGTTGAAATTGATACTAAAATAATATAATGGATCATCAAAAAATATCTATTTGTTCGCTGTATAGCTGTATACACAGTTTCGCTTGTGTCTTAAGAATTGTGTTGATATGTTTCAATATCAAAGCACTATGTAGTCTACGATACGGTAATCAGCGACTTTGTTAGTTTTGTTCTGAAATTCATAACTTTTTGAAAAGTGAACCGAAAGTAATACCGACTCTGTACCATTTTTGTTTCTGAATCCCTAGGGAAATAGCTGTTTTCTTACTTATTACTTCGGTGCGGGCTGCATGCTAAATCTTGATGTTTTCTAGGTCCACTCTTCTAGCTTACTCTTGCCATTTTTCGAAACGTTCTTTATTGAACTAACTGAATGGTCCCATTAAGAGAAGATTCAATAAATACTAAGAAAGCTAAAAAAAAAAAACTGAATGGTCACACTTACATATAAATCCAAAAGTGGGCACACTAATGAAAGCATGTGAAGATGGCTCCGCTTAAACAACAGAAATCGTCATTACAAAGTTATATATCTTTAAGTAAGTAGTTCTTTTTTTCATACAAAATTTGTAGTCGGGTGTGTCCCGGATATCTCTAGAGGTTTTCGTTTAAGCGTTAGCATTTCATATTAAAGCAGTTTGAATTTATATGTGAGGGAGCACAAATATGTGCGGTTACTAGATTAGGTGATGAAAGTTTAACGATTTGAAACCGCCTGCTCAAAGCCAAGTATCAGATCTTATTCTTGTCACTTCACAAATAAAGTAACTTTAGTTCGAAGTGAAATCGTTTATACGAAAATCTCTAGAGATCTCCAGGACACCCCAGTATATATTTATTTTATTTTATATAAAAAAACCGACTTCAGTTCTATATCTTTAAGGAGGGCTCGGAAGTCCCGCGAAACCTGAAAATATTTAAGGTCGGTATTGGGATGGGATGTTATGTAATATTTGGGGTCGCGATCGGGACGCGCCTGGATTGAATTGAAAATTGGGCTTCGGAATCGGAACGACACTGGGACGAGCCCATGTCTGGTTCCACTTTAGAACTGTTTCGGTTGAGTTGGGAATCGGTCTTGTACCAGTGAAATGTCTAACTCAGTCTCATCAACCAAAGCAGCCAATTTTAAGTCCGTAGCTTTCTGAAATATGGATTAGAATCGGTTGGCGTCCGGGAAAATATCGAACTCCGCATTGCCAACTCAAAAGCCAATATTTCAAATTCTTAGCTTAAATAATTTCCGAGTTATGGATCTAAACCACTCTTAAATCGCTTTCGAAACGATTCACAAGCTGGGAATACAGCCTATGACTATTTCCCGATCGTCATGAATATACTGTGAAAATTTTGTACAAGCAAACATGCATTCACTTCACATTCAGAAAGCAGCGCTCTGTTCACCTACAACAAAAACGTTTTAAAATATTTCAAAGTTAGGCTCTGACTTAGTTTTCTTTAAAAGCTTTTCAAAGCATTGTTCCAGTTCATTATGAGAACACAGTCACATTTGTCTATAGACTTTTGGTAGCGGTCTACGATTTCGTATAGATCAATTAACACTTAAGTACTTTCCAGCACTTTCTCGCTTGTCATTTTGTTGGCAAGATTCATATCAGTTGGTCATTTTTGTTCCCAAAATTGTTACGCCAAAACATTTAATGAATTTCTTTTCGCTTTTCTAGCACTTCACATGTCAATCTCTGATTCACTCCCCCTCTCAAGCGTTCACTCATTTGCTTGAAAGCATCAAAAAGAACAAACAAAAGTGCAGCATTAACATATTTTAAGAGCCCCCCCCCAAAAGGCATTTGCATAATTTTCGTGACCCTCCCCCGCCCATTTGGTAGGTTCCATTAACAAAAAACAGAAAACAAAAAAACGCGCCGAAGAAGAAAATGCTACAAAATGGCGCGCACTTATGCCAAATTAAACTTTTGTAACGAAAATGGCGCCCAACGTGGGGCGTATAGCAGCATCAGTAGCATCTCTGCTCTGGCTAACCATTATGTAACAAATTACTTTGGCAAAGTGCTCGTGTATTCGCTTTTTAAATATGCAAAAAGAGCGCAATTTGCATAAATTTGCCTCGACATTAAAACAATTTTAACTCGCAACACCAACGGAAAAAACAGAAACGCAACCCACCCACTCAACGGGGGTTGCCTGTTGCTGACTGGTACGTGTCCTGGTCGGATGGTGGTGGTTTTTTTTTTGGTTGGGTGGGTGGGTGGTCTGTCATCGGTGCCAAATTAACAAATTTACGCCAACATCTCCAGCTCAAAAGCGCAGCGTTGCCTGCGTGACAAGAGTGAGACGGGGGATGGTTGGTGGACTTCACATTTGACATGTTTTGCGGTGTGTACCACCCGCTGTGCCAGGTCCTTTTTAATGTGCTTTCGCTTTTGGCCCTTTTCGGAACTTTTCTCTCTCGGCAAATTAAATATTCCGGCACCATTAGTGTTAAAAGTGTTCACATTAAAAACATTTTGCATTTTTTCGCTCTCTTTTTGCTGCTTTGGCTACTTTGTCGTCCAGCACGAACTTTGTCATTAGTCAAGGTGCACCGAAAAGGGATGGGGAGGGTGGGGAATGGGGCTTGGATTTTAGATAATAGAAAATAAACTTAAATTAACCAAATGAAATTAACAAAGTTGATCAATTTCGAAAAATTACTAAAAAAATAAAAAAAAAACAAGAAAGAAAGTCGGTCAAGCCCGACTATAACATACTCTGTACCCTTACACTCGCATTTGCTCAGGAGTTCGTTCGTTGCTCATACGGACAGACAGACGGACAGACGGACATGGCTATATCGAATCGGCTGTTGATGCTGATCAAGAATATGTATACTTTATAGGGTCGGAAACGATTCCTTCTCCCTGTTACATACTTTTGCACAAACTTAATATACTCTATGTACCTTCGGTACAGAGTATAAAAAGCTCTTGACTCCTTCACCAATAAAGCCAAGACGCTCACGGAATGCCATAGATCCTTAAATGCGATCCGTCAGCATCTCCGTATCCACCTCATCTGGGTACCTGGACACCGTAACATTGAGGGTAACGAGTCAGCCGACAAACTGGCAAGACAGGGTACTACCATTCAGCTCCTCCCGGAGAAGAGCTTGATAGGGATGACCTTAGCCTCGTACAAGCTAATCACAAGGAATTAAAACTGGCGCCTGGCTACGGAACGATGGAATAACATTCCGGTTTGCGCTGTAGCTAGGGTCACTTGGCCCTCGTTCAACCTGAAGCGAACCAATAGTATTTTGCGCCAAAGTAGGGAAAACATCTCACTTCTGGTTGGGGCCCTAACGGGTCACTGCCTCATTGGCAGGCATGCAGCCCGCTTGGGCGTCGCTCACAACGACTTCTGTAGAAGCTGCAAGTGTGAGGAAGAGGAGGAGACATTACTACATCTTCTTTGCCATTGCCCAGCTCTTAGCAGAAGGAGACTCAAAACTCTTGGTCACCCCTTTCTACTCAACTTCTCGGAAGTGTCCGAGATAGAGATTTCGTCTCTACTGAAATTGTTTACCTTGTCACAATGGTTCAGTCGGGAGGAACCGCCCCTGGCTTAAATAGGGAATTATATGGTATCGCAATGGGCCTATCTTGGCCTAAGTGTAGTGACAGTCTAACTGTCCCTAGCCATCTCAACCTAACCTAACCTAACCTACTCAGTACTCATTACTTAGTACTCGATACTCAGTACTCGAGGCTGAGGGATTGATACTCGATACTCAATAATCAATACTCGATACTTGATACTCAGTACACGGTACTAAGTACAGGATACCCAGAACTCGATACCCAATACTCAATACTCAGTATTTGACTCTCAGTGCTCGATACTCAGTGCTCGATTCTCAGTACTCAATACTCACTGCTCGAAACTCAGTACTTGATGCTCAGTACACGATGCTAAGCTGTCGATACTCAGTGCTCGATACTTTATAGTCCATATATAGCCATCTGCCACGGCAAATGGCAAATGCGACTGACTTTACAAAAACAAAGGCGTAACCAAAACAATCTGTAGCAAAGTCAAAATGTTTCTAATCTTAGTCCCCCAGTCGAACGTCCGTACTAGAGCTTCGCTCCAGTGCTTCCATTTTAGCTATTAATTTGCTGGACTTAGCAATTTTGAAAGTGGAATTGCTATTAGCTACAAATCTGGCAATTTTTAAATTATGTTTAGCTATTTTTAGCTATTTCGCTACTTTTGAGTCGTAGTGCAAAATAATGCTTAAAAATTCCGTTTGAAAGCTGATCGTTATATAGCTGTATTGATGTTTATACCCTTGCAAAGGGTATTATAATTTTGCCCAGAAGTTTGCAACGCATAGAAATATTCATTTCCGACCCCATAAACTATATATATTCTTGATCAGGGCGACGAGCTGAGTCGATTGAGCTTTGTCCGTCCGTCTGTCTGTCCGTCTGTCTGTCCGTCTGTCTGTCCGTCTGTCTGTCTGTCCGTCTGTTTCTACGCAAACTAGTCTCTCAGTTTTAAAGCTATCGAGCTGAAATTTTGCACAGAGTCTTCTTTTTACTGCACGCTGCTAATATGTCGGAACCGACCGGATTGGATGACTATATCTTATAGCTGCCATAGGAACCATTGGTCAAAAAATGGGTCTTAGTGAGAAAAACTTTTTTGTTATTATTGTTAGCGTTCCCAAACACGGTCATTATTAATATTATATGCTTTCAAACAGATTTGCAAACTTTGGTCAAAATCGGATGACCATATCTTATAGCTGCCATAGGACCAATCGGTCGGAAAATGGGTCTTACTGAGAAAAACTTTTTTGGTTTCAATGTTAGCGTCCTCAAACTCGTCCCTTATTAATATTATATGCTTTCAAACAGATTTGCAAATTTTGGTCAAAATCGGATGACTATATCTTATAGCTGCCATAGGAACCATAGGTCGAAAAATGGGTTTTAGTGAGAAAAACTTTTTTGTTTTCAATGTTAACGTGATTAAACTCGGTCATTAATAATATTATATGCTTTCAAACAGGTTTGAAAATTTTGGTGAAAATCGGATGACTATATCTTATAGCTGCCATAGGACCGATCGGTCGGAAAATGGGTCTTAGTGAAAAAAAACTTTTTTGTTTTTAAGTAAATCGTTCTTAAGGTCGGTGATTATTAATATTAAACGCTTTCAAACTAATTTGAAAAAGTTGATCGACATCGGGTGACTATATCTTATGGTTGCCATAGGACCGATCGGTCGAACATTTGCAAGGGTATAAAAACTTCGGCACAGACGAAGTTAGCTTGGCCTTCTCGTTTACAATTATTTCTGACTAGCAGGTACCCGGCTTGCGTTGCTACACCCCCTTTAGAATTTTATACATTAAACCAAGAAGTGAACCTTACTTGACAATAGCCATCTATCAAACCTTCATAATAAGCTCACTAATTTGTAATTGTTAGTTTTAACTGTAGTCTAGAACAATTGAAAAATTCAATTGCAATAGATTTAGATGTAAGTTACAATTAATTTAAATTAATTCAACAAAATTAATTGCAAGCTGCAACTAATATTTTAATTGCAATTGAATTAATGGATTAAAATTATTAGTTGCTTAATCAATTAATTGCAAATTTAATTGATTAATGCCCAATACTCGATGAAAAATACCTCAGTTCATTGTGAGTACAGACATAAAAAACTCGGATTGGCTACTTCTTATATATTCAGAACATTTTTTAAGCTTCCGATCAAATATTAGCGACATCTCATACAAAAAATGTTTTAATTTCATGTTGGTTTTGCATGATGCGGAGAAAAGGCAAAGAAGGGGGTTAAACAGCTGATTTTATTTCCAGAATGTGCATTACTTCGTATCTGCTCGTGTGCTTTATTGCGTTTAGTTAGTTTATTGCGGTTTTTTTTTTGCAAAATGCGGGTACCATCAGTAGAACCCGTCATACAAAATTGTTTATATGAGTTGTCACTTTTAGGTATTGATATTCTTTGTTCTCATATCAGATATCAGACAGGTGTAATATAGCTTAAGATATCGAATTTTAACACAATACAACGCCTCAGATGTGAATATAGCAGTGATGATCATGTTCATTAGAAATAGGTGCACTCCATGAGTGATTTTAGTACTGTCTTATGCCTAATTAAGAGCGCCTTTAATGGGGGATCCTGCTTTAGAAGCTTCAAAACATCGATTTTTCCGAGGACTTTTTTGAAGAGGAAAGAAATATTCGATTAAAACGAAACTTTCAGGTTTTATTGTTATATATTTCAACAGTCTTCTCAAATTTTTTCATTAAAATATATGTCATATTATGCCTGGTACAAGCATTTCGCCGAGGCGCTTCGAGTGTGCATGTGTCGTGCGGCGGGAAAGATGCAAGTCGCAATTTCCATCTGAAACATAAAAACCCAAGAAATTTTCTATTTTCAATAGTATAGCTTCTAGTTAAACCAAGCAAATTAAACAAAAAGTGAGAAATTCAAAAATTTTTCGCAAATTAAAAAAAAAATTCACTTCAGATTGTTTAAAAAGTGGGTTAATCATAACTTTCTTAAGGTTTTTTAGGTTCAACTAGAAGAGAATTTAATCCCGAATACAATAAATTTTGTCTCGTTTCGATAGGACGTTTAATTTTTTCCCTATCTTTCCCGCCAATTAGGAAAAATCGTAAAAATGAAAAACCGAGAAATCGCACGTCAAAGTTTTCGCATATAAAAAATCGCTCGTATACCTGCTCGACGCTTGTTCACTATTTCTCCTGTAACTTTAAAAATGTTTTGAATTTGCTTCTGAAATTTTAGGGACACATTCTTGGATAGTTTGGGTAGACATTTATGCAAAAAAAAAATTCGATTTTTTGAAGCCTCTAAAGCAGGCTCCCCCCTTAAGGAAAGATATGTTTTTAGTACCAGCTCTTTCAAATCAGGGCTGATTTCAGTACTGAGCCCACCTGACGGGTTCTGTCACTACTGTGGTCCATGACTAAATTGCTCAACAGATTCCAACTGAAAACTTTAAATCCTATTTTATGCATAAGGATGGTTTTAAGAATTTTTCGTTGCTTTATCAATGAATATTATATTGAACGTATTGACTATGCACATAAATGATTTACCTCTTTGATATGTAAGCAAATTTAAAGATAAGATGAAGATGCGATTGCTGCCTATGACGAAATTGCAACCTTGTGCATTCAAGGCGGATATATCGAGCATGTTGCAAAACACTGCAAATGCCATCAGTTGAACCTGCGTTTTCATCGATAAGTTCCTACGATCTCATCCATTATGTCGACTCCGCATTTTGTCGCTGTTAAGTCACTGTTAAGACACTGTTAAGTCACTTAACCCACTTCGCTGTCAAGTTTTCAAAATTTTCTTTCATACTTAACTTAACGAAGGTCTATGCCAATTCTTAAATCTCTAGGATTACCGGTTTGATAAACCCTAGTTTACAAAAAAAAAAAATTAAATGACCCATTTCTACTAAAACTATTCTTAAGTTTTAGTTTGGATTGTTGATCTCAAAAATATATTTCAAAAATTTTTTCATGGCTCCATTTTTATACCCTTGCAAAGGGTATTATAATTTTGCCCAGAAGTTTGCAACGCATAGAAATATTCATTTCCGACCCCATAAACTATATATATTCTTGATCAGGGCGACGAGCTGAGTCGATTGAGCTTTGTCCGTCCGTCTGTCTGTCCGTCTGTCTGTCCGTCTGTCTGTCCGTCTGTCTGTCCGTCTGTTTCTACGCAAACTAGTCTCTCAGTTTTAAAGCTATCGAGCTGAAATTTTGCACAGGGTCTTCTTTTTACTGCACGCTGCTAATATGTCGGAACCGACCGGATCGGATCACTATATCTTATAGCTGCCATAGGAACCATCGGTCAAAAAATGGGTTTTAGTGAGAAAAACTTTTTTGTTTTCAATGTTAACGTGATTAAACTCGGTCATTAATAATATTATATACTTTCAAACAGATTTGCAAGTTGTGGTCAAAATCGGATGACTATATCTTATAGCTGCCATAGGAACCATAGGTCGAAAAATGGGTTTTAGTAATAAAAACTTTTTTGTTTCCAATGTTAACGTGATTAAACTCGGTCATTAATAATATTATAAACTTTCAAACAGATTTGAACATTTTGGTCAAAATCGGATGACTATATCTTATAGCTGCCATAGGAACCATAGGTCGAAAAATGGGTTTTAGTGAGAAAAACTTTTTTGTTTCCAATGTTAACGTGATTAAACTCGGTCATTAATAATATTATATGCTTTCAAAGAGATTTGCAAATTTTGGTTAAAGTCGGATGACTATAACATATAGCTGCCATAGGACCGATCGGTCGGAAAATAGGTCTTAGTGAAAAAAGCCTTATTTGTTTTTAGGTAAATCGTTCTTAAGGTCGGTGATTATTAATATTAATCGCTTTCAAACTAATTTGAAAAAGTTGATCGACATCGGGTGACTATATCTTATGGTTGCCATAGGACCGATCGGTCGAACATGAGTCTTGGTAAAAAATTTTTTTGTTTAGTTTTGTTAGCGTCCTTAAACTCGCTAATGACTTATTTTATATGCTTTCAAATAGATTCGCAAAATTGGGCCGAAATCGGATGACTATATCTTAAGGCTGCCATAGGGCCGATCGGTCGGAAATTGAGTCTTAGTGAGAAAAACTTTTTTCAGACGTTTATCTGTCGGAAAATAGGTTTTAGTTACAAAATTTTTTGATTTTTATGTAAGCGTTCTTAAACTGTGACATTTGCATTTGCAAGGGTATAAAAACTTCGGCACAGACGAAGTTAGCTTGGCCTTCTCGTTTATATTATATATGAATTTTTTTCATATTTTGGGTAGGTGCACTTACATTTTATGCCATATCTCAATTCATAATCGTCAGATGGTGTCAAGCAAGATATGAATTGAAAGGTCATTAAATTATCAATAATAACGTAGAACATTGTTTTCAAATCGGTTTAGAAATATGAATACAATTACCAAAAATATTTCAAAAAAATCAATTTTTTGCTCGAAAATGCAAGAAATTTCATTTTTAAATCAAAAAAATATATTTTTATTTTTTTTAACTTAAGAATCGCACTTTTACAAAGATAATAAGGTATTGATGAAGAAAATCTATGAATAAAAATTATAGCTGGATCAATTTAAGTGAAGGAACTAATAGTCAAATTTGAGTATTTTAAGTGTTTAGAAATTTTTTTTTTCTTTGTTTTTTGGTCAATATTAGAAGTGGGCGAATAGCCACATCAGAAAAAAATTTCCAGAACAGAACAAAAGTCGAAGCAAACGAAAATTTATTTATAAAAAAACACAAAAACACCACTTTTTTCAGCACTCAATTGCTCACAGCTCCTGCATTTATTTATAGTGTTTTTTCATCGATATCTTATTTTCTTCGAAGAAGTGCGGTTCTTATGTAAAAAAAATTAGAATAGTTTTTTTGAATTTTTAAATATTTTTCCTAGGCGATTGTATAGAAACTACTCAAACAATTTGAAAATCATGTTCTGTGCGATTATTGACCATTCAATTACCTTTCGATTCATATCTTGCTTGGCTCTATCTGACTATTATAAAGTGAGATATGACTTAAAGTGTACATGCACCTACCGAAAAAATGAAAAAAATTCATATTTAAAAAACGGACCCATGAAAAAATTTGAAATGGATTTTTGAGATCTCCAATCCAAACTTCACTTAAAAATAGTTTCAGTAGAAATGGGTCTTTTTGGCTGTAAACTAGTGTAATCAGTCAGTCAGACAGTCGGGCGCACAGTGGGCCAATGACCAATTCAGCGAAACGAAATTAATATCCAAAGTAAATGAGATAATCGCAATCTGTTTTTATACTCTGTACCGAAGGTACATAGAGTATATTAAGTTTGTGCAAAAGTATGTAACAGGGAGAAGGAATCATTTCCAACCCTATAAAGTATATATATTCTTGATCAGCATCAACAGCCGAGTCGATATAGCCATGTCCGTCTGTCCGTCTGTCTGTCTGTCCGTCCGTCCGTATGAATGAAGAGATCTCAGAGATGGTAAGAGATAGAGGTTTGACATGTATGGGACATATATTTCTTATACTTGCAGGCAGATCAAGTTTATTTTAAATTTTTGCCACGCCCCCGCCATTCGGTAAAAGCGTCATATCTCCTACAGTTTTGATGATAGATGGTTCGTACTTTCTAGAGATATCTAGTACTCAAAGTACTAGTACTATTTATCGATTTGCTGAAGGAATGATAAAGATCGGATGAACGATACTCAAGTTATGAGCAAAGAACGGTCAGTAACCTAAACGGTTAAGTAACCACCCATAACCTAAGTATTGCGTTCAGCAGAAGCAATCTTAGTGAGAGAGAGAGAGAGAGAGAGAGAGAGAGAGAGAGAGAGAGAGAGAGAGAGAGAGAGAGAGAGAGAGAGAGACTTAGAGAGCGCACTGCGTTGTGCGTTGTGTGTTAACTGGCCGTTTGACTGAGTGAGAGAGAGGGTGACGAGTATGTTATAGTCGGGCTTGACCGACTTTCTTTCTTGTTTTCTTAAAGGTAGGAAGAAAATCAATATAAAAAATTGCAAAAAACAAGTTAGTACAATTTTTTAATTTTTTAGATATAAAAACAAAAAATGTTTTTTTTTTAATTTGAAAAAGACTTTTTTTTCTTTTTAAAAAAAAAACATAAAAATATTAAAAAAAAATTTAAATAACATTTTTTTTTAATTTTTAAGTTTATGTTTGTCTTTTTCTATTTTTTCCGGTGGGTACACTTACATTTTGACCCAAAGCTCGAGTCAGAAACGTTAGATGGAGTCAAGCAAGTATGAATCGAAAGCTTTTTGAATTTCCAATAATCGCGCAAAACATTGTTTTTGAATCGGTAAAGTAGTTTGAAAAGAAACAGCGAAAATATTTGACAAAAATAATTTTTTCAAATTAAACCGCTCGAAATTTCTTTTTTAAAAATTAAGAAAAAATATAACAAATTTGTTTTTTTTTTTCTTAAGAGTCGCACTTTTTCGAAGAAAATAAGATATTAATAAAGAAAATCTATGGATAAACACCGAATTGATATTCGATGATCGCAATACATCATAGCTTGGAAGAATATCGGCGTTTTGAACAAGCCCATTGGTAAAATCTCGCAATTTTTTTTCTGATTTCAATACGGTTCAGCTTACTTCAGGTTTTGTCATATAAAACTGTATAGCTACAAAAAAAAGTTAAGGGCGACTTGGACATTTGTGGACATTTTTAGTTTTGTTCCACGAAAGACAGGTGTAGGCTTCTAAGTTCAGTCCTACTTTCACTACGTCTTACAAGTAATACATATATGGACGGGTCACTTACATTGATTTTTTGCTTAATACATGCCTTTATATTAATATATAACCAAGCTTTTTTTGTAAAGCAACGAGAACTTTATATTTCACAGCTAAATTAACAAAATCTGCAAAAATGCGGGAATTAATTGAAAAGCACTTGCCAAAACATATGTTGTGTTTGATAGCTCACAGCTGTTCAGATATATATCGGAATGCTTTGAGATACACTTTTATAAGCTAATCAAAGTATCGGTAGTCGATAAATATAAAAAAATTATCAATTTTTCAATCTTGAAAAATTGAATTTCGACGCGCTAGAATGGCCGTTTCGCCCACGGTGGGGCGTAGAGATTTATATGAATAGATTTACATGCCGGTTAGAGACAATTTGCCGTATAGTATTCGGTTCATCCAGTGAATACCTAATTTTGTTGGTCTTTCAACAACAATACCACGATGGGTTAAGCAACCATATCTTTTCTCCTCATCACTATCGCTTTCACTTTCATCTTCCGAATCAATTTCATTTTCATTGGGCTCATAATCGCTGTCTTCATTGTCTGATTCAAAAGGATCGATCGTCTCGTATTCTTCGGCGTCCATCACCATATTTCCCGACGCAGACGCCATATCGTGACGCCAGGGACGCTTTTGTAACTATCGCTATATTATCACAAATATCAATAGAAACACATCTCGCATAAGATTCACCGAAATTTCGTCGAAATTCGTTCAGTGCTCCAAAATTTCATCCAATTGAATCCAAAAGCTGTGTCAAATTGGCACAAAGATCGAATGCGTGTTTATCCTATTGTTAAGCTCCGATTTAAATTCCAACAAAACCTGGACATTTCGTCCACAAAACTTTTTGTATTCCACATTTTTTATATTTTTTTTTAGTCTACACTACTTTCTAGCATTTTTTTTTTTTCAAATTTAGCAACTTTTGGACCTCATGTTCTGGCCACAATGCTTCGTTCAAAAAATTTCAGAAAACTAATAAAAATGTTTTTCGACATATCCCTTTAACATTTCAATTTCCCTGTTTACCCTTTCCCCTCGCCACCACAACTCCATCACTTCATTAATCACATACCATTAGCCTGCGGCCAATTGATTGTCAAATGTTCGGCAAAAAAAAACACAAAAACAAAACAGAAACCGAAACAGAAACAATTATATTTATTTACTTTTATCGTTGCGTATTTATCTTAATTACTTTTGGTCTATTGAGTGGCCCAGCGTCAAGCGTGTTCTTCCTGCGTTCCGTGGGACAGCTGAAACAGCGACAAAATCCAGTGACAAAAACAATTCAATCAACTTTTGGCTGTGTTATCGCCGTATTGATATCCTTTTTAATGATATGACCAAACCTTTTTTTTGTTTTTGTTCTCTAGTGCTTGACAACGTCATCATGGTCATCGTTGTGGTCGTTGTATCAATTAACTGTTGGCAAGGGGAAGGGAAAGGGGGGCACGAAATATGTCATCAAAAAATAAATTGGAAACGTTTTTGATACACCGCAAAACAAAGTAATTCATCAATCATGTACAGTTGAGCGAGTGCGCGTACAATGGGCCAGTTATCACTAATTATTTGGGAGTACAAAAATTATTTGTGGTGATTCACTTATTCACTTATTATAATGGTTTGGCTTGGTTCGTTTTTCAGAGTGTATTTGCTTAACTTGTTACAATTTTGTTCCCACTGTGCCCACTACCTAAGCCTATTTATACCTGTACCTTAATGTGCCCAGCATTTACCCCAACCCCTATGCAGGCATCGACCAGGTCTAGAGTCGTCGCATCCTTTGGTTGTTTTGGTTGGGAATTGATGGCCGGCCGTGTGACAAATTATCATCAATCAATTTGAGCGTGGGCTGTGGTCGATGATTGCGCCACGCCTACGCAAAATTAGTGAGCACAGCAAACTATGGACCACTTTGGGGGGTACATATACAATATGTTGAGCAGCAGGCACCCTAACCAGAGTGTGTGCAATGAGATTGTATGAGGAAGCCTTCAAAAAATAAATGCCCCAAATTCAACCTGACTATAAATTCCAGTTTCAAGCCTTGAACTAAGTCACAATACTTCAAAAAAGTAGAAACATTTTCGAACATTTAATGAGCATTGAGCATTAAAGCAAAAGCCAAGGTTTATTTGATTTATGTTTTTTAAAGCAAACATAATTTGATTGATTTTGGAACACCTGTTTGGATTGGGAACAATATTCACAAGCGCTGATAGGCTGTGTTAACATATTCCATCCGATAAGACATCTCTCTTTATACACAACTTAAGCGAAACTCTTCCCTATCCTCCAGTTTTAGTTTCATTTAATCACTCTGAATAACTAAGATTACGTAAACTTTTTAAGCTTCAACATTGTGTGGGAACGAACTCAGGACCTTTTGCACTGAACACGAATGGAATATAAAAAAATGGAAATGAAAAAATAAAATTTCGAAATAAAAAATTGAGGAAAGCTAACAAAGGAGGAAAGCAGCCAGCCAGACGATCGTTCCTACTTATGAAAGTACTTCGCGCAGCTGAATTTGGATCTTCATCGCAGATGTTCATGCAAAACGATCCCCATATCTGATCGACCACAAGCAACCTGCTACAACTCGAGACACTCTCTGTTTGGCAATTGATGCCAGTCTGAGTCTACCTACAAGTTCTCAATCTTAACACAAAGTCCACAACAAGTGGCAAACAAAGTTCACAACAAGTGGCAAACAAAGCCCATAACAAATGGCAAACAAAGTCCACAACAAGTGGCAAACAAAGCCCATAGCAAATGAAACAAAGTCCACAATAAGTGGCAAATAAAGTACACAACGCGTGGCAACCGAAAGTCTCTACTTGGGGTAAAATACCCAGCAATATTGACTCTGCAACCTTAACCCTGCTTGGGCGAACTTGCTTATCGACGTCCACTCGAAGCAACTGCCTCAACGACGCAACTGCACAAATCTGTACTCGGTGCACTTGCTCAGTACTACGGATTCATCAGTTTCTACACTCAACGGAAGCAGCTTGTCGACCCAACTAAGAAATAAACACAAACATCACAGCAAGAATCATACACAAGGTTTCCTTCACATTGGGACTGGTGCAAATCCTGTAGATGATCACCACCGGACATTCATCCCAGACATACCACAAATTTTTTTTAAATCATTTGTTCCCACATGGTCTCTGGAGGGGGAGTTCTGTGGCAGCTCTGGTCACACTATTCAATGTGAGCAAGACAACCCGTGCACCATCCCTAACTCGCAGTTAGTCTCGCTTGGCCCCCGTCGCTGCGGTCGGCAGCAATAATTGTTAGCATTAAAGAAATATTCAATAAAGTTAAGCCAATTTCTTGCCAGATTGTTATACGGCAGATACGATTTGGATCAAACTTCCCAAAATTGTGCTGAAACAGATAATATTCATAACTGGAAAGCTAAAGACTCTATTAGAGGAGCGTATTAGAGGAGGAAAAACTAGATGAATACGGTTCTAAAGTTGGCTGTAAGGTGGCCACAACAGTAGCAACGGGAGCGGCAGGAGCAACGGAAGCTACCACAGTCAGCCGGAGGTGCCACTACTATAAAGGTCTGTGGAGACTGCAAGGGCTTATGGCTGTTTGACCGTGGGCTTTACGTGAGGGCAAGCAAACTTTGAGAGAATGGCGTTGAACACGCTCTCACAGAGAGAGAGAGAGAGAGCGCAAGCTCTCAGATGTCAGCGGTCAGCCGGAATATCACTTAGAAGTAATCTATTAAAGGATTGTATAAAATAAAGACAATGTTATAAACATCATTTTAAAATAAAAAAACATTAAAGCAACAAAAAAATTTAACAAGAAAGAAAGTCGGTCAAGCCCGACTATAACATACTCTGTACCCTTAACGTCGCAGCTCGCATTTGCTCACGAGTTATACTCGCTCATCTCTAAGTTTCACTCTCTCTCTCTCTTTCTCTCTCTCTCACTAAGATTGCCGTTCAATAGAATGCTGTGGTGATGGGTCTTTCTCTCTCGCACTAAGATTGCCTGTGTTGAACGGTTAGGGTATGTTGCTGTGGTTGTTGGTGGGGGGGTGGGTGGTGTTAACTGGCCGTTTTTGGCTCATAACTTGAGTATCGCTCATCCGATCTTGATCATTCCTTCAGCAAATCGATAAATAATTTTGTTTACAAGGTATCTGTACGAACGATCTATCTTCAAAACTGTAGGAGATATGACGTTTTTTCCAAATTGCGGGGGCGGGAGGGGGCGTGGCAAAAATTGAAAATAAACTTGATCTGCCTGCAAGTATAAGAAATATATGCCCCATACATGTCAAACCTCTATCTCTTACCATCTCTGAGATCTCTTCGTTCATACGGACGGACAGACAGACAGACGGACAGACGGACATGGCTATATCGAATCGGCTGTTGATGCTGATCAAGAATATATATACTTTATAGGGTCGGAAACGATTCCTTTTCCCTGTTACATACTTTTGCACAAACTTAACATACTCTATGTACCTTCGGTACAGAGTATAATAAAGAGAAAAACTGTGCGCTCCTACGGAGACTTGATCCACGTCCTTCACGTTTTCTTAACGAACAAGACGTCCACTTGACCGCAGCACTTGCAGCTTGCTGCCCGGCAAAATACCAACTGCGTGTATTCTTAACTATGGTTTCGACGCAACGTTTCACTTATGGACGATAGTCGAGCGGGCTAAGGCGGCGTCGTCTGTGTGTGTTTCAGTCTTCGAGGTTCCGAGTCACAGTAAAGTAAATAAAAACAAGAAAGAAAGTCGGTCAAGCCCGACTATAACATACTCTGCACCCTTAATGTCGCGGGTCGCATTTGTTCACGTGTCAAACGGCCACTAAGATTGCTTCTGTTGTTATGGGTGTGGTGGGTGGGGGGTGTTAACTGGCCGTTTTTTGCTCATAACTTCAGTATCATTCATCTGATCTTTATCATTCCTTCAGCAAATCGATAAATTATTTTGATTACTAGATATCTCTAGAAGAACCATCTATCATCAAAACTGTGGAAGATACACGTTTTTTCTAAATTGCGGGGGCGGGAGGGTGCGTATCAAAAAATGCAAATAAACTTGATCTGCCTGCAAGTATAAGAAATATATGCCCCATACATGTCAAACCTCTATCTCTTACCATCTCTGAGATCTCTTCGTTCATACGGACGGACAGACAGACAGACGGACAGACGGACATGGCTATATCGACTCGGCTGTTGATGCTGATCAAGAATATATATACTTTATAGGGTCGGAAACGATTCCCTCTCCCTGTTACATACTTTTGCACAAACTTAATATACTCTATGTACCTTCGGTACAGAGTATAAAAAAAAGAATTTTATCTATGTGACTAACTCAAAATCACCCACAGCTTAGAAAAAAAGTGGGTGGCGGCTGATAGTGAGTGGGGGACACCAACACCACCACGTTGGTCGGTCGGGTGGGTCGGTCGTGTCCTTCTCTCCCAAACCACTCCCTCCCTTCTAATATTTTGTTTAAGTCTTTTATTTTAAGAATTATTCGTTCTTGGATCAAGTACTGAAACTCTTGAAACAAGAATGTCGGGATCAAACATTCACTCTTGGATCAGGAATTTCGCTCTTGGATCTAGAATTTTCACTCATACCGTACTTTTGAGAACGAACACTTTTGATTCAAAAGTGAAATTCTATATTTTCTCTGAATTTACTCGGAGAGCGTTAGTTAGAGCGAACAGCTGACTAATTTCTGACAGAAGCGGTGTCGACTGCTCAATCTTTCAATCATTTTATCATAGACTGTGAAAATATATTCAGTTGAAGGTGTTAAGGTATTTCAGTCAGGGTATTTTGATGATGCTTAAAGATGCTTAAATTGGCCTCGATTTCGCAGCAATTTCAACATCCTCGATAGTATAGTGGTTAGTATCCCCGCCTGTCACGCTGGAGACCGGGGTTCAATTCCCCGTCGGGGAGGAGAAAGAAATATATTCTTTATTTTTCTATTACGAAATTGAATTAAAATTTATTTACGAATCTTTCCACAAAAAAGGGAGTAAGTGTAACATCAAGAATTATCGTGACATTGCAAAATTATGTGCGATCCCTAAGCTATTTGAGAAACTAATCACTACTCAGTTGCAACACTTTTGCATCTGTCGAATCGTACTCAGCGAGTCTTATTTACTTCAACTCCATCAAAAGTAGTGAATGTCTTTTCTGGTGTCCCTCAGGGGAGTCATTGCTTTGCTCATTGCTTTTTTGTGTGTTCACAAATGACCTCTTCTAATGTTATCAGTATATTAATTCAAATAATATTATATTGTTTTTATACTCTCCACGCTCTTGAACCTGTCTTCTCCATCCACTTGATGAGAAGCTTTAATACTATGTAACCTTTTAATGTTGACAGAAAGTTGTTAACTATTATTTTACAAATATACAAACTATCTACGCACAATATTTGTAACTATTTTTAGTTTCTCTTAGTGGCAAAATAAAAATTGATGCTCTCTTTCTCTTAAATTGACTATATTTTCGCCACGTTTCCAACATCCTCGATAGTATAGTGGTTAGTATCCCCGCCTGTCACGCGGGAGACCGGGGTTCAATTCCCCGTCGGGGAGAAGAAGATGGTTAATTCTTTTTTTTTCATTTTTATATTTAAATTGATCAAACTATTAGTGAATGGAACCATGGTTAAAGTTTTAAGTCTTGCCAAATCTGCAATCATGTCTTTTTAACCAAGTTTTCATTAAAAACTTTGTCTGCGTGTACTTTGCTTAACTAATTAACAATTTCCTTATTAAACTTTCTTTGGATTCGCGATCTTCAAATACAGTCGTTTTTTTTTTCTTTTTAATTAACTCTCTATTTGTTGCGTCTCAGATAAGCGGTGCTTGAATTTCGTCTTGTTTGCATTAAGTTGCGTTTTGAATTCGGAAAGGGCCACAGGTGCCCATTGCTGTTTAAACTTCCATTGTAGACCCCATAAACAAACACTTTAAAGACATTTAAAAGTAAAATACAAATTGTTTACAATAGAACAAATAGAACAAAAATATGTGCCTAATATTTTGGTTGATGAAAATCTCAAAAAAAAAAAATCTATTCGATCTCCCCGACGGGGAATTGAACCCCGGTCTCCCGCGTGACAGGCGGGGATACTAACCACTATACTATCGAGGACGTTGTTTTAAAGCCGGCGAATTTCAAAATACCGGTTTCTCCGACTAAGGTCAGGTGTGGACCTGACGATTTCGTTTCATTAGTGTAAATGAAATATATTTTGTTTGTTATAGGGCAACTATACGATATATTCATCAGATTTTGACCAAACTTCCCAAAATTGTGTGGAAATCGATATTATTCATAACTGGAAAGCTTAAAGACGCTACCATTGAAAACAAAAAAGTTTTTCTCACTAGAACTACTTTTTCAACCGATCGATCCTATGGCAGCTATATGCTATAGTCATCCGATTTGAATCAAACTTGGCAGAATTGTGTGGTAGCATGGCAGCTATGCTATATAGTTGACCGATTTTCATTAAACTTGGTGGAATTGTGTTAAAGCATAGAAAATTTATAAATACGTGGTTTGGGCACGTTTGCAATGAAGACAAAAAAGTTTTTCTTATTAAAACTAGTTTTCCAACCGATCGTTCCAATGGCAGCTATATGATATAGTCATCTGATCCGGCCGGTTCCGACAAACGTGATGCGTCTTTGTACCCAAAGACTTCGTGCAAAGTTTGGTAAAGATAGCTTTACAACTGGCAGAGAAGATAGCTTAGAAACAGACGGATAGACGGACGGACAGACGGACATGGCTACATGAACTCAGCTCGTCATGCTGATCAAGAATATATATGCTTTATGTGGTCGGAGATGCTTCCTTCTATGCGTTACAAACATCTGGACAATTTTAATATATACCCTCTACAAGGGTATAAAAATGATAGATCCATCCAACTGGAAAGCTTATGCTACTACACAAAAAAAATCAAAAATTGTAAGTCCGACATTTTTCGTTCTTGGCTAAAAATTTTTGATTTAATAATTTTTCTTGTTGTTTAAATCTTTTTGTTTTCAAACCGATAACAATATCTATTTTTGTTCCGCAAATTTCAATGGCGCTATTTATATTGGCAGATGGTGGAATTCGTTCTTGAGAATTTCAAGAAAGCAAACATTCGTGAATGATTTCAATACATGTGCATCTTATTCAATACAAGCGTGGCTCAGTCGTCTAACGCGACGTTCCAATGCCGTGAACCGTGAGTTCGAATCCCCCCGCAGAGTAAGGCTGATGTTCAGAGTGCGCGCGAGAAGCGATGATATAATATTGGGCGAGAACGCGCGATAAACCACTGCAACCTTTTTTTAATGCAATCGCTCAACAGGTGTCAGAGTGAGGGCGGAGCGATAATATGCGAGTGCATGCGATAAAGCGACAGCGATGCGAGAAAGCAGCTAGCAACCTGCTTTCTCGCTTGAACTAGCGCTCAGTTCGCACGTATTTTTGTTGCATTCTTAGCTTCTTCTTATTGTAAATCATATGGGTCATTCTTTTTGAAACCGAACGGTTTAAAAATTCATCATTTTGGATTTAAATAAAAAAAATCCGAATTTAGATCTTGACACTCCCACAAAAACTTAATTTTCGGTTTTGCAAAAAACCGAGATATGATATAGACGTTCAATCTGCGAGAAGTGAACATTTTTGAAAAGCTTGATAAATATAAAGCTTAATTGCCCAGTTTCAATCACATAGCTTTAAAACTGACTTCGTTTCAAATCTTTTTCATTTTTATTTTGTTTATAACTTCAAAAATTAATATCTTCTAAACTATAAAAGTCTTCATCTGTTTGAAAGCACCGGAATTTAAGTTATGTATATTCTTAGAACCTATATCATGGTGGTTATCACTGAGAAAAAATTTGTATAAACTTAAGCAACAATTACTAAATGTTATTTAACAATTTAAAATTTTGATAGATACAGTTCAATACTATTCAGCACTATCAACACGAAACCTGTCCGATAAACCAAACCTGAGAAATCAAGTTTTTAAAAAACACTTTTTTCCATTTTGTTTGTTTTTGACGATTTTTGAAATTATTTAAAAAATTAACAAAAAATTTTTTTTGCAAAACCGAAAATCATGTTTTGGTGGGAGTGTCGAGATCTTATTTCGGATTTTTTTTTATTTAAATCAAAAATGGTGAATTTTACAACCGTTCGGTTTCAAAAAGAATGACCCATATAATTGAAATATATTTCTCTCCTTTTTCATTTGGAATTGCACTCACAATTATCACAGAAAATAAAGCTCGCGCTCGCTGAGTTGCATGCTCTCACTACTGGCCTCACCTTGTATTATTAAATCATGGTAAATTCTGACGGCAAATTAAAATTGATCAATGCAACTCGCTTGGCTCAAAGCTAACACTAATAGCAAGAAATATTATCGTTTCTCGCGTCGCATCGCTAAGTAAAAGTTTTTCACTTAATCGGCCGTGTTCTACAAATGTTGCCAATTTTGTGGCGACATTTGGTCTATGTTTTGTTAATAAAGAGATTTGAGTCTAATATAATAATGAGGAACAAAGCTTGAATGCTTAACTGATCGAATTGCATTAATATTATTAAAGATTTAATGGGTTTTAAGTAATAAAAATGAATTTTAAAATATTGTCCACGAAAACAATGCAAAAGGCAGAAAGCAACAATAAGCAAAACTGATAACTTATTCCAAATGTGACAATATCGTGCAAAAACTCTCAGTCAGCTGTTTTTGTCAGCTGTTTTGCATGCAACTCCGAAGCTAACTCCGAAAAATATAATCTCCGACATTTGTGGAACACCGACATTTGGTTTGGTTGTTTTCAAAAACAACTGACCCCAAAATCTCTAAAGATTTCTGTAACATATCGGAATGACTTCTGTAGAAGCTGCAATTCAGTGGATGAAGAGGAGAGTGTACAGCACCTCTTTTGTCACTGTCCAGCTTTCAGCAGAAAGGGACTCGCAGTTTTGGGTCGTCCCTTCCTAAGCGATTTGTCAGACATCACAGCGTAGAAAGGGTACCACAACGGTCACGGGCCTTCGATGGCCTAAGTGCTGGAATGGGATCTTCCCATTGCATTCTAACCTAACCTACTCGCTAAACGCTGCAAAAGACACTCAAATACCGAATATTAAGAGACCGTGCCAAGAACAAAGGTAAATTTCTTTCTAGTTTTAAGAAAGTGCTTTAAGAAAAATTGACCCTTTAGTCAAAAAAATACCGCCTTTAGTTTTTTCAGCATCTTTTTCTAAATTCAAAAAAAAAACTGAATGTATTTTTTTTGAAAAATTATCTAAAAATAAACAAAAATTTCCAAAATTCAAGGACTATTTTTGTATATTTTATTTTTGCAGCGAAACATATAGGTACAAAAGCGACAACAACAAAGTAACAGTATTAAGGGCTTGCAGGTCGAAGATGGGCATTGCGGAATGTTAAAGTTAGTAAAAATGATCGGAAAACTGCGAAAGGATGTTCTGAATTCCGCGGTATTGAGCACTGACAATGTTTACTTACCGGACGACCCCGTACTTGCTCTTCACACTAATCTTTTAACGCTTTAAGTACAAAATCTTAAGGCTTCGGTTCCTTGGGGCGTTTTATTTTTTGTTTTCTTTCGCACGCTTAACGACTGAATAATTTCCAGCAATTTAGCCAAGTTGAAGTTGGAGCTGGTGCCGAGAGCCGGGATGGGAGCAAGTGAATGGGTTTTTGTCTGCAAATTGACAAACGTTCAAAATGTAATCAATGCGAGATGCGTAACTGAAACCAAATGGTATAAAGTGGAGTGAAGTATGTGGAGCAGGCAAAAGGCAAGGGCTTTTTGACCAAGTTAAGTGTGCTCATTAATGCGTAACACGGAGATTGGCTTCAAAAGCCATGCACCGAATGCCTTTTAATTGTTATTAAATTACCAAAAGGGGGAAGCGAAGTGAAGTGAATGGGTAGCAGAGACCACACGGGAGTCAGCCATATATTTTGATATAAATATTATTTAGCCCTCCATTGTGTGTTGTATTGAGCTTTCGCTGTAAACAACAGCAACGAAAAAGCAGCATGATTTTGCATATTACCCAGCCAGGGGGGAGGGAGAGGGACAGAAGTTCATTCAACTATAATGCGTACTAAGCCCGGAGGCTCTCTACGAAGTTCCCAGGGGGAAACGAAAATCCAAATTATTGACACTTGAGGAGAGACGTCGCCGCGACCGTCTGTCTTCAGCTCTTTTTCGTGCCCAAGCTACCGAAAATTGTTCATTAATGAAACTTAATTGATTTCATTCATTAATCATTAACCCACCCAATTGATGAGTGAGAAGTTGTGAAGGTAAAGGAGTAAGTGGCAGTAGTAGTAGTAGGAGTAGGAATAGGAGTAGGAGTAGGCAGTTGCGTGTGTGCCCACTTCCGCTTCAAGTTCTTGGCCCGTCTGCAGCGAGATGACGCAGCTCGACTTTCACTCTTGCGACAGAGACTCTATTCTCCGATTACACGCAGGCGTCAGCCCAAAAAGATCGTAAACCAACCGGGGGCCATATATCATCTATCTAAACTGAGCAAACATTATTTATGCCATTCAAAAAAAACTAAAAAAATTATGGAAATACCAATAGAAAATTGTAAACAAAAAGCGACCTCTTGAATACTCTTTAAAGGAAAATTATTACAATTAAAAGTTTCATGGAATTGTAGACTTTGGATCGATAGGTATTTTAGCTTTAAGGTATTTTATGATAGATGCGATGGTTACACTGTATATAGAATGCTCGAGAAGAGAAGTAAAGAGTAGTGACACACAGACGAGACAGAGGGACGAACGAAGAGACGCTGTATATAAATGAACTGATAAACCCGTATTGACAATGTAAATAGTAACCGTGTGTATATAGAAACCCTTGTAAAAAGTGTGTAAATAATAGCCCGAAAACCGAGACAAACAAACAGCAGTTTACAGAATTAAGAATAGAATTTTCAAAACATTCCCTAATATATTGTTTCAAGTCCAAATAGTCAGTAGTCGATACTTAGAACTTGATTTTTGGTACTCAGTAAGCGATAGTTTGAACTTGATATTAAGTAATCGATCCTCAGTACTCGATAGTCCGTACTTGATAGTTCGTACTCGATATTTAGCATACGATACTCAGTACTCGATACTCTACTCGATACTAAGAAGTCGATAGTCGTTAATCGATCCTCAGTACTCGAAAGTTCATACTTGATAGTTCGTACTTGATACTCTGAGCTCGATACTTTGTACTGAATGAGTAATCAATAGTTAATACTCTTTACTCAGTACTCAATAGTCCGTTATTGACAATCGTACTCGATACTCGGCACCCGATACTCTGTACGCGATACTCAGTACTCGATGCTCTGTAATCGAAAGTCAGTAATCAATAGTCTGTACTCCGTACTCAGTACTCGATAATTGGACCTTGTTTCTCAGTTCTCGATACTCGGTACCCTATACTCAGAACTCGATACTCAGTAATTGAAAGTCACTTGAAACACAGTACTCGATACTTAGTGCTCAATAGTCCGTATACGTTACTTAGTAGTTGCAGTGTTTGGAATTACCTAGGTATAAATACCTAGATACATATTTTGTGTACCTTTTACCTTACCTCGGTATTTTCAAATTCGAGTACCTTTTACCTTACCTAGGACTTACTTTTCATTTACCTTGTCAATAGGTAAGTGATTTGGAACTTTTCGTACGTGATTTTCTTGGCACCGACTATATTATAGCCGAGACGTTGCCGCTCTGCCATGTTGAAAAGAAAGCTACTGGCTTCCTGTTTGTGGCTTTAACTAAACGTCCGTTAAACATTCCCTGTTCAATAACCTATACGATCCATGCTAGTTAAGAAGAAGGCACACTATCAGAGGAGCTTTAAATTTCACTTTCACAAAAGTGTTGCGAATTTTAGACCAATTTTGTACTGCGATTTTCCCACACACATGAAATCATTGCTACTATATTAGCTGAAGTTCATAGCAAATACGGACTAAGAGATACCCAAATATTTGGAATAGTTTCAGATAATGTATCAATGATAATCTGTAAAGCATTTAAAGTGTACAGTTTTAAATGAAACTTTAAGCCAGAGTACTTAAAAGATTCCGAGTTAAAGGTAATGGAGCTGGATAGTTCAACTTATGTTGAAATTATTTTGCCAAGGCACTTTAGACGGACTTAGTAGCCAGCAAAGATGCTGGACTCTACTAAACACATCATTCAAGCGGATGTACAAATTTTCCTAAGCGAAAGCAACGGCAATTGGGAATGCTGATCCACAGTAGCAACAGATAAAGTTGAGAAAATTAGTAAACTTAAGTCTATAGATCCTTGCGCCACAAGATGAAACAGTTTTCATGACAGTATTCAACGCATTTTTGAACTAAACACACAATTTAAAAAAGGGTTTGTACAACTTTTGAAATAAAAAACATTATTTACAAATAGAGAAATTAATTTGTTGGCTGAATTGAATAATGTTACGGTCATTTTAGCTGAGGCTATTGATTTTTTGCAGGGCTTATCTCGTTGTTATTTAGGACTTTACTTCAAGTAATACATAAACTTTTTACTACGATAAAGTGTTTTAAGGATAACAGCAAATAACATCATGATGAAGTTATCAAAAGTAAAGTGCAATAAATCCCCTGGACACGATCGTATACCGTACGAGTTTATCAAGAATGCAATACATCACACAGTTGGCTAAAGTCTATGATGATTTATTCAATCGAAGTCAATCAGATTTGGAGACAACATTTACAAAAACAATAATTTTTCCCATCTTCAAAAAAGGAGACCCAAATCGCCCAGAAAATTACAGGGGAATCTAATTTATAAAGTGTGCAGCGTAAATCCTTATGGGCGTCATTAACCAGAGACTAACCAATTGGGTGGAAACACATAATAAAATGCAGGAATATCAAGCTGGCTTCCGTCAGAACTACTCCACAATAGATAATATATATATCATCATCAGATTGTTTTGATACATTCAGTGGGGTAAAGCAAGGATGCAGGCTATCTCCGCTATTGTTTGCACTCTATTGGAAGAAGGCCTTTACATTGATGACATAAATTTCAGGCTACTCATTTATGCGGATGACTTAGTTATACTTGCTGACGAAGTAGATGATAAATCAACTAGAGCAATATTGTCAACAATGGGGAATGGAAGTAAATCTCTTTAAATCATATATAATGGTCTTTCGGAGAGGAGCTGGACCTTTAACAATGACACAGCCGGTATTGTATCGCAATATTAATATCTGGGAGTTACTTTCATGCCACAACTATCCTTCAAGCAGCACGTTATCAACAGAAATAAGGAAACTAAATTAGCCATTAATTCTTCGTGGAAAAATTTTCTTGCAAATGGCAGCATTAACCTCTCTGCAAAATGGATATTGTTTAATGTGGCTTGTAGAGGGGTTCATTCATTCAACTCTTGCTTGGTCTAACTGGCCACTATACAGATAGCACTCTACATCGTCATTCTCTCTTGGTCGCATATAAACGTATGCGATTTTCCCACACATATGAAATACTTGCTACTATATTAGCTGAAGTTCATAGCAAATACGGTCTTAGAAATACCAATATATGTGGAACAGTTACAGATAAATCATCCAACTTCTGTAAAGCATTAATAGTGTACAGTTTTTTAGAAGAGTCTGATTTAAAAGTAATAGACCTGGATAGTTCAGCTGTTGCTGAAACTATTTTGCCAAGGCACTTTAGATGCGCATCACACACTTTTAACTTAGTTGTCACGAAAGATGCTGAACAGGCTCTAGAATTCTTCCTTAGACTTTGATTTTGTCCACTCTGATACTTACAAAATCAAAATTGACGTGAATTCCATATTACCATATATGAAGTGTTTTAAAGATGGGCTTGTTGAAGAAATTACGGAAAATTTGAATAGTTGTCAATGAGAAATACAAAGGATTCTAAAGACTTTTAGTTTATTATTTTTTATTACTATCAGTAATGGAGGTTGGATGAAACTGAGAATCGATATGAAAATTCTAATATTGAAATGGAAGTCTTAACGTAACTTGCCGATAATAGTAAATCTTTAGAATCTATTGTAATCGACTGTTATTCCCGGGTTTCAGGCTTTTATACAGGTTACTATATACATACGGTTTACGAACTACTTTATCAATACGGGCTGGTTCTGTTCATTATATACAGCGTGTGTCTTCGTTTGTCCCTCTGTCTTGTCTTTGTCTGCCTTATATATTAGAAGTGAGAAAGCTAAACGCGGCGTGCAGAAAAGCTACACGTAACGTGTTGAAATGAGAAAGCTAAACGCGGCGTGCAGAAAAGCCACATGCCACGTGTTGAAATGAGAAAGCTAAACGCGGCGTGCAGAAAAGCTACACAAACGTTATGGGTTGAAATGAGAAAGCTAAACGCGGCGTGCAGAAAAGCCACACGCCACGTGTTGAAATGAGAAAACTAAACGCGGCGTGCAGAAAAGCTACACAAACGTTATGGGTTGAAAATCCCGGTCGAAACGTGTAGAAATCCTACATTTTCGTGTAGGTTTGTTTGTTTGTTTGGGGTTTAATTTCGGCCGTCTTACTTCACTCCAGTCAAAACACTTTTTGGCTGAGTTTTTCTCCTACGCGTTTCGGCAAATATATTGCCTTCTTCAGGGAGTCTGTATATTTTTTTTAAATATAAACATGAACATAAATTAGTCATACATACATATTGAACATATTACTTAAATACCTATTTTAGTGTCCGTCATAGTTTTGTTGTATTGCACGATTGTTTGTTGATGTCAGTTGTTTTATTCGTCATGATTTTGTTTGAATTGTTGTGCTTAAATGTTCCTCTTGTGATCGCCGCTGCGTATATAAAGTTTGTCTGTTCAATGTCTTCCCTAAAATTGAGTGCATGCTCTCCATTTTCTTGTATTCGCAAGCTCTCCAATGTCATCCTCGTCTTCCATCTGTGTTCTAAGTCCAATACTTTTACGTTTTCGAAGTCAGCTGAGTGATTTGTTTTGTTGATGTGTTGTGCTAAAGCTGTTGTTGTTTTCCCTTTTTGAGTGTGTAGGTTTTGCACATTTTTTTTTCTCTGTGTACGAATTCTTTACAATATTTCTAGCAAAAGTGACTGCAACATACACACTTTTACCCTTTGGCAGAGCATTCAATCGTCCACTTTGGGACACTCGCCGAGCTCAAAGCGTACCGCGACTGCACGCAACATTCAAACAATAAAAAAAGGCGACAAATTTATGAGACGAACTGGTAAAAGAAGAGGACTCGATCGCATCTCGCTCGCTCGGACAATGAAAACTTTGTCCGCTCTGCTCTGTTTTGGTTGGGTTTTTTGTTTTTGTTTTGGAAATGCAGGTTTTGGGTGTTAAATTTATGTTTGGCTTTTAGCTAAATTCAAATTCTATCGCTCAATTATGTTGAGATAAAAGGAAATTGCTGCGACATTAACACTTTCTTAATCTGATGTTCTGAATTTATGTGCGGCCATGGAATTTTGAGGCGGCGTCTCGTCTCGTTAATGCCACGCGCACAAAGGCCGTGCCCAGAAAGCCGCTGGCTGGGACTTGGACTCGGACGCGGACTGTTTATTTTAAAATTTATTACCAAAATTATCGACTAAACGATGCAAGCAAAAACAATCGATAAAAGTGAATTCTTTTCGAGGATGAGTGTGTGTGTGAGTGTGTCGTGCCGGGGCTGGGGCCGGGATTTAAAAGCCATTGCATTAAACGTCAAGAGAAGAAAACCTTTTAATTTGCTTGTAACAAAAATTTGTTATCTCCTAAACTGTGCCATAAAAAACGACGAGCGCAAAGCGAACGAACGCAACCCCAGATCCATTTTAATATATCACGTCCAACGGGTTCGGACTCGGGCTTGGACTCGGGCTGATCACCAGACACTGCGTCTGCTATGGTATGGGCAGGCTCTTAAAAGGTGTTGATGTTTAAGTTTAACATTGTTTCTCGTTATCGTTATAGTTTAGTGGCAGCGACAACAAAAGCGGCCCAAAAACCCATCCTCAGCCAGAGAGAGAGAGGGTAAAAGTAACCGAACTTGGCTAATTGATGCAACTTTTATTGATGCCCAAAGACTGTTGACTGGTGACTGGACTGGGGGATGGGGGATGGGGGAAAGGCAGAGTTGTATGTATTTTTAGCTCACGATTACAACTGGTAGATAAGCATCACGGTGCTTGAGATAGCCTTACACACACACACATACGTACAAATGTGTGTATGGGAGTTTGTATATCTGGAGCACTCGCGTACAACTTTTTACATTATGCA
The DNA here is from genome assembly GCA_037044535.1 of Lordiphosa magnipectinata. NCBI lineage: Eukaryota > Metazoa > Arthropoda > Insecta > Diptera > Drosophilidae > Lordiphosa > Lordiphosa magnipectinata. Next base: position 84,835 of record JBAMBO010004524.1, on the reverse strand, counting down.
CTTTTGAATACATCTTGTGCGATAAGACCGGGCTAGGATTGCCTCTCTAACTGGGTAGCAAAGGTTGACTGGGACTGTAGGAAACTTGATACTCACATATATGTGGCATACTAGTTCTTTGCAACTTTGAACCAGCTTCGAACTGAAACATTGTTAACTTTATTTACTCAAGGTAAATTCAAAACTTAAGTCGCTTCCCTTTTGTCAGTATTAGTAGTTCCACGTAGGATAGGTAAGAGTTAGAAAAAGTTTTTTCGGAGTTTTTGATATCAAAAATCTTTCTCTTATTTCTGCCATGGCTTGATGCTACAAGAAGATGTGCAAAATTTAAACTAATTTGATGGCACTTCGGAATCAATTTGAGGAATCAATAAGACACGACCGATCGACGTGGTGTCGAGCTTAACCCACTCAACTATCATCCATAATCAAGACGTAGCGTCGAAACCATAGTTAAGAGTTCTGCTCTCAATCACCGATAGTAGTTTCTTTCCTCTCAGTAGTTTCTGCACACATCCCTCTGCCATGAAAAACGAAACTGTGAGAGCGTGTTCAAGGCTATTCTCTCAAAGTTTTGCTTACCCTCTCCGCTCCGATAATTCTTGCCTTAAAAACCTAATATTCAAGATCGAATTTTTTTAAAAACGTTCGTACTCAAATTACATTGTTCAACAGTAAAAAGTAATTACTGCTTGTTTACCCATGCTGAATACGAATTGGCATGTCAAAATCATATCTTAGTTTCCGATTCCAAGATATTGGAAATAACAAATAAATTTGAAATAATTAGCAAATAACCAATTTTCCTTCTTTTTACCGTTCTAGTATTTTTTTAGGCCACATTAAGCATTTATTGCTGATGTTATGAAGCCTCTAGGATAGTATACATATCAAAGCAACTGAGAAAAATCAAACACGCGGTATAACCAATGCCGATGGTGTCGAAAATGGCCTTCAAAGTCAAATTTGACTTGATTTGTAGCAATTTCGTCATACTCAACCATCTGCTACAAGCCATTGTTTTTGTCGGACATTGATTGGAACAATCTTATCATATTATTAAACATATGCACTAATTATGAAAATTTCGTTGCATTTTTGTCAGGACCACAAGCAAAGTAATAGCCTGTTAAGCACGAAAATCAAGATTTAAATTTATGGGAGGACAATTAGATTCCCACCACAAATTTGTATAGCAGCTATAAAACGGCAACTTGATACAACATTATCGTAACAAAATATGTATTTCAATGGACAATAACAGATTCATGAAATGCTACACAGGAGGAAAAAACCTGTTTAGAAATTAAGTTGCCTTCAACTTAAAATAAGAACAAGATGTTGTCAAAATTTTTGACAACAAATGTTCCAAATGTTCCTTGAATGAGTAAAGTTGCTCTCAATCGGATAGTTTTTGCTTTATACAACAACACCAAAACCGGATTCCGGCAGAGAGAGAGAGAGAGAGAGAGCGAGTTGGCTGTGTTTTGATCTCTCTCTTGTTGTTTCTTGTTAGCTTAACCACGTATAAGTAGCCCTCTAGATCAGAGTTCCCCAGCGATAGCCCCAGGGGCACGAACATACTCGCCAAATCACACCGAATACTTGTCGAAGTCATGCATCACTGTGTATTAGAGAGAGACACAGTCACATTTTCGCGCTCTCTGCTTGGGGAACCCTGCTCTAGATGTGAATCTGCAAATGTGTGCAACGGTCGAATGAGCTAACGCGTCATCCCATACGTTGTTCGTTAAGTGCAGAAGGTTACCAGGTTCAACTTCCAGTCAAGCCCGAACAAATTTTTCTGGGTTTTTCTAAAAGAAATAAATGAAACAAGTCGGGTAAAGAGAGGTGGTGGGTCGTTGAAGTTTTTGTTGTACAGCGGTGTCCCCTTGGATCCTATAGAATTATGGGTGGAAAAAAGCAGCGGCATTATTATCCAGCACTTCATTGTAAATCTTAGTTGCCGCCGGCTTCCAATACAATGAGGTTATGCCCCTATTCTTCCGAGAAGCCCTCAAAATGTGAGGAATCTGCGCTCCCCACACCCACACCTGATCGATCCAAAAACAATCAAATTTTTTCTTGAAAACGGAACAATATTGACTCAAATCAAGTTCTTAAAAACAAAACAAATCAACTCAATCTCAATTTTTTGGTTTCTCAAAATATTGTTTTTGATGTGAGAACATTGTTTTACAACTGAGAAACAATGTTCATGCATTGTTATACTCTGTACCGAAGGTACATAGAGTATATTAAGTTTGTGCAAAAGTATGTAACAGGGAGAAGGAATCGTTTCCGACCCTATAAAGTATATATATTCTTGATCAGCATCAACAGCCGAGTCGATATAGCCATGTCCGTCTGTTCGTCTGTCCGTCTGTCCGTCTGTCCGTCTGTCCGTCTGTCTGTCTGTCCGTCCGTATGAACGAAGAGATCTCAGAGATGGTAAGAGATAGAGGTTTGACATGTATGGGACATATATTTCTTATACTTGCAGGCAGATCAAGTTTATTTTCAATTTTTGCCACGCCCCCTCCCGCCCCCGCAATTTGGAAAAAACTTCATATCTCCTACAGTTTTTGAGATAGATCGTTTGTTCCTTTTAGAGATACCTTGTAAACAAAATTATTTATCGATTTGCTGAAGGAATGATAAAGATCGGATGAACGATACTCAAGTTATGGGCAAAAAACGGCCCTAACCGTTCACAGGCAATCTTAGTGCGAGAGAGAAAGAGAGAGAGAGAGAGAGAGAAACTTAGAGAGCGCACCGCGTTGTGCCCGGGGTGTTAACTGGCCGTTTGACTCCTGAGCAAATGCGAGTGTAAGGGTACAGAGTATGTTATAGTCGGGCTTGACCGACTTTCTTTCTTGTTTTTAGTAACGTTTGTGCTCACCATGAGTCCAATGATCTCGGATTTTTCCCTCTGTGTAGGATTTCTTTTACATATTGTTGATTTTGTTTCCATATTGAATAGCCACCTCTGTAAATCTAGCCATTTTCTTCTATTCTTCATTCAAGGTTATGAGTACCTCTGCTGCTGTTAGTTTGCGTTTCCCAATGCAACACAGACGAAATTAGATTTCAACATTCCATCTCCCTATAAAATGATTTCTACATCCTTGCTGTTATACCAGATCCCCCATCGATATCATAATCCAGATTATATGTCACATTATCGGAACTGCTGACTGCAGTAAGTTGGTCCTACCACATATGTAGTTTAAATCTTTGTATATTATTGCTGCGCTTCTTTTTTTTTATTTAGAATAGAAGCATTGGAAGTCAACTCGCGGAACTGCGACCAAAGCGTACCGCCACCCAACCGTTTACGGCAGGGTTCCCCAAGCAGAGAGCGCGAAAATATGTCTGTGTCTCTCTCTAACACATAGTGATGCATGACTTCGGCAAGCATTCGGTGCGAACTGGCGAGTATGTTCGTGCCCCAGGGGCTATCGCTGGCGAACTCTGGTTTACGGTATTACTTCGCAGGGGGGAATGAGCAGAGGCTCACCAAAGATTCTCTCCAATGCGCTTACATTCGGCGAGACGCAGTTTTTGGTTCACTATTGTGGCCATGTTGTTTACTGCAGCCCAATTCTCTTCCGAGTCAAGAATGATGCTCACCACGTTAAAAGCGGCTGGTGTCCTCCCCACTCTCACACTCAGCTCATTTCATTCTTGATATAATGTCGGTCGGACAACAAAATCCCATTTCTGCGTCTTGTTGGACCTCCTGTAAACGGAATCTAAAATATGACTGTGACATGCCAACTCGTATTCAGCATGGGTAGACAAGCAGGAATTAGCTAAAGATGCTCGGAATACGCACAAATGGTCTCAAATTGTAGAATTGTGTTATTCTTTCTACTTTTTTGTAAGTGTATGTAAAAATTCTCTAAGAATGGAAGTTCCAAATTCAAAGACTGCGTGTCTTCTGCGGGTTAGCAGAGGCTACCTCATACCAGCATTGCTATAGTCGCTTAGGAATTCCAAGCTTAAAAAATCGGAATTTAATTGTTTCGATCTTTTCGTTCCATAAACTTTAGAACATTGCATTCAGCTTTAAGTTATAATCCACATACGAAGATACTTACCTTAGTCAATGGCGGCAGCATTGAACCTTCGAAGATACTTACCTTAGTCAATGGCGGCAGCCATTGGGGTACGGGGTATCAACCAAGTCAGTATTCTGTAAATTGTTTATCATTTTTTCAACATTTGCTGTTTGTTTGTTTGTTTGTTGGGTTGTTGTCTCCGCTAAAATATATACATCACTGGCAGGCTGATAGGAGACGCAGCCGAGAGCTTTAATGAATGGCCAGTAGAGTACGAGCTGGAGCCCAGCTGAAGGTAGGTAGGTAGGTGTGCTAATTGATGTGCCAACTCCAGCTTCAGCTTCAACTCGGACTCGGGGCCCCAGGGCTTGGCGCATCGCCGTTGAGTCGTCGCGTGGGCTTATCGCGCGTCCAAAAGTTTTGGGGCGTCATAAAGTTGCACGTCGTCGTCGTCGTCGTCGTCGTCGTCCCAGCTAATGCATCAAAAGCAGCCTGAAAAGAACTATTTGATTTATGCAGATCGCTCGGTGGGGAATGGAATGCCGCCGTGGCGGATTGAAAGTCAATTTGTTTGCCCCCAAACCTGCCCAATTATAATCAATAATCAAGTATACGAAATTCATATTTAAATATGCACAAAAGCCAGCTTCAAAACAAATAATTTAGCACTTATCTTTAAGCAAAATGTTAACTTAATTAGATAATTACTTTAATGTCATTTTAAACAAAAACAAATGCGACGCAGAGATTGAAAAGGCAGAAGGCAAAGCACTTTTTAGTGAATGAAGCGAAGATAAAACGCAAATCGAACCGAGAGACGTCGCCGTCGTCGTCGTCGCTGGAAATTTAATTAATGCACAATCTTTTATATTGTTTGGGAATTGACTTAAATTATTTATTAGCGAATAAAATTAAAAACTTAACGCCATAAAAGTGTTAAAACCACTTAGCAAGCCATTTGCCAAGTCGCACAGCCGAGTGCAAAATCATTGATATGCGTAAGCTTTGACCAGAAATCGCTTCATTTCACACAAAAGCTAAACAGTATCCGAAACTAGGGATGAGCCAGTGAGCGGCGACTGAATTTGTGGAACTTAGCATTTCCTAAAAGAGTTTGATGTTCAACTAAGGATAACTTGGGTTTTATATGACAAACAATCGGAAAAAAAACGACTGACAGACTGCAATTAAGTACAAAACATTCTAAAATGCAAAATGGATTGTTAATATTATTGAATGAATCAAGAACTTTTCGTACTTAAAGTCATTTTTCGTTCTCAATTCAAGTAATTTAAAATAGACATTCAATGCAAACTCCAAAAACAACAGAAAATGTAAGCTGTTTTAATACTAATTGGTTCTTGAAATTCCCAACTGGTTCTAACACTTTTCTTAAGGATTGTTGGTTCAATTCATGACTTTTGGATTTTCCCAACCATCTGTGATTCAATACAGAGACCTCGTTTCAAAAACAAATTGGGAATAGCTTTAGAATTGTGTAATCTTCGACCAAGAACATGTAGAACTATCCATCGAGGCTTCCTCGCCTAGTCTTTGCATTAAGTATTTGCAAAGTCGACAGCTTTTACCATTTGCCGTAGCAGCAGATGGGTTGTGAGTGTTTGTGGGTGGGATACCCCTCAGTACAGTGGGTTAACTGTGACTAAACAGTCACCTAACAGTGACTTAACAGTGACTTAACAGTGACTTAACATTGACTTAACAGTGACTTGACAGTGACTTGACAGTAACTTGTGATGTAGTGTAAAATTGGCTCAACAACACCAAAGAGGGCCTGGCCAAGCTTCTCTCAATCTCTTGGCGTGAGTGCTTATAATTTTTCGCACAAGAGGACCTACAGTTTAACGCCAAATTCGAACGGCAAAGTTTGAGAATTTTTGCTATTTCATGGCTAGTTAACTTCACAGCTGGCTCCAATAGCTGGTGAAGGTGACCGGATGTGTAAATGCTATTAACCAAAAAGAAAAAACTTTTTTTTAGGTGGTCAAGGCGGGATTGAACCCACGCCTCCCGCTCAGCAGGCCGACACACTAATTGCTGAGCCACGCCCGACCACACTTGACAGTGAATTAAAAGTGAGTTGACGGTGACTTAAATTTTAGATTTTACATGCCCCACTTCGATGCAGTCGTAGTCCGATGGGTTGGTTGGTGCGCTGCGAATAATGGTGGATTCACTACACCCAAAAAAATGAGAATCCTAGAAAAAAAAAAAATTGCCTAAAAATCAACTTTAAAGGTCATTTTTTAACTAACCGGCTAGAATGCGAACTTAAAACTAAATTTTCAGGCAGTTTTGTTAAGGAAATATGTCGCCTAAAAGTTAAGGTTACTTTTCCTAAGCATTCTTTCTACAAGAATTAAAGTGCGAGAAGCTGTTAGAATGCTTCCAAGGTAATAAACCAGCTGTGAATTGGTAATATGAACAAATATTAAACTAAATTTTTGTAATGTTTTTGCAGAGCACGGAATTGATGCAGACAGCGTTTGCCTACTTACGCCGGAGCAGCTTAACTTCATTGTACCGAAACAATTATTCGGAATTCGTGTCATTTTTGAGCACAAGCTAAAAAGTTTAACTAAATCGGTAAGTTGAGTGGATATATGTTGGAGGAACAAACACGAACGAGCTCATTCTTACTCACTCCAAGTGATAGTCTTCGAGTGTGTGTGAACGAGAGAGCGGTAAAGAGGACATGCGAGCGAGAGACCGGTCATGATTTGACTTCACCGTGTAAATCCCGACTTAGTTGTATCATGTACCTGACTATATCGACCTCGCAAAACACTGAATGTCACAAATATTTTTCGCGCTATTAATGTATTTTTCCACAAAAATTTATTTATTACAAAGGGCACAAACTGGTAATATTCCATATTAAGAATGTGAAATATTTATTAATAATGTCTCAACTAGTATTTAACAGATAAATATCGATTTTTAACGTACATTCCCTAATAACAATACCGATTTGGGAGCAAATTCGTTCTTTTAGTGGGGAGCAGAGTCAAAAAAGCTTATATCTTACAGCTTCTTAAAAAGTTAAATGATACTTGCAGTTCTGAAGGTAGTAATATTTATACTAAAAACAAATTTTATATAGTTAATCATTGTTTTCCCCAATAGCAGATTAAAAGACTATCGCGATATTTCTAATTCTCCATGCTATTTTGGTGCCTACGTCAATCTGTTCTTCAGGAAAATTATAAGAAATTGATTTTAAAAGTAACCATTGCAGATTCAAAGAAGGAAGGATTACAGAAAAACAAACATGCTGGTTTGATCAGTCCATAAATTTTGACTTATTTAATGAAAACTATCCTGCACAAGATTTGTCAACTGCAATAAGCTACTAACATATAAAAAAAATTTGGATATTGCTGCAAACAAAAATATATTATTTTTAAAGATAAAGTCAATTTTTATATTATAAAGGAAATATTGATGTAAGATGAAAAAAATTTTATTTTCTGCCAGAAACTGAATGCAAAATTCAGCAAACATTATCCTGTTATGAAATCCGAGAATTCGGATCATTTAAATTATCCAATATCAATGAAATTGTCAATCCTCCCATACATGATTACCGCATTAATGAAACTACCTTTTTAAAATTTTTTATTAATATAAATTTATAATTTTAATATAAATTTAATGTAAAACCAAAATTAGTTTTAAGGTAAGGGTTAATTATAAAGAAATAACAAAATATGCTGGGTATGCTTGCTTTATACATTGCCAAATTTTTAAGGAAAATTTGATCTTACATTTGGTTTAAAGCCTAAAATGACCTAAAATTAAGGGATGTCATAACCTCGATTTGTGGACATAAATTGCCAAATTTTGAGGAATAATCGGCCTTACAATTGGTAAGTAATTACCTAATAGGTGGGCAATATTTTGCCAAAGTTTTAACTCAAAATTGACCTAAAGTTTAGGATGTTATAACTTCTATTTGTGGAAATAAATGGTCAACTTTGTGGGGAATATTTGACCTCACATTTGGGAAAATAAATTCCATTAATTTATGCAATTTTTTGCCTTATAGCAAGATTAAAATGACCTAAAAGCTTAAGGTCATAAGCAACCTTAAAATAAGGATGACATGTGTTTGGCGCCATGATTTTTAGGTAATTTTCGGTGGTTTTAGGCAGTTTATTTTTGGGGTTGTAGGTGCTAAGCACGGAGTTAACTGGCATCCTAGTATGTACAAATATCCAATTCACATCGCAGCAATAAGTCTGCAGACAATTAGTTTTGTGTGGCACATACGATCATTTCACCCACAATAAAAACAAGTGAGAAAGTCGGTCAAGCTCGACTATAATATACTCTGTACCAGTTTAGCCCGCCACTCTCATTTGCTCCCAATTACAATATTATAATACATGAAATCGGTATTCAGGAGACACCAAGAGAGGGTAGTTCATTATTTGGAAACAGGTCATTGCAAACACCGCCGCACAGTTGTCGATTCTGCCAATCTGGCAGGCAATAAATGCAAATTTTAAAATTCAAAACTTGTAGATGTTTTTAATTTTCTTGAAAACTTGAAAACATGGGCGGTATCATGCTTATTCCGATTTTTATATATTTTTATATTCGACAGTCACAAAACTCACGATTCTTTTCTGCCCATAACTAAAAACATTTTCGCGCCTTTTTAAGTTGTTTTGTTTTGCGCTGAGAAAGTTGAAGTTTTGCGATTTGTTGAAAAGTACAACTTAAATTTGACAATAGTTGGTATGGATTTTTATAAAAAAAATTTGTGTTTGTCCTGTTCTTGTATGTATAAGTGGAGTTAGAGTCTATTTGCATAAATACCCGCGACTTTGGTGGATTAGAACTTTTGATATTGGCCCGTTTTGCTCTTAAATCTTTATGCGTTTGTAAAAATGGCCCATTGGGAATCGTTAAGTGTCAATATGAACTGCAACTTTCTGCAACTTATTAGTTTATTACATTTTATAGGTAAAATGTCAGTCTTGAGTAGCAGACCATTCTCTTGGATAAGCCACAACCGACCAAATTAGCCCAGGAATACGATAGAAGATTTAACACACGCTCTATTACTGTCGTCATACCATCTAATATCGTCAATATCAAAAAATTACATGTAACTCGATAAAGGGGCCATATAACTTCTGGAAAGTGTCTCCGATTTGAGCCACTCAGAAGGTAAATAACATTAATTTTTGTTTACTAAAATTTGATTTCTACTTATTTTTACATCAATTTGAATAGTTTTTGAAAAAAATTTCAATTATTCAAAAAAAACAGCAACATTTTTTAAATAATTATTTAACATTAACATTAAAATTTAAAATTAAAAAAAAAATTAAATCAGGGAATCAAACCGGAACCAGAACCGGAACCGTATACCGAAAAGAACCGATTAAAACTCAGAACCAGAACCGGAACTGGCACCCAAATCTGTAGTTTTTTGTATACCGGTATTCGAGAACCGTTATTCCCGGTACCGAAAAGAACCTTAACATTGTACCGGTACAGTTTCGGTTCTGAGCGTAACAACTAGACTGCACAGCGAGCACTTAGTTTTGAGACAGTTTTCCTGGCATTTTATCGGACCCACATTATAATACCACAAAATTACCTGGGTAACTATTTTGGCGGATAATTATGTAAGAATTTTATCCATGTGTGTTTAAGTCTAATTAAGTGTGGAAATTAGCTCAGACACTTTATCTGAAATGGGAAACGAAGTCGACAGCAACATTATCTTACCTCAAAATAATCGATTTTGTATTCTCGATGGAAAATACATCTTTTTGTTTATATTCAATCCAATTCGAAAATATAACGTCTGAACAGTAAGCCGAAGGATCTGTAACGATATCGTCTGTAGGACAACTAAGATACGTCGCTCTTGTTGGATCATGAAAATTAACCTGTAAAATTAAATAACATATTTCCAGAGCATAAACTATATCAATAGGAAAATTGTTGACAATATAGAACACAATATGGCGTTTATTTCTGCATCATTAACTCAAAAGTCGTGACAGTCTTAAAGTAACTGAACGATATGTATTTATATGAAAAGAATTGGGACAATACAAATAGTTCAGTATCTTCACAAATCAGTTTAATGGCATTAAACAAGGTTTTCTGAGCTTAAATCGATAACAAAGATAAAAGTCGACTAAGTTTTCGGAATATTAGGAGCTATCAAATGATCTTCCTGCTGTTTCAACTACCAAAGTGAGCGTAAGCTCCGCTGGAAAATCGGATGGACGCTAAAACAATAGCCGATACAAAAAAATATAATTTTAATCATGTAATAAATACAAACTTGAAAATATTTTATGAAAACAAGCTACGAATGCAATTGGAAATTGATGTTAATCGAAAACATCCGTATTTGTGTGTGTCTAGATTGCTTATCCACTTTGTCAGGTCTTAGTCTAAAAATTTCTTTAAATTGTAACGGTTCATACCGGTACGTACCGGTATACCGAAATAATAATCAAAATACCAATACGGAACCGAATACCGAAATATTGTTAGAGCCAAAACAGAACCTTTTACCGAAACATAAGCTAGAAGTGTAAGCTGTCCTTTTTTTGCTCATAACTTGAGTATCGTTCATCCGATCTTTATCGTTCCTTCATCAAATCGATAAATAATTTTGGTTACTAAATATCTATAGAAGTTAAGAAACATCTATTTTCAAAACTGTGGAAGATATAACGTTTTTTTCAATTTGCGGAGGCGGCAAGAGGCGTGGCAAAAATTGAAAATAAGCTTGATCAAACCTCTATCTCTATCTCTTACCATCTCTGAGATCTCTTCGTTCATACGGACGCACAGATGGGCAGACGGACATGGCTATATCGACTCGGCTGTTAATGCTGATCATAAATATATATATAATACTTTATAGGGTCGGAAATGATTTCTTCTCCCTGTTACATACTTTTGCACAAACTTAATATACTCTATGTACCTTCGGTACAGAGTATGAAAATCTACATTGGCACATACGATAAAATTTATTTTGTTGTATCTCCGTAACCATAGCGATTTTCGGTGTATAATTTTACCAGATGATAGGTTAGTGGATTTAGAACTAATTTTCTTCAAAATGTCAATTTGATAATAAACGGCACATACAATGTTTTCGCGCACAGGGGTCGATATATACTTTATGTGGAGATGCTTCCTTCTATGCGTTAGAAACATCCGGACCATTTTAATATACCCTCTGCAAGGGTATAATAAATATTACTAATCAAAAATGGGGCAATTTTATGTGCTAATTGATTTGATTGCCTTTATTTTTGCGCATCGCTTCTGCTTCCAACCTATCGATTCCATCGATGTGGCAACGCTGTGTTTATCATCAGCTGTTCAAAGCTCCTTTCTTATAAGTGAAGTTCGACATAAAACTTTTTATCGTGCGTTCTGGAAATCTGCCTTTACGGCGGCCTCGCCACTAAAGTTGCTTAACAAAATTTTAAAAAAAATTGTATCATTTGAACGTGTTGATCTTCATAAAAAGAATAACTATTTGCTTTCGATATATCGATCTCTGCTGTGGTGGGCAAACAAACCGTTTTCCCATCTCTAAGACACTTGGCTAGCTGTTTATTTTGTTGTGTTTTTAATAAATTAGCTCAAGTCTTTTGGTCGCCGTTTCGCCGCTGTCTTAGTCTCTCGATCTGGGGCCACCACATCTTGTCCACTTGTCAGCGAGCTCTTTTTTATTTTATTTTTTACCTTTAACGTTGCGTTTTGATTTTGTCATTTTTCTTGTTGATATAAATATGCCTTCGATTAACATAAAAAAGCAGTTAACAATTTGTACAACATTTATCTAGTTTTTCATTTTAGTCATTTGGAGTGTTTAGCAATAGCGCGCGCGCCGCAGTCAAAAGCACGCTTGGATTTTTAAGTGGTCTTTTGTATAGAGAGACACACAGAAACAGAAACGGGGTGCTGTGTAGGATATGAATGGCGCATACCGACCAGATATGTCCATAAATGTGGCTGCGTGTCAAGTTTTTATATAGAGATACGGATTCATTCATGAATTTTTTTGAGTATCAACTTTTGTTGGTTGGTTTATAGAGTTAAAAGATGGCAAGGTTTGAAGAAAATTCTGGTTGAATTTCTAATTCTAATTGATATTTTTCTCTTAAAGTTCGTAGCAAAAAGTTTTTGCTTATCTAAATGTAATCAAATCTATTCACAAACAATTGCTCCCAAACTGAAATGTGTGTGCAACAATTCGGTTGGTAATTTGAAACGCTTACAAAAGTTTTTGGACAAACCCCCCACCCCACCCCTCCCGCAGTGGGAATTCAACATTGAAAATGAAATGTACATCAAAATAATAATCAAAAGTAATTTGCAACAGCAGCAACAACAAACATTTTGGGCGACAGGCGGCCACTTGAACCATTGAAGTGGCATTAGAGAGAGAGTGAGAGCCACATCCTTTTGGTACGGGATCTGGGGTAGTCATATAGTCACATAGCGTATGCTACACGACGACGACGACGACGGGGTGCTTCCCCGTTGCCATTACCTTCCACTTGGTTTACCGCGCACATCAACACCCTCGGCTAATTGATGACAAATTATTATGAGCACCCAAAAGCCAAAGCCAATTTTGATGAATGGAAATGGAAATATGTCGGAATGGAAATGGAAATGCTGCGCCAACTGACATTGAAATGTGTCGGTCGGAGGCGGCGGCTGACAACTGTCAAATTAGCAAACGAGCAAACGAACAGACCGAAAATACAAAAGGAATTAAGGCCAGAAATTACAAAATTTTACATACGGCAAAACGCAGCAGCAGCGGCCGCACGAGCCAAGGACGAAACAGCGAGGGCAGCACTATAACTTCTGAGGAATAATTTTGTACTATTTACACTTTCTTTGGCGTTGAAGTTTTCATGTACTTAAACCTAGGTTAATAGGTTTTGGAATAACCAAAATCCAAATACGCAAACCAAATTACCGGATTCGGTTACGGAAATTGCTAAGAATGTTTACCGGATTTCAGACAGTTGTTCCCTATTTACATACTCGATATTCGATAGTACTGGATACTCAGAACTCAATACTGAGCACTCTATTCTCGGTACTCAGTACTCAGAACTCGAGACTCAGTACTCGAATCTCAGTACTCAATACCCAGTACGAGGTACTCAGTACTCCATACTCAGCAATCGATACTTAGTAGTCGATACTTTGTATTCGAAGCTTGATACTCCGAACTCGGTACTCAGTACTCGATGTTCGATACTCAATACTTGATACTTATTACTCGATACTCGATACTCAGAGCAAGATACACAGAACTCGTTACTCAGTACTCGGTACCCGACACTCAGTAGTCAATACTCAGTTCTCAGCACTCGATACTTAGTACTCGTCACTCAGTACTCTGTAGTTAGTACTCCAAGCTCGATACTCAAAACTTCATACACAGTACTCGACACTCAATACTCGATAATTCGTTCTCGGTAGTGAGTACTCTTGGCTCGATACTCATAACTTGAAACTCAGTACTCGATATTCGACACTCAGTAGTCAATACTCAGTACTTAGCACTCGATTTTCAGTACTCGATACTCACTGCTTACTACCGAGTGAGTACTTCAGGCTCGATACTCAAAACTCGACTCTCAGTACACGATACTTATCACTCTACACTAAATACTGGTTACTCGTAGTACTCAATACTAGCTCTCGAAAATCTGTACTCGATACATGGTACTCAGTACGCAGTACGCAGTACACACACAATTCTCACAAATCGGTTGTGAGTATTTCAGGCTGGATACTCAAAACTCGATACTCAGTACTCGATACTCGGTACTCGATACTCAATTCCCAATGATTCGTTCTAGATACTCCAATCTCGATACTCAGTACTCGACACTCAGTACTCGGTACTCGACACTCAGTAGACAACACTCAGTACTCCATACTCAGTGCTCGACACTCTCTACTCACTACCGAGTGAGTTCACCATGCTCCATACTCCGAACTAGATTCTCAGTACTCAATACTCATCATTCTACACTAAGTTCTCCTTAATCAGTAATCGATACTACACAGACAAAAAAAAAGATAAATTTTATGTTGATATGACCCTTATTATAATGAGCTTTTTAACAAAATCAATTATTTCATATCATTTGGCAAGAAAATAATATCATTCTGATCCAAAATAATATCATTTACTTAGTTTTGATATTGAATAGTTTCAGAATTATATTTAAAATGTAATAATATGTTAAAAAATATCGATTTGAAATTTTTAACATATCAATTTGATATATTTTAGATAGAGTGTAGATACTCAGTTCTCGAGAATCTGCACTTGATTACTCAGTACGCAAAACACACACAATTTCTCTAGTTTTAGTCTCCCCATCGAATGTCCCTAAAAGAGTTTCGCTCTAAACATTTCTTTTCAATTTGATGCAATTTTATTTTCCAAATATGTTTTTTTTTTTTCAAAACTTTCCAAATCCATTTGACATTCGATTCAGATTGTCCAACTCACAGAACAACCCTCTTTTGTACATCCCCCCCGTCCCTTTTGTTTTTGGTGTTTTGTTCTCGTTTTGCCTTTGCGTGCCGGACCAAAGTTGCTGCAGTCATCGCCTGCTGTTGCCTTTTTTTCGGCCCTGGCACAATTGAAAATTGGCTCAACTCGGAGTCGAAGTCGAAGTCGTCTCGTAATTGGATCCCAATCCAAGTAGCAACTGTTTGCTTTCTGGCCATTGTTTGGCCGGCCTTTGTTTTCCCAATGAGCACAAGTTGTAATGCATTTGCTCGCAGCTTGTGGTCCCCCCTGGGCGCGCGCAGGACTCTCCGAATTTACATGGCCGCGGGCGCAGTTTAGTCACACTTCAGTTGGCCCCAATTCCCAGTTACATACACAGAAATGGTCACGTGCCGCTTGCGCAAACAAAAGCTTGACTTTTGGCGCCTCAAAAAAGTATCCTGAGACCACACACACGCTTGAAAGCTAACGGCACTTGGCCCCGACAAAACAAAAAAAAAATATGAAAGTATCGTCTTACTTAACTAAAGTATCAACTTGATGGGAACCTTTTGACATTGGCGTGTGCCGGGCCCAGATTTAGAAAAAAAAAAACGCTTGTGGGGATGGGATTACCGTTTTGTACCTAAAATCCAATGAGAAGACAAAGTATATATAGGTAGAGAAGATATAGATGTCAGATTTTTGTAAATCAGTATGTTAATCATATTTGATATCATTAAATTTAAAATATTTTCCGGCCGTTCGGTTTTATGACAGCTGTGGGATATAGTTAACCGATTTTGATCCAATTTCGTAGAGCTATGTAGAATGGTATAAAATAGAGTCGATTGTTCCGAATCCGTTTTCGAATCGATCGTTCCTAAGGCTGCTATATGCTAAAGTCAGCCGATTTTGATCAAACATAGCAGAATTATGTGGAACCATATACAACCAATATATATTAAGTTTGGAAACGTTTTCATTGAAAAGTTTTTTTTACTAAAACTAGTTCTCGAACCGATTGTTCCTATGACAGCTATATGCTATAGTCTGTGTATAGTTTAAGAGAAAAATTGTCTTCAGCGATGAAGCTCATTTTTGGCTCTATGGGTACATCAACAAACAGTATTGCCGAATTTGGTCTGAAGAGCAGCCAGAGGCAGTTCAAGAGCAGCCAATGCACCCTGAAAAATGCATTGTTTGGTGCCGTATGTGGGCCGGCGGCATCATTAAACCGTACCGGTACAACCGTAAAGGTACAATAAAGGTACTTTTAAATTTAAAAGCATGGTTCATCCATTTTTATTAGTAATGAATGTTAAAACAAAACAAATCAGAAGTTGAATGCATTATTTATAACTGTTCCACATTTTTGGCTAACTCCAAGTCCGTATTTGCTATAAACTTCAGCTAATACACGAGAGAATGACGATTTAGATTGCTATACAAATAGTGGCTGGTAACACCAAAGTAACTTATGTTATTGCAACACTAGATATCTGCAGTCGTACAGACAAAATTTTTTTATCAAAAATATTGTCGACATTTTTATTATTTTCCGCCTTCCTTTTATCAAGCATAGAGCGTATAGTGTTTGAACAGGAAATTTTTACCGGACGTCCAGTTAGAGCCACAAACAGGTCCCTGAAACTTTTCTTTTCAACATGGCAGAGCGGCAACATCTCGGCTATAATGTAATCGCAAATGCGTTCATTTAGCTGTAATAAAATAATTTAGTTACATTTGTTATAATGAATTAAGTAGTGGTTGCAATTCAATATACTAGGATAGTTGAGTATATCTTCAGCTGATTCCTTAGTTGAGTTATTAGAAACTTTAGATACTTTGGCTTTCATTGATTCGTATGAAGAGTAACTATTGGGGTGTACCCTCTAGCTTAAAGAAATTGAAATATATGATATATTAACAACATTGTTTTGCGCTTACAAATTCGCAAGAAACTGCTGGAATGCAAACAAATTTATGCATGTATTTTCGTGCTAAAAAAGTTCGATCATATGTACATAAATATGTGTGTTTGTTTGTAAGTATTCAAATTCTTGTGTACATATGTATATAGTATTGTGTAGCTACGCAACTTCAAATGCTTATGTAAATTTCCAGTAGATTTTTAATCAAACTTAATAGTTTTGTTTACCCAAAGTTGACATTTGCCATTCTGGTTGAAAAATGTTCCATACAAGATCAGCAGTAAATCTTTATTCCCTTCATTATTAAGTGACTAATCAGTCATTGTCAATAATAATAAAGTTTAAATTTTACGAGACAATGCGGACTTATAACTTAAAATCGCATTGATTTTATAGTTGTACATTCACAAGATAAGAAAAATCTGTACTCAAAAAAGTTTTGAGGTTGTCGATAAAATTTTGGCGATCAGTCAAAGTCAACTGATTATGTTCAGTCCTGATTTATAGAAAATCGGTAGCAAATATTCATAGACTTTGCACGTGTGCTATCTCTTATCCATTAAAGAGAATATGAATTGAAAATATGGAAAATGTTCGTTCTGGAATGCCAAAAACTATATGTTTTATATTCCGATTTACTGATATCATGTTTTTTGTTTGTGTCTGTCCAATTGTTGTTGGTGTATTTTAATGGCAAAAATCTAACAAGTATAATCTTGTCTTATAGAGTATAATTTTTTTGCTGTATACTGGTACACTCAACTTAAAACGACAAGTTGTTCATAAAAGTGTATAGATTAATGTGTAATTAATGACTTTTGCCCGTTTTTGCCCCTTTTCGAAAAATTTTAGCTTTTTTAATGCCATATGAGTTTTGCCATACAACCTTGTTTGAGATTTATGACCACAACAGACGCAATGATTCTGCATCTACGAATGGATACTCCAAAATTAATGAAATTTAAAAAAGAAAATTACTAATTTTAAAGCGTAAAGCGATATTTGCCAAATTGCCAACGTATGTTGTCCCGATTTAAAGTTCAGCAATCAAAGTGCCTTTCTGAGAAGATGACGATATTCCTCGGAGATAAGCATACAAGTACGAGCCCATCTCCTTCTACAATGGGTAGACCATTAATATTTATACAATTTTTAATAATTTATACAATTTTTTGGTGATTTTAATCGCTATTTCGTGCGAGCAGTCCATAGATATTGGTGCATCCGGTAGGATGTCTAGGAGAGAATGCTTCAGAAGCACGAAACAAGCACTACAAGATCGATAAAAGACTGAACAACGTGTCCGATGATTTTCATAGGGCAATGGATTCTTTCAACCCATTAATGTCAATTCCTTGTTTTAATGGGAGGCAAATGCAAACTAAAATGAAATCTCATCCAGCAGGAGTAATAAATCTCCTAAAATCAGCATCAATTTCGATAAATCAATCAAGCATTTACCAGGCGGGTCCCATCGGTTAAAAACTATTTTCGAAATTAGGATTTTGTCTAAGCATTATCTGTGCCAAATTTGAAGCCGATATCTCTATATTTGGACTTTACGCCAAATTTTCGGGCATTTTGACCACTGTGCAATTGAAAACAAAAAAGTTTTTCTCACTAAGACCCATTTTCCGACCGATAGTTCCTATGGCAGCTATAAGCTAGACTCATCCGATCAGGTCGGTTCCGATAGTAAAAGAAGACAAAGAAGTGCAAAATTTCAGCTCGACAGCTTTAAAACTGAGAGACTAGTTTGCGTAGAAACAGACAGACGGGCAGACAGACAGACAGACGGATGGACATAGCTGAATCGACTCAGCTCGTCGCCCTGGTCAAGAATATATATACCTTATGGGGTCGGAAATGAATATTTCTATGCGTTGCAAACTTCTGGGTAAAATTATAATACCCTTGCAAGGGTATAAAAAATTTTTGGAGTTGAAGGAAACTTATTATGCAGTCTAGTTGTTGCACTCGGAACCGAAACTGTAACGATACAATTTTCATGTTCTTTCGGTGTTTTTGGCTAATTGGTTCCGGTTCTGGTTCTTAGTTTTAATCAGTTCTTTTCGGTATACGGTTCCGGCTCTGTTTCCCTGATTTTAAACCATTCTTCCAAAATAAGTCTATGCATAAACGAGTAATACCCTTGTTCCACAGGCACATTCTTAAGGTCATTCTCAAAAAGTGAATTTTCCTTGTTCCACTACGAATGCTTATCACGGTTACACGCGAATGGTCAAAGTTAAACAAAAGTAATCAAAGTTCAGCTTGGATTGTTTGGAGTTGCAATTGCAAATTGAAAGTTTAATTGGACTTAAACATTTAACTGAAATGGATTTAACTGCGTTGCTACTGATTAGTGACAAAAATCCAGATTGCATATGGGCATTTCCACAGAAAGGTAAACCAAAAACCGAAAACATCGATTCATTTTATGCAGCTAACTTTTCTTATGTTTGTCAATATAAGTTCCGGAATCAAAATTATTATGTTTTTTTAGGATTACGCAAAAGGATACATATATAAATTTTTGAAAAGCAACACCAGAACAGCGTTAGAGAAAGGCTTGTCACGTTGCGTATCATAATGAGGCAAATATAAAAAAAAAGAAAATTTTATTTCTGACCGAATCAGCTATAAATATAAAGTTACAACATTGCAGATCATATTAAAGTTAGTTGCATTAAAAAATTCGAACGCATTCCGCAGAGATTTGCTTTTTTGTGAAAGCAGACATAACGCACTTCCGTATTCTGTAAAGTTGCGTATACCTTTTAGTCTGCCTGTATCTTGGGACCTTACTATCTACAACTGTCAGCTTTTACATTAAATAAAGTGCTACTCAAGTGCTATACAAACATCAATATGCGGAAATTTTAGTTAAAATTTTTCCTTGTTTTTCATCATAATAACGGCGAAAAAATTTTTACGATTGTCACGTTCGTAGCTGTGGAAATGCCTATATGCCAACTGCCAGGGAGTGAGGACCATTTCGATGAGTTGAATGTGCCAGCCAGCGTTTTATGAAATTTCTGATCACATTCGAGTCTTTTTCAAGTCCTCAGTCTGATTAAAATAGTCATAAATTCGCTCGATTTCTGATCATAAATACACTGAAGAGAAAATGTTCTGAAATTTCATTATTTATACTTAAACATTTTCACCATTGATTTAGCGTTAAATATGGAATTCGTAAATACAAAGTGTGTACACTTTAGTTCAAATATGAAAATAAAAAAAAAATAATTTTTTTAAATTAAATTTTTAAGCCAATTACTTTGTTCTGAATCAAGAGTAGGAATCCCCCCTTTGCAGCCACCACCAGTTGGACTCTGAAAACACCGAATTATATTAAATTGTATTTAAAAATGTTTTCTTACTCTGCGGTGATTCGAAATCAGGGCCCTTGTTCTGAAGACCACAATTGAAACGTCCTGTCTACCGGTTGCACCATTGCGCGCATTGGTGGCAAAGCTTCTAAGATACTACTTGTATTGAATCGAATCTACCATCTGCCTAAAATCATGAGACCACTTGTAATTCTCAAGTTCGAACTCCTTGGATAGTTCATATAAATGGCGCAAAGAATATTTGGTGAATAAATATGTTTCTAGCAGGGCTTAATCCCGAATCGTATTTCGATTCCGGTACCGAAATGAAAGTTTCGGTTAAAGGTTCTATTTCGGGTTTCAATTAATTTCGGGTTTCGGTTTCCATACGGTACCCGGACCGGTACGTACCGGTATAAGTAGTACTTGTTTTTAATATTGGGAAAATTAAATTCTGAGATAAATCTAAATCATTATTTTTTATTAACGCGAAATCTTATTGTCAGAAAATGGGAATTATAATCTCGCAATGGGCAGTATCTTCAATTTAGAATTGTATAGGGAGTGTATATAGGGAATACACTGTAATTGTTTGGTAGTGTTGCATCGACCGCCATAGGAATATTTAAGAACTTTTCTTCGAAGTTGTAGCGGTCTATTTTAATTGCTACATTTGACTTAAAAACAGTCAGTATTATATGTCAGTCAGAATTATATGTAAACATAAAACCGCCATCCATGGTTCTTCAATTCGCGTTTTTATTAGACGTTGGTTATGCTTATAACAATTTTCTCCATGGTGAGTTATTCGCGGTTTTTTAGCCAATATAAGATGGAATATCACTAAATTTAAGCCTCAGTCTTTTGTTACCTTCTCTACGTGTTATTTTTTTTGTCAACTAATTCCAATCCAAATACGGACTTAGCGCCCATGGGCATTATGTCCCGGCCTAAGGCCCAGGAAAGTCTAAGTAATATCTCAAAGTTGTGATAGAAATTTTTCATATGGGCTTTATGTCATGTCACCATATATTATATTATATATTTTTAGTTTTCGAATTTTACATTGAATTTTAAACGTCCACGTCTTATTTAACTATATAATATAGCATTCTTGGGATTTGCTCGCAGTAAAATAATTGCTTTCAATGTGGTTGAGTCCATACAACTTTTCAGGGGATACATTATAAATTTTCCGCCAGAGAATATGCGTTCCACGCTAACCTGCGTAGTTGGAACAGAAAGCACGACTTTTTAAATCTCATACAATTCTGGGAACTTTGTGAAGGATTCTGACCACCAGTTAAGAATGTTTTCATGGTTTTTTTTATATTTCCAATTTGCAGTGTATCCAAAATTAATTAAAATCACAAAAAAAAAAGATTTTCGGCTTGAAGTTGAGTTGTTGCCACTTTCGCTGGTTCTAACCCAGCAAGCATTTTATGAAATTTCGGATCACACTCGAGGCTTTTTCGAGTCCTCAGTCTGATTAAAGTAGTCATAAATGCGCTCGTTGTCTGATCTTAAATGATACTTTTGTCGGGAGATAATGGTACCCTAGCCGCGACTCTTCATGAAGTGTATTTTTTAATCCGTTTTTCTGATCAGTTTCGACTCATTTTCGAGTTATTTGCGAGTCTTTTTCGAGTCGTTTTTTAATGAATCACATTTTCGAATCTTCCTTAAATCGCACATGAAACTAATCCCTTTTTAATCATCAAATGGGCTCTAAAAAGACTCACCAAGATGAGAAATCACCTAATGATCTTCCAAATGCTAGATGGGAATAAACGTAAAATTTCTCGAACGAGTCCCCCATTTTCCGGTGCAGAAGAAAGTCGTTATTTGCAAATGTTGAAAATGTGTTCCGCTGAAAATATTTTAGCATCCTGTAGGTTGAGCTACAACTTGTGACCAAATCTACGTTGCGCTCTGCAAAGGTAAAGAAACCGAAACTGTACCGGTACCAACGTTTCCCTATACAGCCTGAATAGAAAGAAAAACTTACCTTAGTTAGTTACCAATCAAAATACTCACCTGATTATACTCCTACCTTATCTCAAACACACACCAAATCAGAAAATAGTTACCGGTTTGTAAGTCATAAATATACTTGCCTGCTATGAATGAACACCCACCTGTTATTATAAATGTAAATACTTACTTTAATAAGGACTAATTTCAAAACTTAATTAATTCACAACTACAAAACACAATCCCGGTAAAGTTAACAAACTAGAAAAACAAAAAACTAGGAGTTAAAATCTTTGCAACTAGAACTACTCGAAAACAAACACGTCACAAGAACTGACTTATAAATGAAATACTATGTATAAGTTATTATTAATGAGTAACAGTAAATTGTAAACATTTAGACTAGTGGTGTCCAAAATGCCAAAAGCCTATCCCATGTTATAGAAACTTTTAATTCTGCCGGCGTCGCAGCCGACACACGTATAGAGAGAGAGAGAATACGTGTGTTCTATAAATACAACGCTCGACAGCTGGTTTTTTTGCATTTCTTTGTTTTGACGTCTACTTCGTGTTTCGCTGCTAAGCACACAAGCGCAATATTTGATTGTGTGAATTTAAACACCACTGATTTAGACTTAAGGTTACTAAATGAATAAAAAAATACTAAAAAAAAAAAATTTATCTTGCATACATTGTAGAAGCGATTTGGCGTGTTTTGGGAACGAGATGTGCCTGAAAACATGACATGACATGAAAATCATCGGACTGCAACTTTGATAGCGACAAGCTTGTCGAGCGAGGGGCTCCAGAGCATGACGGCTGATCGTCACCAGTCGCTGCAGGATCCGATCGGATCCGATATGTCAGCTTCCACATCGCTCTCAATGTCGATCGCATTAGGACCCTTTGCAACATTTACATTTTTTGTTATTTAAAGAGCTTTGTTGGAATTTCAGCTGTGCTTTCCATAATCACTTCGCAAAAGTTGAGCGACTTTGTACGCTGTTAAAGTGACGCCATTTAGATTGGACTCTTCCTGACACTCCCTTTGCTTTTAGTTCGCTCCTAAATAATAAAGGAGTTTCGAAGACTTTCGCTCATAAAATAATTCATTGCTTACATACTTGTATTTACGGGTCACTCCAGCTCGAGGCTGGTGTCTTTAAACTTGGCCGCAATCTTCGCATACAGATGCGAGTTCCTCTGGTTCCTTCTGAATGCCTCAAAGCTCTCTTCCCACATTTCAAATAGCCTGTTCTCGTGGTAGTCCCCCCAGTTTTTGGGCTTTACTCATCTGATAAACTAATATTATTATTGTTTAGAAAAGTATTAAAGTTTTGGCGCTTACCTTGATCAATTACAATCAGCTGATCTATTGACGACACTTGGACTTATTTATAGAAAATCTAGACTTTTAGCGGAAAAAAGCTAAAAGGTTTCACGGCGAATGTCAAATGTAGTAACAGTGATTCGATCATCCGCAGCGGAGGATCTGCCGAATGGACATCCATCTCTGTTGGGGAAATACACAGAAAGAATGAGGTCATTTAGCTCATCCAGCGATTGACCTCAAGAATGTGCCAGTGGAACAAGGGTATTAGTAATTTACTGATATTACATAGCATTAGATTTTTAACAGAAGCTGTCGGAGGGTTTTGATTTCATTTTATTTAACCCGAAACGGTCTAAGTTCAAAAATATCGTTCTTGTAGAGTATTTTAGCCAAAATGCAGACTTCAAAGAAAACTTTTTTTCGTTTCCATTTCCATCTCCTTCGTTCACTTTTAGACGGCATCTTTTGTGCATCCGAGTTGACAAAATGCTTTCACACCGGAAGCAATTGCAATGCGTTCGCCGTCTCCACCCCACCCCACCCCATCCCCCTTCTAGCTAATTGACGTCTCTGTGCGCTTCCTTGACTGCTTTTTTTTATGCCTTGAACTTCTTTGTAAGGCAAATTTGTCACAGGCCAGATGGATGGATGCGTGGATGGGTGGAAGATTGGGTGCAATTCATTACACAGGCAATTTGTTGCGCACAAAGAGCCGAATTTGTTGGAATTTGAGTTTCCGTTAACAATAAATTTGTTGGCCGCGTGCGCTTATCGAATTTAGAAATGCCACCGGAAAGCGCAAGGGACCAACTGATGTGTGTGTGTGTGTGAGTGTGTGGGTCAAGGGGTTGTCCAGGGTTAAGCCAATATTGAGAGTTCCAGATGAACTGATGGACCGACTGCTATGCGCAGCTTTAAATTATTGTAAATGGCTTTGTGGCGCCAGCTCAGAAATCGATTTGTCGGTGGTCGCCAGTTAAACGCCGCCAATTACTGGCCGGCCTACGTCAGTCTCCGGCGGCGGCGGCGGCGGCTACTGGTTTTGAACCTGCGGCCCAATTTGCATGCGTTCGATTTGCAATTCGCTTTGCAATTGCATTTGCGGTTTGCTTGAGCTTTTTCGGTATTTTCCAATCAATTCTAACTGTGCAGCAAGCCCCAAAAGGCAATCAGACGCGGCCAGAATTAAGCCGGGACCAGGCAAGGTGGAGGCAATCCACCAAAGAGAAATAAAAACGTTTTTAATTAATAAAGAATTTACGCTGAATATTTCCCCTTTCTCGAGCAAAATGGAACGAAAGTTTTTATCATCCCACAAAATTCAATAACAATTCTGACCCCAAATTCATGCCCCACAATAAAACCTTATTGGGGCACTTTGTTTGCCCAATCAACTGTGAGATGACAACAAAAATATGCAAATGCCACCCAACCACCCACCCCCACCTAAGGCCGAGTACACAGTTCTCAGACTTGAAAAACTTTCGCACGGTCTAACGATTTGACGGGCCACTCATAAATTTATAAGTACACTCGGCACTCGCTTCGGGGGCACTCATAAAATATTTCCCAAATCGATGTGAAACCGCAACAAATAATCAATTTGTTACAGAGGAGACGACGATGACTCCCAGGAACTTTTCTACTCTACGCACAAAATATCGCGAACCCTTGACACTTGACGGAACTCTTGGATTTCAGATGACGACGCAGCCACTTCACGCAGTCAGCCAGCCAGGCCCGAAGTCAATCAAGGGGTTGGTTCCGAATCCGTTTCCGCGACCGCTGAAACGGCTGCCTGAGAGGCAGAGCAAATTGCATTCGCTTAGCCGCCGCGCAACCCCATAAATTAAAACATTAACATTCAGTGCAAAAAAAAAAAGGAGAAGAAATAAATGAAATTGTCATAAAAGTAGCGAAAATGGCCAACGGCATGTAAACAGGCTAAACAAACAGAGGGGTGGGGGCAGGCCAGCTAGAGATGGCAGCGTGAGGCAATTCCCTCGAATCTTTCGCTCAACACTTTCGCTTTGTCTGCAGAAAGAAAGAGTTGAACTCTTTGAACTCTTTGCTCTTTGAGAGAACAGAAATTTTCAATCATTTCTCTCTCCGCTCATGCTACACCACATCAATGAAAAAAAAACTTCAAGAGATAAACCAAAACCTAGACAGGAAAACGAAAAATCCGTTCTAAAAGTATCAAGATAACGACTTTTTGTTGACAAAAGTCTATTGGTTACTTTATGAACGGCTTACACATGTTGTAACGAGTCTCTTTTGACCCGAAAACCAATGCAGGCTAAGCTCAGGATAGTCGAGGTTCGTTCTAACAAATTTATATTGGACTTGCAATAATGAGACGGTTGGGATTCTTTATTCAATTATGCACCAGCGACGCGATTCACTTTATTGTTCACTTTGAACTAATTGACAGTTGTATAAACCTAACTGAGGTATCCTTGCCAAGCCGCAAGGTACGCCTCCTATCCGGCTAGTCCGGCGTAATCGCAGGATTTCGTTGCAAGCAAACGCTTGACTCGCAGGCTCGCCTATTCCGCACAACTCCTATGTACTGCCCTACTGTCGTCCTTTAAGGACTCACACAGGCTCTAATTGCGCACACCTAGCTTTATCGATGATAATCTAGCTCCTTCCACCAGGATATCCCATATGCTGTGCAAATCCTTCTACGATGAACTGTTCCGTACTCTGTTCAAGGACTCTGCCCTCGATTTCCCGTCTGTAGTACCTTTGGGTACTCCGTTTCGCCGCACTTGTGCTTTCACAATTCAATCCGCACTCGCTAAAATTCCGATTCACATTGACTCCCTCCTATGCCGTCAGCGACGCCTTATATTGGGCTGTCTCCCGATGTCTCCTTATCTCCTTTTAGAATGTTCGAGACTCCAAAACCTTCCATACGGTACTTTCCTCCGCCTAGCAACAACGCTCTTTCGGTTTCTGCCAGCGATATCCCCTCTTCAGCTAATTGGAGCGACTGCGACAACTAGCCTTTGCTCCAAACTTAACGGATCCTTCAGTTTGACGTAAGAGTGCAACAAATCACAGTAAAGAATGCAGCCATAATAACATGTGCACTCAGCAAGCAAAAACCCCGGTGGTGCATAATTTTGGTGATGCTAAACGATAGTTCCCAAAAAGATACTTTACAGAGACAGTAGGAAAACATAGTGGTAAGAGCGAGAGGGACATATTCCCAAATGTATCCAGAGAGCGTAAATGAGAGCGAACAGCTGACTAATTTCTGCCAGAAGCGGTGTCGACTGCGCAATCGTTCAGTTTAGATATCTTAGTCTATGATATGGCAAGACATTTGCCTTAGAACGACGAGGTCGTGGGTTCGAGTCTGCTGTCAAGCAAACATACAATAAAATTTTAGTTTTGTATCTTGTATTTTAAACATTACCGATTATTTTCC
The DNA here is from genome assembly GCA_037044535.1 of Lordiphosa magnipectinata. Classification (NCBI taxonomy): domain Eukaryota; kingdom Metazoa; phylum Arthropoda; class Insecta; order Diptera; family Drosophilidae; genus Lordiphosa; species Lordiphosa magnipectinata. Next base: position 58,207 of record JBAMBO010004524.1, on the reverse strand, counting down.
ACAAAAACATCAAAATAGAATGGACATAAATTTATTAGCTCTACTCTTTACCCTCTCTTAGCTTTTATGTCAACTTAAGCTAAATAAGTAACGAAAACAGGATAGTCCCTGATATTCTTGACCCGATCAGAAAAAAGATTGAGTTGATCCGACTTTTTATACGCTGTACAGAAGGTACATTGAGTATATCTAAGATTTGATGCAACTGCTATCAGGTATTTGTAACATGAGACGAAGGAATCATTTAACCGACCCAAAAGGTCAAATAAGGCTATATTGAATCATTCTTGAAATCAGCATCGAAACAGCCGAGAAATCGATTTAAGCCAGGTCCGTCTGTATGAGCGCACAGATCTCAGAGATGGTAAGAGATAGAGGTTCGACATGTATGGGGAGCGATATACTTCTATGTACTGTACTTGCAGGCAGGCCCCCTTCCAGCCCTTGCAAAATTGGAAAAAAGCGTCATATCTCCCACAGTTGTTATAGATAGAATGGTTCGTAGCGCTAAATACTTAAAGATATTGAGAATAATCAAGAATCACTTCTATCGATTCGCTAAAGGAATGATAAAGACTCGGTTGAGCGATAATCGACTTATAACGGAAAACAAACAATTGATGATTGGTAGCACCGGCCGCAGTTCGGCGATGGGCAGCAGGCTTCACACACTTTCTAGCTGTTTTGCACATTTTTTGTGGTCTTCTAACTTAAATGTGATCAGAACGTTGGGGATGGTACGGAGTATGTTATAGTCGGGCTTCACCGACTTTCTTTAATCCTAAACTAGTGATAAAGTCGGTCAAGCCCGACTTTAATATACTCTGTACCAGCTCAGCCCGCCGCTCGCATTTGCTGCCGCTTATAATATTATAAGTAATTCATGACATCGTTATTCAGGAGACACCAAATGAGGGTGGTTCATTGTTTGGAAACAGGTCATTGCTAACATTATGGCCCTCAGATACCCGGCACTCCGGCTGCCTTTCTGCAGAGCGTCGCCACCAAGAAAAACAAAATTAGTCTTATCGAAGGAGTCACGCGGCTATCGTGCAATATTTTTGTTATACTCTCAGCTCTAAGTCAGACCCGGCCAGCCATAGCTACCAAGAGCCGAAGTCAGTCGTGTTTTTACGCAAACGCGAGCCGAACTCATCATTGTGTGAATCGGTAAACATTAAATTGCAAGTAAAACGGCTGTAGTCTGGAGAGAGCTCTCTTGCTCACCAACACAAGCACACATTTTCGCCCTCCCCATTTGGCCGGCACTGCTCTAAGTTTTTCTCTCTCTCTTTTTCTCTAAGATTGTCTTTGTTGAATGGAATGTTGTTTTGGTGGGTGGGGGGTTATGTTAACTGGCTTCTTTTTTGCTCGTAACTTGAGTATCCGCTCATCCAATCTTTATTATTTCTTCTTCTATCTCTTGGAGGTAAGAAACATCTATCTACAAAACTGTAGAAGATATGAAAATTGACTAAAATAAACTTGATCTGCCTGCAAGTATAAAAAGTTGATGTCCCATACATGTCAAATTTCTAACTATTACCATCTCTGAGATCTCCTAGTTTATTCGGACAGACAGACGGACATGGCTATATCGACTCGGCTGTTGATGCTGATCATGAACATATGTATGTATTATAGGGTGTATTTATAGGGTCGGAAATGATTCCTTCTCCTTGTTACATTCTTTTGCACAAACTTAGTATACTCTGTGTACCTTTGGTACAGAGTGTAATGGAAATTCTTGGTCCAAGATTGAAAAATATTAATTAAAGAATAATAATTCTGGATCAAAGAATGAAAACGATGATCCAAGTATGCATATTTTATGCTAAATTTATTGATCCAAGTCTTGTCAACGATATACTCTCCTTCTTTGCTTGTTTGTAGGCTCAGTTACTTATCCTCACTTTGTCTTTAAAACCAAAATTGAGATCGAATTTAGCTCGATTTGACAACGATTTTGATGAATACCACTTATGGCCTGACCGACCAGCACTTTGCTTCAGACGAAGTTACCAAAAATGGGGACGGTTTTGGGCAGTATGTTGTCTGAAAGTTGGCGAAAAGCTAAAAAAAAACTCTAAAACAATAAATATTCTGGAAATTTCAAGAAGATCCGACAAATAACACGGAAGTTATGCAGCAACTTAGATTCAGACAAAGTAAGACAAAATTGATTTGATTATGCATCAAATCAAAGAACAAGAAGTTGATACAAGGCGAAATGTCATAGCTAATGAAAATATATTAAAACAATTTCTCAAAATAAAGTCAAAATATTACCAGCATGAAATGGTTTTAAAGGACGCAAGTTTGACGCTTTATTGCGAAAAATTTGTTACAAATTCCTTTTTTCAAAGTATTGTCCATCGCTTGCCACTACTTTTTTCCATCTTTCTGATGGAAAAAACGATGCGATCTTTTGATGCGATCCAATTTTAGAGTTTTCGAAGTTGAAGAAGTGCTGATTTTCGAGTCCGTAGAGGCAATGTATGGGCTATACCCATTCCAGCATTTCAAGGTATGTTTAGACCGGCTGCACAACATCTGGCAAAACTATTTTCATGTTGCAAAATTACCTTGTCGTGCCTTTGCGCGTATTCTGTCCGTTTATGCTCAATGCTCAGCTCAAACTTATCAATTGAGTACGGTAGAGCTGCCCTGCGATGGTTTCTCCCGGCTGTAGCGGCTCAAAGGACCCTTCAAATACAGAGCATGACCTTGCCACCGTGAATATTCAGCTTTGGCGTCGATTTTAGTGTATAGCAGGGCGGTCCGTATGATTTATTGCGCTTGGAGTATGTTTCCCGTAAGCTTAGCAGCATTTTTCTTCAAATGAAAGCAGAAAAGTAAACTTTCACGCAAATTGTGTTTGGTTTGCCACAACAACTATGTTGTTTACACTTCAGCGATACGACACATACTGAAAAAGAAAGCCTAATGATAAGGCTTCAAAATGAAGTTGGTTGCAACGTTGTGCGATTCGATTTGTTGCTAGCGACGCCACCTTTAAGAAATCCTGTTAAACTTTTTTATACAGGTAAAATTTTAATAGTTCCAAGAAGATCGAACGAAAATCTCGGAACTCAAGCAGAAATCGGTATGCAAGGAAATGAAAGAAAACACACAATTCCTCCCTGCAGATACTCGTTCCAAGCATCTCTACACATCTCAGCACGCTCTTCCCAATTGTTGTGGCTTTGCAACTTTCGTGACTTTCATTGTCATCTCTAGCTTACCCGGGGGGGTTGTAAGTCAATTACAAAACCAACCACTCGACGCCGACTGCGAAAAGCGAGCGGCGGCGTCTTGACATCCCTTCAGAGGAGTGCCTCAAGAGTCACGAGCATTGCTCGAACTTCTCTTGAGGGGGCCCAAAATGTTAACAATTTCTAAGTGAGCAGTTTAGTGGCTGCTTCCCAGGGCGAAAAATGCAACAGTTTTTCAAGTGTTCTCGGGCGAGGCACTCGAGCGCTGAGCCGCTCAGCTCGTGTGTCAGCTCGCATTAGGCTCAGCTCGGTAACAGTTGAGAACAAAAGGTCATTTTTTTTTTTTAACGATTGCTCTTTTTTCTTTTGCTTCTTTTTTTTATTATTATTTTATTTTTATGCTTACTACACACAATAGAGGTCTTAAGACTAAGAAAAAAAAAATTCGGGAAAAAAAATTGGGTTTTATGTACAAAAATCATTTACAAAAATTTACAAAAATTGGTTTTTACATTAGTCTATGAAAAAAATTGTGGACATTTACGACATAATATCTAGTTGCATACTGAGATCCAGCTTAGAGCCAGCTTTTGTTTTGTTTTCTTATACCTCCAGGGCCAGCTCCTCGTCATCCTCTTCATTGTCGGACAGTTTGGCGGGACTACGCTCCTCGTCGTCGTCCTCCTCCTCAGCCCTCCGCTCTCTACGTGCGGGCGGGCTACCCGGATTAAGGGGTGGACTGGGCGCTCGTTCCCTATCCTCTGCCTCGCTATTGGCGCTTTGGCTGGTGGCTGGTGAACGTTCACGCGGTGGACCCAACATTTGATTTGGAGCTGTTGCCGCCGCTGCGGCCGCTGCCGCATAATAGCCACCCATTAGGGGTGTGGCTCCCGGCGGTGGGGGTGGCATACCTGGCAGGGTCATGCCCGGTGGCATGCTGGTGGGGTACATGCGATAGGCGGAGGCGGGCAATGTGGGTTTTTGGAGAGCAGCTGCCGCTGCCGCCTGGCGATAATAGATATCAATGGCCGAGGGCGGTGCACCGTGCGGAGATTGCGCTGCAGCGGCTGCTGCATACGGCCAGGCACTCAAATAGGGCGTGGCACCGCCATACAGACGCTGAAAGGCCGCATAGTTGCCGGCCTCGGCGAGCAGTTCCAGGCCCACGGCCGTTTGTCGCTTCCATTTGGTTCTGCAAAAAAAAAAAAAGAAGAAAAACAGGAAATCGATTAATCACTTTGCAGCTAGTGCCGAGTCATGCTCGCCCGCTGCGCCGAAAAAGGATGCGCTCTCCCTCTCTCTCAACTGACTGTTTATATTTCGCACTTAATTGTTTTGCCATTTATCTTCCAGAGCCAAAACGAAAAATTAAAAAAAAAAAAACAACTAATTGTGGGCGAAACGCCTTAGGCAAATCCTTTAATTGTGGCCAGGCGCCAGAATCAAACACAAGTCTACTTTTCCTCACATGTTGGGCGAGGGATGTTTGGTTTTTGTTTTGACCTTTTGATTTACTTGTAACAGTTTCTATATCTCAAGTCCTTTGTTTCTTTAAAAAGTTTGGCCTTTTTTAGCACAAACTTACTCAAAACAATTTGTGGTACGGTCACTCTGTCTACTTATTTAGTTGTTTTACGAGTCCTGCCTGTTATATTTCTAGGATTGCCCAATCTTTAAGCATGACCACTTGTGTTTTGCCACTTTCTTTTGAAAAGTTTGGCTTTTTTAGCATACACTTACTCAAAACATTTTGTGGTACGGTCACTCTGTCTATTTCCTTATATGATTTGAGGGCTCTGGCTTTTATATTTCCAGTCCTAAATATTTTAAGCGTGTCTAGGACTCTTTTGCCACTTTCCTTAAAACGTTTTACCTGTTTTAGCACAAACTATCTCAAAACATTTTGTTATACGGTCACTCTGTCTACTTATTTACATGTTTTACGAGTCCTATCTTATATATTTCTAGGACTGTCCTCTTTTTAAGTGAGACCCAGTTGGGATTTGACACTTTCTTTTTAAAAAGGTTGGCTTTTTAAGCACAAACTTACACAAAACATTTTTTGGTACGGTCACTCTTACATGATTTGAGAGCTCTGTCTTTTATAGTTCCAGTCTTAGATATTTTAAGCGTGTCTAGGACTCTTTTGCCATTTCCCTTAAAACGTTTAACCTGTTTTAGCACCAACTAACTCAAAACATTTTGATATACGGTCACTCTGTCGACCTATTCACATGTTTTACGAGTCCTGCCTTTTATATTTATAGCTCTGTCTACTACTAATTGTGAGTTGTTACCTTCTCTTAAAAAGTTATGCCTCCTTTAGCACAAACTTAGTCGTGATTTATATTTGCCACTCTCAGCCCAATTTCGTGTACGAATGTCAGAATTTTTGAGGGTACGGTAGGAGATGGGGGGACTGCAACCGTAGATGATTCACTGGTGTTACACAGCTGTCGTCAGACCTATCCTTACATATGGAGCGCTAGTCTAGTAGAAGGCGGCTAACAGCAAATCCTGTCTAAATAACCTCCATAAGGTTCAAAGAGCGGATTGCCTGGGTATAACAGGATCCCTGCGATCTACGATCTGCCATCTGCGATCTGAAACTTCATCATCATCCTGGCAGAGGCAAAGGGAAGTGACTACTGTTTACCAGCTCAGAAATGGAAGGACAGTTTTAGAACCCGGTTCCCGGAGAGAGAACAATGGCAGCAAGAAACTACCATCAGGGAGAACGAGCTTACCATCTACACAGACGGTTCGAAGACGGAGGAGGGTACAGGAGGTGTCATCTTCTCCGAAGAACTAGCGACACAGCTCTCAGCAATCGTTAACCGGACTGGTGCTGCGTTTTTCAGGCAGAGGTCTATGCAATTTGGCAAGCGATCAAATTAATCTACACCCTGGACGAAATTCCAAGGAACATTTCAATTCTGGTCTCCATCACTCTTGTCTGGTTACATGGCCACGCCGGCATACCAGGCAACTAGGGAGCGATCGATTGAGCAAGGAACGGTTAGCGCTGACCACCAACACAAACGGTAACGGATATACAAAAAACTCTGCACGACATCATGACAAAAGTACATCGGAAATCCAGAACTAGGGCGGAACGACAATGGGATCTCCAGATACTCACCTAAAAGAACTTCCCAACTCCTACACCTTAGCAAGTTAGCAAGTAAGTATATATCTAATTTGTTGGATTCGTCTATTTAAATGGTCGAAAAGATAGCAAAATTTTAAAAATGGAGGCTGCTAAAAGTTCTATGATTGATATTCAAAGAGGTTACTAAAACAGTCACATTGTGATAAAAAGCGTCGACACCACGCAGTTGTTCGAAACTAAACCAAAAATAGTTTCATTAAAAAATCACAAACAAAAACCATGTTTGATTGCATTTGGGCAATTCAAACAACTGGCGCCTGTGTTAACTGCGGGGAGAGAATTTTCCCCATTGACAACAGAAGGGCCGGTACGGGGCATGCACCTACATACAAAGCTTCTATGATTTGGCGATTGCTACTGTTTTCGGATTTTTGCTACAAGCCTGCTATTGGGATCCCCAAGCGGTCATAGCAAGTCTGTCATGAGGTAGCCTCTGTCTGCTTACTGAAAATAGGCAAAGATCGCTGATGATTGAATTGAGAAAATTCATGAAATAGCTATACAATCAACCAGCCTCCTTTGAGGTGTTGTGCGTGTATTGTTTTGGAAAAGTTATAAACATAAATCATAACCTATTGACCTGGAGACTGTTAAAAGTTCTATGATTGATATTCAAAGAGATCACTAAAACAGTCGCATTGTGAGTTTATATTATTAAGAATATTTGAGGGCAATTGTAGACGGGTAAATAGGATGTGAAGGTCAATCTGTACAAAAAATAGCAAAAGTTAGAAAATAATGTATAATGGGTCTAAATCAGTGATGGGCAAGCCCGATTGCTCCCATTGCTCCGAGAATTTTTTCGTCAATTGGCGCCAGTCAGTCTCATAATAAACTGCGTCGCAAATTAACTCGCTTAAAATTGTGCACAACAACAAAGTCAATGCGAGTCGGAGCACGACGCCACACAGACGGCGCAGCAGCTGAATTTTATGGGCGATCGAGACTCGCTGATAACGGTTGTTTTTTCTGTTGCTGTTGTTGGGCTGCTCCCAAACTCAAATTTCATGCCCACCGCTGGTCTAAATCATCGTAAAGATTTAATAGTTGGCTGTTGAAGACAGGTAAATAGGAGGTGTTGATCAAATGGACTTTCTCCAACCAAGTAGGAGAAGGAGTGTTTTGAGTGCGGATTTTTCAATACTGGAATGTCTTGTCTTAATCCCGACTTTAGCTCAGCAGAGCTTGACTTCAGCTCGATAAAGGTCTATTTCAACAGCACACGGGATTAAGAAGCTTGGCTTGGCCCTCTATGGGGCTGTAAGGCAAATTTTACATTTTACAAATTGAAGTTGATACTCGAACTACATTCAATCCAAAAATGGATTGCATCCAAAATGACTGATATTGACTTTAGCTCGATATTTCAACTCATATTGAACAAAGAAAATTTAATATAGAAACTCAATTTGAGTTAACTCCTTAGTGACATGTAAACACTTTATTCAAAACAAGAAAGAAAGTCGGTCAAGCCCGACTATAACATACTCTGTACCCTTACACTCGCATTTGCTCAGGAGTCAAACGGCCAGTTAACACCCCGCGCACAACGCGGTGCGCTCTCTAAATTTCTCTCTCTCTCTCTCTTTCTCTCTCGCACTAAGATGGCCAGTGTTGAACGGTTAGGGTATGTTGCTGTGGTTGTTGGTGGGGGGGTGGGTGGTGTTAACTGGCCGTTTTTTGCCCATAACTTGTTTATGGATCATCCGATCTTTATCATTCCTTCAGCAAATCGATAAATAATTTTATTTACAAGGTATCTCTAGAAGGAACGAACGATCTATCTCCAAAACTGTAGCAGATATGAAGTTTTTTCCAAATTGCAAGGGCGGGAGGGGGCGTGGCAAAAATTGAAAATAAACTTGAGCTGCCTGCAAGTATAAGAAATATATGTCCCATACATGTCAAACCTCTATCTCTTACCATCTCTGAGATCTCTTCGTTCATACGGACGGACGGACGGACGGACGGACGGACGGACAGACGGACAGACGGACATGGCTATATCGACTCGGCTGTTGATTCTGATCAAGAATATATATACTTTATAGGGTCGGAAATGATTCCTTCTACAGAGTATAATAATTGTGACATAGGAAAATATGGTAGTTAGAGCGAGACGGATATAGTCAAAAAATAACTCTGAGAGCCAAAATGATAGCGAACAGCTGACTAATATCTGAGTGAAAAGTTGTCGACGCAGCAAATTGCGTTTCTATGTTAAATCTTCTTTGTTTTGACCGCAAAAAAAGCATCTCACAAGAACTCCATGCTACTTCAATAGATTTGATCCATCGACTGCCATTCAGAAGCTTCCATCTCATGCTAGAAGGGCTATAACTGGTTAGGAATTCCAAGGCCAATAATATGTGTGTGTACCCATTTAGCCTGAGAGAGCTTTTCTCTCTTGGTTTCTTTTCGCTCTTTTGCTTTGACAGTGGAATTTCGTATCTTCTTTAATCTTGAGTCAGGATCATTTGATTTTCAAGTAGGATCCGTACTTGAAATGAGCATTTTCAGACTAATACAAGCCTTTTAGGATTGTTCCAATCCTTTTGAGCTTGATTCAAGTAGAATCTAGTACGACTCGTCCTTGAAATAACCATCCGAAGGTCGAGATCCAATCAATTTTTTGAGCTTAATTTTACCATCAGTTTTATTTTCTGTACAACTTACTTGTAGAGCACTGTCAAGATCCTGTGGGCATTATTTTCTTGTTGGATCAATTTGTTTAACCTTTTGTGGTTGTGGTGCACTGTTAAGTCTAATGTGAAAGTCTAACTTAGAGGTGAACTTAAGACTGTTGAGCGCAGTGTGCGCTGCTTGTTTATCTGAGAGAATAGTTATTTATCTATTATGGTAGCTTTTCGCCATATTTAGGTATGCACTTCGGCTTGAAATATGCTTGTATGCCCCAATTGACTCAAGTCTTTTCGTTCCCGCTTCAGCTACCCCAAGTCCAGCTCCTTGGGGCGGCAGAGACCCGTTTGCTTACCACTGAACTGTGTGTTTGCATTTTATATGTTTCCTCCAGAGAGATTATTCTCTTTGATTACTTTTGGTTACAGTGAAGTTCTTGTCAAAGTGGAACTCTGCCATCATTTCGTCTCTGGGTTGAAGGTTTATAGGTTCTTAGAGTCCCTTAGGCTAACTATGTAGTTCCCACTTATTCTTTTTGCTGTCAGGCTAATCCAGGGGTGCCCAGAATGAGCTTACTTCCTCGTGGATACCAATACAAATGAAGAAAATATATCTCAAGCAAGAACAACCACAAGAAATAGAAAGAGAAATCCGATTTTTGTTTGTGTGTGTGTGTGTGTGTGGTTGTGGCTGTATCATGAACTCTGAAAATAATACCGAAAAGTGTTCGTCCACTGCGAGCGAGGCCAATCTACAATATTGTTGTTGCGTTCGAATTTGCAAGAGACATTGGAGAGAGTGAGAGAGAGAGAGAGAGAGAAGAGAGACACATATGAAGTTGTTGTTGCAGATCCGCACGCGCCAACAACAAATCCTTCGCTCGGAAAGAAAGTGCGCAGAGAAAGTGTATGAATTTGTTATTGCTCTACGTAGCATTAAAGCAAGCGTGAATGGGCTTGGACATACCTGGCCAGATGGTGTAGTGAAGTGGTGTTAACTACATCAGAAACTTTAGTGCCGATGCCGGACAGGTACGCATGGCTCTGGTCATACATATACATGCCAGCCTTTGCGTCCTTACAGTGAGGATATTTGCTATATCACCATACGTAAATATCGGTCTTCATATTCGTATGGCTAACTCTTGTGTGAGGTGTACAAACAAGGCAACTCTTATATTCTCATTTGTAGCTTTATACACACTATTAAAAGGGGTTTTCATTGCTGATTTAAGCAAATGAGTCTAAAACAAGGGCCGGCAAAACACACATGCTCATTTTGGCGTTGCGTGTGTGTGTTTAGCCACGCAAGAGCGCACTTATTTATCACTTCTTTGTTGTTGCAAAAGAGAGTAGTATAAGCTCGTCGGTGTGTCGACGTCGCTACGCGTAGCTGCCGCAGAGCTCTGTTGTATACACATTAGATCCGGACGCGCCGGACTCTGGTCTAAAACAATGAACCTTGCATCAAATTGTCGTCTGTTTCTACTCAAAACCCAAACATATTGCCTTAAGAGAAAAGTTGAATGGTCAATTCTGTATGAAGTTTTTTGCTCAATTGAGAAAGTTAACACACTGATGGTGCAATCTCTCAACGGCTCACTTACAGTTAGTATTACAGTCCTGTTTTGACACCTTGGAACAACTTTTTGTTCCCCTAAAACTAATTCCAGTGAAGGCTAGGCTTCAAATACCAAAGTCAACCCTCGTAGGCATACTTTTTTTTTTGTGTAAAACATTTCCCAGTTGCCTGTGCCCTCTCTTCTCACACTTTCCATATCCGGTTACGTTTTGCTCCGTCAGGGGTTTGCCTCACAAAATGTTTGTGGCTGCTCTTGTTGTTATTATTGTTAATGTTATTGTTGTTGCTGTTGTTGTAACTATTTTCAGAAATGTGACAAGTCATTGAGCAATAATTAAAACTGAAAATAAAATGCTATTAAACGTAATAAGGTAACAGCAGCCAGCAGCCATCCAAGTTGCCTTGGATATCAAAAGACTTAAGCAACAAACTTGCACTGAGCAAAATTTTCAAACCTTACAAAAAAAAGTTAATAATCAACGTGGCCTTAACGACTCCTTGCGCAAAATACCGCAAATTAAGCAATCAGCATAAAAACACTGGAAGCCTGAGCGGGATGTGTGGTGGGGTGGGGCAGGGGCAGGGGATTGGCTGGCCATTAAAATGATTTTTATTGGAAAAGTGCGCGAAGAAATGAGCGCTGATCATAAAAGGCACTGATTAGCGACCAGTTTTGGCCAAAAGAACTTTTGCCGACAGTCTCAACTTACCTTCGATTCTGATACCAAGTCTTCACCTGGCAATCACTCAACTCCAGCTTATTGGCCAACTCCATACGATCCTGTACACTCAAATATTTCTGACGCTCAAAGGATTTCTCCAAAGTTTGCAGCTGATGATCCGTAAAGGCGGTCCGAGCTTTGCGTTGTTTTTTGCTTAAGCTTAAGCTCAAATGCGAGGAGGAGTCACCATTGGCAGAGCTACCGTTCTTTAAGCTATCCTCGCCATCGTCATCTTTGCCGCCTACAATGGAAGAAGAAGAAGAGGGAAAATAATTAGACAAAAAGCCTTTTGCCATTTTCTATGTTTTTGCTATGGCGGCTGCTGTTAGCGCTGTGACAAATAAATTTTGTATTGCTTATAACTCTACTTTCGTCAGAAGTAAACTAAAACTGCCTCTCAGAGCACTGATCGGCTCTCAGCTCAGAGCCAAAAGCTGAGTGTGCGATTTCGAACCCTAATGAAATGCAGACCCTTCTTTTTAATAGCAAACCAAAGTCCCAAGCCACGGCCCAAAGCTTAACCATCATCAGGACTCGCACACACAAGTGTCAAATTTGTCAAAACAAAAGACTTAGGCAACGAACTTGTTTGATCGATTTTTTTACTTTTTTGATTTGGAAGCCAAAGCAAAGAGTTGATTTCTCTTATGCTGACATTCTTGAAATGCCAAAAATCGACTCCAAAAATATCAATTTCAATTAAAAAATTCGAATTTCATTTTTTAGTTTTGGCACCTGAAGGCATTGAGGCGGCAAAAGAAATGTGATTCAAGCAATCATGATCAGTTTGCCTTGTCCCGATCGATCAGTGAACAGTTCACTTGTCGGGCTCAATTTCAAACGAGAGTCCGAGGATCCGAGGATTCATGGATATCAGGATCGAAAACCTTCACAACTGTCGCTCGCACGCGTCTCAAGTGACACGCGGCGAGTGTTTATGCCAGGGTGACGAGGTGAGGTGGGGGGGGGGGGGGGAAAAGCCAAACAACTTTTTTTTTTGGAGCTGGTGGGCTCCGATTAAGCCGTTAAAAGCAACGTTTTTTGAAATAAGAAAAATAATCTGCCTCGCCCAGCGTGGGCTAAGCAAGTGAGGGCAAGAGAATCGACACCTAATTCTCAGTCGCTGTGTGTGTGTGTGTGTGTGTGCGAGTGTGTGTGTGTGTGGGCTGATTTAGTTTCTTTTTGTTGCTTTGTTTTTTGGCTTGTGTCTCAAATCAAAACAATTTTTTTGGTCAAACTGACAGCGGGACGTCTCGCTCTGTCTCTATCTCTCTGTGGCAAGAGCAAACGATTTCTTTGATTAATTTTTTGATAGTTTAATTTGTTAATTGACTTTGGCACAAGTCAAAAACAAAAAATCGTTTCCATTTAATCAAAATAAATTGTTAATTGGTTCAATTAATGAAACATTAACAAATTAACTGAAAAATCACTTTTCTGTGATTTCTTTTTTTTCTCCAAAAATTTTAGAAACCGAACCGAATTATGGCCAAGGGTCGGCAATGTGAGCAGAAAATGGCTGTGTATAGGCTTAAAAAATATTTCTTAGCCGCCAGTGCACATTAGGACAGAGTGAGAAACTGACAAAAATCGAGGTTTATTTAGTGGCTTAGATAGTGGCCAATTAACCCATGAGTACGAGAACCTTTTAAACAAACTACATCTAAAAATTTACCGATCTAACGAAGCTTGACCAGAATGTTAGGCGTCACATAAAATAAGCGTGTACCAAAAACTGTCCAAATAGGACTAGTTTTAATTTTAGGAAGTACCCCCCATGGAACTTGATATTATCAGGCCTGTTCCCGTTTTCCATTTCGATTAAATCATGCGGAATCGGCTTCCAAATACTGTCGTCTTTAGCTTTTAATTTCAAAATCCCATTGAAGGTATCATTCGACCCTCTTTGTGACAAAAAGATTCTCCAAAATTCTGTAATCGTTTCTTAGAAATCACAACTCTAAGCAATTCCGATCAATCGAATTCGGAAACGGGAACAGGCCTGTATAATTTTATAATATTTCTAAAAATTAAATTAAATTAAATTTCTGTCTATTTAAGAACAATTTTTTTCTGCCTAATGTAGTAATATGACTAGATAATAAGCTAGCTCTAAGCCCTACTGTACTATGTATATATATGCAGTGCGTGACCGAGCTTCGGAAACAGACAGAAAAAAGATGTGCCAACCCACGAAGAGGCAGAAGTGTGTATGGAAGCAGAGGAAACGAGAGCGTAAGTTAAAGTCGGCTCTAACCGACTTCGATATACCCGTTACCCATGGAAACAAATGTTTAATAGCCTTACTGTATGCCTGAGGTGGGTCAGCCGAAAAGTATGCAACATTTTTTAACTCGTCTCTCTCTCTCTCACTAAGATTGCTGCTGAACGCAATGCTTAGGTTATGAGTGGGGTGGGTGGTGGGTGTTAACTGATAGTTTTTTGCTCATAACTTGAGTATCGTTCATCCGATCTTTATCATTCCTTCAGCAAATCGATAAATAATTTTAAGTACTAGATATCTCTAGAAAGTACGAACCATCTATCATAAAAACTGTAGGAGATATGACGTTTTTTCCAAATTGCGGGGGCGTGAGGGGGCGTGGCGAAAATTGAAAATAAACTTGATCTGCGTGCAGACAATAGGAGTCTACATTTCAAATTTGGTTGCTCTAGCTCTTCTAGTCTCTGAGATCTAGGTGTTCATACAGACGGACGGACGGACGGACGGACGGACAGACGGACAGACGGACAGACGGACAGACGGACAGACGGACATGGCTATATCGACTCGGCTGTTGATGCTGATCAAGAATATATATACTTTATATGGTCGGAAATGATTCCTTCTGCCTGTTACATACATTTGCACGACTTTAGTAGACCCTTTTACTCTACGAGTAACGGGTATAAAAATTGAGGAAAGCTAACTTCGGCTCGTCCAAAGATTATATACCCTTGCAGCTTGTATAATTTATATAAATTAAGGTTTTAAATGATTTTCGTCGAAAATTCTTAGCTGAGTTATTTTTCAGCATAGATGGCGCCACTACTTTCACCATTTGCTTGCCAGTTTGTTATATGGCAGCTATACGATATATTCATCGGATTTTGACCATAGTCCCTAAAATTGTGTGGAATCTGATAATATTCATAACTAGACTACTTTTTTGAACAATCGTTCCTATGGCAGCTATGTTCTATAGTCATCCGATTTGGATCAAAACTGGCAAAATTGTGTGGTAGCATATAATATTGACCAATAACAAGTTTGAGAGCAATAGCATTAAAAACAGACTTTTTTTCTGACCTAACTTTTGTATGGCAGCTATACTATATAGTTATCCGATTTTCATCATACTTGGTGGAATTATGTGAAAGCGTAAAAAACTGATCAATACGTGGTTGGGAGGGAGGGGAGATTAGGAGGGGGGCGTTTGCATTGAAAAAAAGTTTTTCACTCACTAAAACTAGTTTTTCGAACGATCTTTCCTATGGCAACTATATGCTATAGTTGTCCGATGCAGCGTATTTGTACCAAAAGACTTCGTGTAAAGTTTGGTTAAGATAGCTTTAAAGCTGACGGAGGACATTTATATGTATATCAACTCAGCTCGTCACGCTGAACAAGAATATACTTATACACTTTTTGTGGTCGGAGATGCTTCCTTCTATGCGTTACAAACATCTGGACAATTTTAATATACCCTCTACAAGGGTATAAAAAACGAAGATGAAAACGACGAAGATGAAATAACATGGGATGATGTACACTTTTTAAAAGCCTTTTTTTATACCATTGCAAAGGGTAAATTTTGCCCAGAAGATTGCAACGCATAGAAATATTCATTTCCGACCCCATAAACTATATTTATTCTTGATCGGGGCGACGCTGAGTTGATTGATCTCTGTCCGTCCGTCTGTCTGTCTGTTTCTACGCAAACTAGTCTCTCAGTTTTAAGGCTATCGAGCAGAAATTTTGCACAGACTCTTTTTTTACTGTAAGTAAAAAAAATTAAATTGGCTCAAACAGCACCTCCAGGAGGGCCAGGGCCAAGCTTTTCTCAATGTGTTTTACTGAACGCTGCTAATATATCGGAACCGACCGGATCGGATGACCATATCTTATAGCTGCTATAGGAACCAACGGTCAAAAAATGGGTCTAAGTGAGAAAAGCTTTTTTATTTTCAGTTTAAGCGTCCGTAAGCTCGTCCATTATAAATATTATATGCTTTCAAACAGATTTGCAAATTTTGGTCAAGATCGGATGACTATGTCTTATAGCTGTCATAGGAACCATAGGTCGGAAAATGGGTCTTACTGAAAAAAACTTTTTTGGTTTCAATGTTAGCGTCCTCAAACTCGTCCATTATTAATAATTATATGCTTTCAAACAGATTTGCAAACTTTGGTCAAAATCGGATGACTATACCTTATAGCTGCCATAGGACCGATCGGACGGCAAATGGGTCTTAGTGAAAAAACCTTTTTTGTTTTCAAGTAAATCGTTCTTAAGGTCGGGGATTGTTAATATTAAACGCTTTTAAACTAATTTGGAAAAGTTGATCGACATCGGGTGACTATATCTTATGGTTGCCATAGAACCAATCGGTCGAAAATGGTTCTTAGTAAGAAATTTTTTTTGTTTTTAGTGTTAGGGTCGTTCAACTCACTGATTACTAATTCTATATGCTTTCAAATATATTCGCAAAATTTGGTGGAAATCGGATGACTATATCTTAAGGACCGATCGGTCGGAAAATGAGCCTTAGTGAGAAAACCTTTTTTGTTTTAAATTATATCTTTCTTAAACTCGGCGATTGTTAATTTGATATGTTTTGAAAAAGATTCGTGAAATTTGGTCGAAATCAGATGTTTATCTGTCGGAAAATGGATTTTAGTAACAAAAATTTTTGATTTTTATGTAAGCGTTCTTAAACTCTGACATTTCAAAAACAGCATTTGCAAGGATATAAAAACTTAGGCACAGACGAAGTTAGCTTGGCCTCCTCGTTGTTAATAATTTGAAATTAATTTCAATTTGTTTTGTTGTTGGCCTGAAGAACTTACCTAGACAACTTTTAAAAGTTCAAATATCTAAATAAAACTCCCAATTTTGACGCAATTGTACTATTAGTCCCTAAAAAAAATTGCCTTGGGTTGCTCAAACGATTTGTTGATCGGAAAAATATTGCTAGAAGTGCAGTTGGAGTATTTATACACCTTGCAGGCGATATCCCATTTTAATTGTTTAGATTGATTTGATCCCGTTCCCCCCTCGATGAATTTGTCTCCACCCCTCCGATCGGAAATATGTGGAAATCAGATTACCTCAAACTTCGAGTACTGATTTTGACAAGTATAAGCCCAAAGACAACGACTTCATTAATTTCGGTTGATCAGTTTTCCATACTGTCCCAGTGTGCAATCACAATTCCTCTGATCCTAGTGTCGAACAGTGACTTACGGCTATAATCTTTGGGCGTGTAAGCCGAGAATAATATATTTCAACTCATATTCCACTCTGGTATGACATACATAACATCGACTTTGTCAAATTAGAAAATATTTGGCTAAAACAAATTGCCTTTTCTTATAGCATTTTTATGATTTCGGTCTATTTTTTAGACCCTTGAAAATGGTACTATCTAGACCGTTTAGTACGCCCTGATACTGATTAAATGGATCACTAGTATGGTGATTCTCCGGCACTCAGGGTAACGAAATTCATGTACTCGGAGACAACCTTAATAACAGTACAGAGAAGTGCTGCAGATCCGAACCACAGCCAACGGAAGCGCTTAACACCATATTTCATCTCATACCACTAGACCTTGTTGCAAGACAAATGGCTATCACAACGGCCCTCAGACTACGAGAATCCAATACCTGGAACGGGGGTAATTCCGGACACTCCACTATAATTAACTGCCAAGCGGGTATACCGTTAAATACAGACTACTATATACCTCAAACAACGTTCGACAAATCATACGACGTCAACATTCCAAGCCAAAGTGAATGGGACAACCTTCCCCATAGCAGAGCTAACGCCATCAACATATACACGGATGGCTCTAAGCTCGACGAAAAAGCAGGAGGGGGGTTTTCTTCCCTAACATAGACCTAAACTTATCGTGCCGCCTTCCTGATCACTGTAGTGTGTAGCAAGCAGAGATGGTAGCCATTCAGGAAGCTGCCACCCACCTTACCACACTTACGGTCAAAGAAGGAAACGTATGTTATATACTCAGACAGTCAAGCAGCTCTCAAGGCACTTGACTCACTTACAAATAATGCTAAAACGGTTACTGAATGTCGCCTATCCCTGATCGAGATTGGCCGACACTTCAGTATTCGGCCAATATAGGTGCCTGGACCCCGCAACATAGATCGAAATGAGTCTGCAGACAATCTGACCAGACTAGGCATGCCTATGGCTATCTACAAGATCTACACAAAATCCGATACACTGCGTCTCGCTGTGGACAGGTGGAAAAAACCTTTCCTCCTGTTCGGTGGCAAGATTACCGTGGCCAGCATTCAACCTAAAACATACTAACACACTTTTGCGTCACAGAAGGGAACACATAGCCCTTCTGGTAGGTGCCACTGTCTTATTGGCAAACACACAGCACGCCTGGGCGTCGCACACCATGATCTCTGTAGTAGTTGCAGATATGAGAAAGAAGAGGAATCGGTACAACGCCATCTGTGCCATTGTCCCGCTTTGAGTAGAAGGTAGACTCAGAATTCTGGGTCAACCCCTCCTAACCAATCTCTCGGAGACATTCGAGCTAGAGATCCCAGCTCTACTTCAGTTTATTCTGTCCACACAATGGTTCAGTATTGACCCCCCCATCGGGACTAAAAGAGTTAACAGGGTTAACATATATCATCGCAACCTAACCTAACCTACCAGCCTGCTAACCGATTTCATTACCCACTTTAGAACCGGTTTATTCTAGTTCGGAAACACTTTTGAAACGGTTCAAACTGGTTCGGAACCGGAAGACTGTTTATCTCATATTTTGAAGATTTAAATCCAATTTAAAGTTCATAGCTTAAATAATTTCAAAGATAATTTTGAACAGGCTCAAGCAGGCTCGACTTGTAATCTTATCTGCGTTATAAACAATGTTTGTAAATATCTAGATACAAATTTTGTCTACCTATTACCTTAGCTCGGTATTTTCCAATTCTAGTACCATGTGCCTTCCAAAATTTCTTTTACCTTTGTGAAAAACTTAAAAGTTTATTATTTATTGTTGGGGAAATAGAGCACCGCGAGCAATCCTGGTCTATTGTGCCCCTCTACTGAGTTTACAACGCTCCTAGCAGCCCTATTTTCTGTACAAAGGTCAGGATTTTCGTGAGTTCTAGGTTACTGATATCGTTTGGGTGTAAAATGTGTGTTCCCAAATCGGCTGATTCTGCACCTCTTTAGAGTGTGTAGTGGCAGTGTGCATGTGGCTCCGCAGTCTGCAGTGGCCCGTGTGAAGCCCTGTCAGAATCCTGAGGGCATTCTTTCCTTGTTGGATTAACTTTTGGAACCTTTTGAGGTTGTGGTTCAAAATTAATGCTTTAGTTTGTCTCATCCCCTGGTGCTTGCCCAGGAGACTGTTCTAAGCGTATTATTTTCCTTTCTAAGGAGTAAAGTTTACACCACGAAAAAAGAAGAATGAATATTTTTTATACGATGGGGATGCTCATGAAACAGCCTCCTTTTGTGGTGTTGTCTGTTCTTATTTAAAGTTATGTCCAAGCATAACGTGACCTCGAGACGGCACAAACTTGAAGGTTTGATTATCATAAAGGTCGTAAAAACATACGCATATGAAAAAATCAAGGCTGCAAACCTGCAAAATTTGGTGAAGGTTCGGTCTGGAGGTTCGAAACCGTGGTAAAGTGTAAGGTGTGTGTAGTCAAACCCAAGGTTTTGGTTCGAGTCTGGGTTCATAGATTGTTAAATAGTCCAGATTACCAAGCTATGTATATGAGTCGTCAAGTCGATTGGACCACATTAATTATTGTTATCATTCATAGGTGTTCCAAAAAGTCTTTCAAAAGTGTCTGGTCTTTGAATTTTGAAAGCCTCACCTTTTACGCACATACCCAGACAGCATTTTACGAAATTTCAGATCACATTTGAGTCCTTTTTAAGTCCTCTGTTTGATTGAAATAGTCAAAAATTATAGTTTTGTCGGGAGAGAGTTGCTAAAGAGTCGATTATAGCCCGTTTTTCTCATCAGTTCTGACTCAATTTTGAGACATATATTCAATCATTTGAGTCTTTTTCTAGTCGTATTTCAAAAAATCACGTCTTGAGTATATCCATGAGTCATTTGAGTCATGAGACTTCAAATCGGACATGAATTTAATCTTTTTAATTATCAAACGACCTCGAAAAGGACTCGTCAGAGCGATTTTTGTTGAAATAATCATCCAAATGCATTTGCTTTCCCCTTTTCCGACTATACTTATGTTTTTTTTCGCGAAATCGCAATATGGATTAGATTTCTAAAAAACGTATTTAATTATCAACTCAAGCGGTTCTGTACTATACTATAAAATATGTAGTTTTTTTCGGTCATAATATTGAGATAACTAGAAAAGATTTTAAGAAATTGACTCAAATGATTGTTTGAACCGAACCCTTTTTTGGTAGACAGGGGGTTCGGTCCGGGGGCTCAAATATTTGAAGGGTTCGGTTCATGGTAAGGTTCGAGAAACCCGGAAAAACCGAACCGAACCGGTGCAGCCTTGGAAAAAATCTTTTCGTTCTTAAATTTTTTAAAAATTCGTACTTAAAATCGAGCTTAATTCGTTCGTGAGGACAAGTAGCTGAGCAGAAAATTTAAAATGGATTAAAAAAATACGCGTTTAGACTTGAATCAAGAAATCAAATATTCTTTATCTTAGTAAGCAATTCTCTATTTTCTCTCTAAGTGTAGGTACTTTAATTTCCATGAGAGCTTAAGCACTAAGCCGGATTTGATTTAGTTAAAATATCGTACAAAATATAGCTAAAAAATTGTTAATTTCTTAATGCAAAATTCAATAGCTGCCAAGCCAACTCTAAAGATTTCCAGCATACCCTTGCATATGTAGCTTTTTAAATCGGTTATGTGTTCGTAAGCAGTGTTAGGAAGTACCTAGGTACAAATACCTAGGTTCATACCTAGATACATATTTTGTGTACCTTTTACCTTACCTAGGTCCAAATTTTCATTTACCTTGTCAAAAAGTAAGTTATAAGGTACTTTAATATGAATGAGAATTTAATTTTAAATGATAGCCTGAGTGGGAAACTAATCTAATTTATTCATTCTATCAATTTGATTGTCGATGTGACTATTAAAATAACATAGTCTTGAGCTAATTACTGTTTTGATCCTTAAGACGCTTTAAGTCAAGGAAATACAGAAAGCTGTCGCACAACTAGCATGAAAATAAGGTACATGAACTATCTTTTGAATGGTTTCAAAATGCGATTGCTATTCAGAGTTGATTATAAATGACAGCATTTTATTTAACACACAACAAACCAAACTATATTCTAGGACCCTATCACCATTAGACTTTGCTATCAGCTTAAATAATTAGGTCGCTAATTTTCCTATTTAAGAAGTTTTAAAAACTTGTCCATATCGCTTTACTTCCTATGTATCTAGGCCAAGACCAAGATCAAATACGTAGACCAAGATTAAATATGTAAATAAAGCCATTTGTGAAGTTGTCGCGAATGTGGAACTTGATGATTAATGTTAATTTTTTAAAATATATATTGTAAACTAATATAATAAATAGTCGGAAAGAAAAATATGTTTTTCTGACTTAAACCTACAAAAAAGTGTATGTCCCTGTAAAAATTTTGGGAGTCTCGGAACACAGATTTGTTGTACTGATTCCTGAGATACTTTTGTTCTTTTTCCGAACACCTTTATTGAAATTTCGATGAAACCTCAAAGTTTTGGTTGGATAGTTCACGTCATTCAGTTCACAACATTTTTGGGTAGGTGGTGTTGGTTAAACCATGCTTTAAAAGGCATTTAAAAGTACCTTTTTTTACCTTTACCTTTATTTAGGTACTAAAAGTTTCGTATGTATACCTTTTACCTTCCCTACGTATTTTTTTTGACATTTACCTTGCCTAGGTAAGAAAATTGAGTACCTTTGCAATCACTGTTCGTAAGTTATGGGCTTAGGAACATATTCTTGCCATAAGAAAAACCCATAAACATGAATAGCATCGAAATTATGATAGCTTGAATAGATCCATCTGGTGGGATCCACTAGGTCAACTTTGTGTCTGTTGCTACGTACACATAAGCAATGCCAAAATGTGATTGTGTTTAATGCCGACCCCTGCACTAGATGAACACTAAGATCTATGCATACATGCTTGTGCCTGAAAAGATTAGGAATCAGAAATACAGAAAATGACAAAACTGACAGAGCAGTCGAATTACGATATTTAGATAAGTCACAGAGTTTAGCAAATGAAAAACTTTCGAATGCATTGATTGTCTGATCTGCTTTACCAATTTTACAAATTTTCTTTCTTTTTGCTGAAATTTTCAAAGCAGAACTCTTTAAAAAAAACTTACTGCTCAGTTAATCGGAATTTTATGACTTTTGCTACCATGAGTAAAGCAATTGAAACCCTACTTTACAGCTATAATTATCAAAGTAATTGTAAAAGTAGTTCCAATTACAACTAGGGCAAAATCGCAATCAGGAATTGATTTTTAATGGTTACTTAAGTTTACTGCTTTGCTTTTTTTCTTTTCTGACCAGAAACCATTTCGAATTCTTTTTGCTGATTTACTAATCAGTTGGGAGTATAGAAAATCTATATTTTACTTTTAATTAAAGTTTAATTTGATCTCTTTTTCTTACGTTCCCTTCTTTTGTGTGTTGTGACTTTGACTTTGAAGCTTGGAAGAACGAGAAGAGTCTCTCAACTTTGGCTAGCCGAAAGCGCAGTTAGCCAAGCATTTCCGCCATATCTTCTGCACACTTTACCCCTCTGTCCCCCCTGCCAGGTAATTTCGCATTCGCATTTGTAATTAAGTGCTTGTGGCTAAACTGTATTAAACATGCTTAAGTGTGCAAAGACGACTTCCTTTTTGCCTAGTGGCTTGGCTTCTTCTATTTTTTTGCTGTTTGCTGCTTCTGCATTTAATTGCACAACAACAACCACAACAACAACCACAACAACAACAGCAACGGCAACGGCAAACTGAATTTGCAATTGGCCTTTTTGCATTTTAATTAAAGGCCTTGCTCTCTCTACCTCTCTCTTTCACTCTGTATTATTTTTGTTGTCTATCTTTCTGCCTCGTATACTTTCCAGTTTGTTGTTAAACGTTTATCAACATTTTGATAATGTTTGCGTTTAGTGCAAAGCCCAGCAAAAAATAATAACAACAACAGCAACAACAACTACAACCACCACAATCGTGATATTACATAACGGTAGTTTTGTATTCGTGTCGGCTGCATTATAATTTGTAATTATTGTGATTTAACGTTTCCTCGTACCCCAGTAAGAGTGGAGGGAAATGTAACAGAAAACTGGAAAAACTAAAACAAAAAAAAAAACAGCGTCAGAATGGAGCACAAAAAGGGCTCTAAATTGTGAAAAAGCTATAAACAAGTTCCATATTAATATGAAAGCAAGGAATTATTTGAAAATTTTAGAGTTAAGGTATTCATTCATCATTGGCTCGTTTTCCAATTGTTGTTGAATTTGGCAAATCTATTTAAACACTTTAAATAGGAACTGATCAAGCTATTTAATTACGTTTACGAAATAATTTTACAATTTTTTTGTAGATGTAAGAGCTTTTTAAAGTTGGAATATTTTTCAACTTTTGAAAAAATGAAAAAAAGTGCCTAAAATGGAAAAGTTAAATACATGTCTCTCAAAAAGCACTAAACCTAGAGACTTCATTTTTGTTCCCCTATTTTAAAGGATGAATTTAGAATACAAATTTGTAAATTAGAAAAAAAAAATATTAATTTTAATTGATTAAATTTTTTTTTAAAACTTCTAGCTCAGAGATTTGAATTCGCAAAAAGTTAAGTTAGCGACCTTAAGATTTCAATCATAGAACAGAAGGGCCGATAAGGGTCACGCACACACATACAAAGCTTCTATGACTAAGCGTTTGGCTACAGTTGGCGGAATTTTTGCTACAAGTCTGACTTGGGATTCCCAAGCGATCTTAGCAGTTTTGACATGAGGTAGCGTCTGCTAACTTATTGAAGTTGGGCAAAAGATCGCTGATGATCAAACTGTGGTAGTTTGTGAAATAGCTATACGATTAACCAGCCTCATTTGTGGTGTCTTGTTTTAGAAATGCTATGATGAAAATCATAACTTTTAGACCAGGCATGCCCAAAAGCAGCATACGGCAGAGCACTCACCAATACTCACAAAAAAAAGCACCAATACCAATATGAAAATCACATTGAAATTGGGTAAGGCAACAACAAAATCACATGAATTTGTTGTGGGCCAGTTAGCTTGCGCGCTCAAACACCAATCAAAGAAGAGAACAAAACCGGGTTTTGTTCTACGCGACGCATACACACGAAATCGTTTGCATGTATGTCGTTTTGTATGCCTTGCGCCCTGCATGCATACGATTATTGATTTCCTATCTTCGGTGCGATTACAAAAAAAAAACATACCCAAAGAGCATATGGCTGGTCATCGCTGTTATAGACCTAGATCCCGCTAAAAAGTTCTATGGTTAAACATAATATTCAAAAAACAAATTTTAAAAAAAACCATTGCTACAATTGTGCCCGATTGGAGATATTAGCGACTTTTCATGCCAACCCGTGCAGCCAAATCGACCCCAGTAGAGCAAGTTTCAGAGATGTTGCGCAAAAACCATTTGGTTTTAACCTTCTAACCTGTTAACAATTAAAACATATATTAAGACATGGAGAATGAGTATTAGAGAACCAATTTGCGCTGCCTCTCAATTTTGGTGGTGCTTAACGATAGTGCCCAAAAAGATACTATAGTGCCCAAAAAGATACTTTACAGAGCCAGTAGGAAAACACAGTGGTTACAGCGCGACGGGCATATTCCCCAATGTATCCAGAGAGCGTAAATGAGAGCGAACAGCTGACTGAGGCAGCGAAAATTTTATCTCTAATACTCATTGTTCCATGATTAAGAAGATATAAATGTTATGTTTTATGGCCAAGCCACGCTCCTTGCTTACTCCGCCCATTTGTAAAAATTTAATATGGATATATTGTATAATAAATTTTCAATATTTTCTAATAGGGCAACCATTTCAGGCAAATTCTTTAATTTAAGGTCTGGAATGGGTCTCACATTGATGAAGTTATGAAATTTTGGGATCCGATGAAGCTTATAACATGTTGAACAGTGCACCTGCAGCTTCCCCTGTGTTCCGGCGCATTAAAATGCAGTTCAAAGTATGTAGAAAATAAAAATATCCTGACATAAATTTCTTTTATTTTTTATATAATATTTTTTTGAATAAAAAATATATTTCGGTTTTTTAATGCAATTTTTTGTTTTTTGCTTCAAATTGTTAGAATAAGTATTTTAAAGTATATTTAAGAAATTTACATATTTTTTTTTAATTTTCTTATAAAAATTCTAAATTTGGATCAAAAAATCAAAAGTTTGAGTTTACCGATTTAATTACGCCCTATTTTGTGGGCGTAACTTAAAGAACTTTACGTCAAAAAAATCTTTAAGTTTGCAGATTATTAGGAAAAAAAAATCATGTGGGCAAATTACACTTAGACTCCAATCTACATATGGGCATGGTTTCGTCGAACCATATTCTGCAGAGGAGTTGGTGCCGGCACCTTACCAACTCCTCACTGCCTGTCTTAAACAGTTCAGCTGGCAGTTCATCAGCACCAACTGCTTTGTTATTCTTTAGACTTTTTATGGCTAAACAGACTTCGTGATGGTCAGGTGGGTCTATTTCAATATCGTTGATTGGTGACATTGATACTTCTCCAGAGGCGGCATTGTGTTCGTTGTCACCAACCAGCAGGTTGGCGAAATTGCTTCTCCATTTGTCTAGCGCCACTTGCGGATCTGTAACCAGATTCCCATTTTCATCCTTGTCTTGTGTGACTCCAGATTTTTAACCTTCAGTTAGTCGTCTAACCTTTTGATAGCATTTTTGAGTTTCACTTATGCCGAGTATCGTCTCGACTTCCTAACGCATGCGCCTTTCTCGATTATTCTTGTTTCTTCCTCATCATACCCAGACTGCTTTCGACGGTACTCGGCGTATGCGAGTATCTCCTTGGCAGCCGTACTCATGGATATATTATGGATATGAAATATTCCAGCATTGGAATTTACAGGGAGTTTACTCACCCTGGTGAGAAATGTATAGAAATATATTTCAAAAGTTATGATTTTTGCAAGGAGTTTTGGGAAAACGAGCCACTGTGCAACGGTCACATTGTATAGAGAAATTCTCGAGAAGAGTGGAAAGTAGTAAATGGACGCCAAAACAGACAGACGAGAGATCAAGACGAACGAAGAAACGCTGTTTATAAATTTACAGAAAACCTGTATTGATAATGTAAATAGTAACCGTGTGTATATAGAAACCCGTGTAAATAGTGTGTAAATAATAACCCATAAGCCGTTGACAAATATTTAATCTTAATTCACATTTGTTTATTTTAAGTCGTTATTCTTCTAAATATATTAAAAATGTTCTACAAGTCGCTTTTGATCCAAAAATAACCCCAAATCAAGTGGGAATAGGTAAGGAAAATCGAAAACCGTTTTGAAAATGAATAACATGAAAGATCGATATGGCAACAACTTCTTTTTTCAATGCGTCTCCGAGTCGCGGTGCTTGCATATTAAGTTTGTGCAAAAGTATGTAACAGCCAGAAGGAATCATCTCCGACCTTATCCTGATCAGCATCAACATCCGAGTTGATATAGCCATGTTCGTCTGTCCGTATGAACGCACAGATCTCAAAGATGGTAAGAGATAGAGGTTTGACATGTATGGAACATATATTTCTTATACTTGCAGGAAGATCAAGTTTATTTTCAATTTTTGCCACGTCCCCTCCCGCCCCCGCAATTTGGAAATCATATCTTGGATATATATATTGGAGTCATATCTCCCACAGTTTTGAAGATAGATTGTTTGTGCCTTCTAGAGATATCTAGTTGACAAAATTATTTATCGATTTGCCAAAGGAATGATAAAGATCGGATGAACTATACACAAGTTATGAGCAAAAAAGTTAACAGGCACTCCCCAACCCCCCAAACAAACGCAATTTTTGTGGGAAAGAGAGAAAGAGAGAGAGAGAGAAACTTAGAGATGAGTGTTAAATAAAAATATTGCACGATAACCGCGTGACTCCTTGGACGTATTATAATATTATAGTCGGGAGCAAATGAACTGCTACAGAGTATGTTATAGTCGGGCATGACCGACTTGCACACTTGTTTTTTTAATTGCGTTTCAAGAAGAAAAAAAGGACTTTGAAAATCTCAACAGATTTTGCCCTCGGTTAGTTTACAAAACGCTCGAAAGATCCGTCCGTGTTACAGAACTTCAAGAGATTTCATTTTCTTATTTGGATATCTATGTATGTATGCCTAAATGATACTTGCTGATATTAGTGACCGATATTGGTGACCAATAATGAGATAAGGCTTGCGAAAATGGGACAAACAGATACATTAGAGGTGATAGTTTGAGTGTTCAACTAGTCGATTCTCAAGAGCGTTTACCAGCACAGAATGCCTTGTTGGCGGCCAATATTGGCCGACAATATCGGCAAGTATCATATAGCCTTTAGAAGGGTTGTGTCCAATATAAAGTCCCATTCCTAAAACAGGGTTGCATCTCTCGCTCATTTTCTAGTTTGTTTTTTTTGTTTATTTGAAGACAAGCAACTGTCTGCTTGTTTGTGATAGTTACAACGTGTGCATGAAAAAATGTAAAGCTATTTACATATCTACTGCACCTATGCCCCTACTCACATTGATTGGCCGGCGCCGTAGATTTACAAATTCGGTGCAGACAAAAAAGCTACAAGATTACGGGAATTGTTGTAGTGGGAGCAATGAAACGACAATATGTGGTAAAGGTCGTTATCATTATAACACAGGACTCGGAAAGGATCATGACGGAGGTAATTTGATCTGCTCACTTTCCAAAACAACGGACGAAAACGGCGAATTGCTCTGCAGAGTACTTTCCAGTTCAGAAAACTTAGGAGGAGAGACGAATCTACATCACCAACTACCAGCTTATGCTGAAAAATTACACCTTGACCAGTCCTACGGTCTTTTAGAGTAGGCAACTTCTGAAGTCGTAGCCTGTCTATAAAGGGAGGCAAATGGCGACCAGCATCCCAGTTTAAGCTTAGGGGGCTAAAGCAAAGAGAAGAAACTGCTTTTGAACCGACTCTAGTATATCTTGATAGAAACTATATTGAGGTGACCAAATGCTTGAGCAATACGATAGCGATGGCCGAAAAAGTGACATCTAAAGAACGAGACAAGAACCAACGCTTAATGAAACCCAGCAAACTCTTACCTTTGTATGGATATGACACAGATGTAGTCATTAAAGCAAAGCTTGTGATCAATTAATACCCCCAGATCCTAAGCTGAGCTCTTTGATCAATACAGTATGTATTCAGAACAGGTTTAGTGCGGTGAAACGACATGAACTTGCATTTGTCATGATTAAGATAGAGTATATTAACGTTGCACCAAGATTAAAGATAATTAAGGTCAACTTGAAGACATTTATACGAATCAGGAGAAGAATGCGTAATAGACAGTCATGAGTTAATTTGATGTTTAATTGAAATTTTCTTGAACATAATTCAAATTTAAGTCATATTCTTCAAAAATAAAATGCAAAATTTAAATATATTTTGGAGCCAGTCACACAGATGGCGCCACCATAGATATATGGCGCCATCTGAGGTTGAGTTGGTTTTGAGAACTATTATTCAAACGCAAATTTTACGAGAAAGCAAAGCTAAATTCGTCTGTGTCGACGTTTTAATACACTTGAAAAAGCTCGCTCCAAAGGTTAGCGATTTCAAACAAACTTCGCAGATCAGTTTAAAAACATTTAATTTTAATAATGACCGAGTTTACGAGCGCTAACATGGAAAATAAAAAAAAAAATTTCACAAAAAACCAAACCATCGGATGATCGTTACTAGGGCAGCTACAAGAAGTAGTCATCCGATCCGGGCGGTTCCGACATATTAGCAGCGTGCAGTCAAAAGAGGACTCTGTGCTAAATTTTATATCAAAATGATATGTTTTAAGATCCAAGTGATTTCTTGAAATATCAGTTTGCAAATAATCAAAAGATTATTTTTTTTTCAGATCAACTTGATATTTGCATATATATCTTTAAAAGTAATATCAATTTTAACTACTTAATTTTCAAAATGATCTTTTGAATAATCATTATCATAATATCAATTTAATTGCAATTTAAAATAAAACAGATATTTCAATTATTTGATCTTTTGAAAGATCAAATAGATATTTTAAAATATTATTTTTATATTATACCTCGATTTTTTATGATCTTTACTAAAACATTTTAATTCTAATCATTTATTTATATAAATTTGATTTACTTTAACAAACTTCCACACATTTCATTCATTAAAAGTCGAATCATAAAATGTTGTCTCATGAATCATCCATTAGGCAAAAAAAAAAAAACAACAACAACAAAAATGAAGAAAACTTCAAGCTGATTGTAATTGCTGTTTCGGTTTGTTGTTTGTAATTTGTGCTCATAAACTGTTTAATTGCAAATTAGCAAAGGCATTCGCAAGAAGACCAGGTTCTTGGTGCAACAAACAATGTTGCCTGTTGATCGAGTTGCATGTGGCTGGGCCATAAAAAAAAAACAAAGAAAAACGCGCAAATGTTGCAGAAAATTGCAAACGAAATAAAGCTTCCATTGTGAAAAAATAGAAATTGCTAGCTTCTTAGCTTTTGCCTGGTCTTTGATTTGTCATAATTTGCTTAAGGTTAATAGAAAACATTTATAATCTTTTGCAAAACTCGTCCCAGTCAGCACCACACACCTGCCTCACTTGCCACACTTGGCTCACCTGCATTTAGTGGCCTCTTCTTCCTTTTCGTCGTCTTCCTCTGCCTACTTTTTGCTCAGCTGAGCGCGCGCAGCTCACTTTTTCAGCGTTTTTTCTGTATTTTTGCCGCAAACCGCACGCCACTTTTGTTGTTGTAATCTATTAGGTTTTTATGGCTAGCAACAACAACAACAACAACTGCGTGTGCTTTTACAGTTAGGCATGAAATAGTGCACTCAAAAACTACACAAACACAAAAAACTGGACACGAGGCTAAATGCAAATGCCCAGCAGCAAACAGAAACGACCGCTAAAGCAAGAGGTTGAGCAGAAGGAGGTGAAGGCATTTTAGAGGCACGTTTTCCGGGTGGTCTCAGGTGGGTTAGCAAGACCAAAACTCAAAAGCGAACCGATTTTAGCAGGGTTTTTGAAAGATCTTTATATAACTAAACGATTGCAAAAGGGAAACAGTGCCAGTTCTAAATCATTTTCCAACTTCAGTGAGACATTTGAGAGAGAGAGAGATGTCAGACTGAATTTCAATCGCATTTATTGATATCGGAACGGAAAATTCGATGTTGATTTTGGTCTCCTAATGATTTTATTGGACTAAAGTTATCATGATTAATACCCTTCAAAGTATGCAAACTTTATTTCCTTTTATAATTATGACAGCCATCTGTATATTTACCCAGATCGTCGGACCAGTTATGGGTAACAACAAATAGGAAATGAATATTAATACAGAAGCATAGCATACTTTAAAGGGCACTTAGCACAATATATTTTGTATGTATAAACTTAGTATATGACTAAAGAGTTATAGATTTCGAAACGAAAACGTAGGAAAAGACCTTCAAAGGTTATTATAATACTTACAAAAAAAAAATGCAATCTACATAACGGGATTGCTTACAATAGCAAAACCGGAGTCGTTTTTCAGCGGAATCTAATTTGAACTTTTGCTTGGATTATAACAGAGAGAACGAAATAGTCAAAGTTGGTTTATTTATCCAAAATCTTTAATGTGTAAAGACGGAACAAGTTGTACTAAAATTAAGTTGAAACTAGTTCTACTTAAGTAATCGGAATTTTAAAATAACTTTCTTGAATTAGGTAAGTTTAACTCAATTTAAAAAATTACAAAACAAACTTAAACTGAGTATTATCAAACTTACATAAAGAATTGGTCACGCTTACATAGAAATAAAAACATAAAAAAAACTAAAGGGAAGTGTGTCTCCGGGGTTTTTGAGAAGTCCGAACCGAACCTGAATCGGAGAAAATTTGTTTCAATTGCCCGAATAAGAACCTAAGCCGGAGCACAAAAACTAACAAAACAAGAAAGAAAGTCAGTCAAGCCCGCTATACATACTCTGTACCCTTAGCGTCGCAGCTCGCATTTGCTCACGAGTTATACGCGCTCATCTCTAAGTTTCACTCTCTCTCTCTCTCTCTCTCTCACTAAGCTTGCCGTTCAATAGAATGCTGTGATGGCGGGTGGGGGGGGTGGGGTGTGTTTACTGGCCGTTTTTTGCTCATAACTTGAGTATCGTTCATCCGATCTTTATCATTCCTTCAGCAAATCGATAAATAATTTTGTTTTCAAGGTGTACTGTAGGAGATATGACGTTTTTTCCAAATTGCGGGGGCGGGAGGGGGCGTGGCAAAAATTGAAAATAAACTTGATCTGCCTGCAAGTATAAGAAATATATGCCCCATACATGTCAAACCTCTATCTCTTACCATCTCTGAGATCTCTTCGTTCATACGGACGGACGGACAGACGGACGGACGGACGGACGGACGGACGGACGGACGGACGGACAGACGGACATGGCTATATCGAATCGGCTGCTGATGCTGATCAAGAATATATATACTTTATAGGGTCGGAAACGATTCCTTCTCCCTGTTACATACTTTTGCACAAACTTAATATACTCTATGTACCTTCGGTACAGAGTATAAAAATAGAAGAAAGCTAACTTCGGCTCGACCGAAGTTTATATGCCCTTGTAGCTTGTATAATTTATTTAAATTAAGGCTTGAAACCATTTTCGTCGAACTGTCTTAGCTGAATTATTTCCCAAACTCAGCAGCAGATGGATTTTTATATGTCAGCTATACGATATATTCATCCGATTTTGACCAAATTCCCCAAAATTGTGTGGGAACCGATAATATTCATAACTGGAAAGTAAAAAGACGCTACCATTGAAAACAAAAAAGTTTTTCGCACTAGAACTACTTTTTTGACCGATCGGTCCTATGGCAGCTATATGCTATAGTCATGCTGGATCAAACTTGGCAAAATTATGTGTAATCATATAATATTGACCAGTTGGGAGCGATAGCATTGAAAACAAAAAAAGTTTTTCCTACTAAGACTTTTTTTTAACTATATTTTGTATGGCAGCTGTACTATATAGTTGTCCGATTTTTATAAAAGTTGGTGAAATTATGTGAAAGCATAGTAAACTTATAAATACAAGGTTTGGGCGCGTTTGCGTTGAAGACAAAAAAGTTTTTCCTACTAAAACTACTTTTTCGACCAATAGTTCCTATGGCAGCTATATGCTATAGTCATCCGATCTGGCCGGTTCCAATAAATGTGCAGTGTCTTTGTACCAAAAGACTTCGTGCAAAGTTTGGTTAAGATAGCTTTAAAACTGACGGAGGATATCGTAAATAAACAGACGGATAGACAGACGGACATGGCTATATCAACTCAGCTCGTCATGCTGATCAAGAATATATAATATATACTTTATGTGATCGGAGATGCATCCTTCTATGTATTACGAACATCTGGACAATTTTAATATACCCTCTACAAGGGTATAAAAACATTTTTATTTTCTTTTATGCAAATTTTTAATATTCCCAATGTAAAAGTACCTCGACAAGCATTTTGGGATTATAGATGCTGATTTCTGCTCTAGCAGACAAACGAAACAACACATCACCAATCTTTTCTGAATGAGAGAATAAAATTAAACTGAACTCGGGTCCGAGCCTGAAACTAGGTTCACCGACCTTATGAACCCGTTCCGTGAACTTGAATTCTTCGAGTTTTGCGGGTTCGAACCTGGGTTATCAATATTTCTCAAAATATCAATATCGATATTTGATATATCGCATCCAAAAAGCATGGATATATCGTTATTATTTTTTTTTTAAAGTTTAAGAAAACTGAAGTGTTTTCAGGAACATCTTCACCATAAAACTTTTCAATATCTTATCTTTTCAATAGGATAACTCTTTTCATGTGGAGTATTGTGCCGTACTAGATTTGTATCTTATCTGAGTATGGGCCTTAAAGATAAACAGATTTTTCTTACAAAAAAATATCAAGCGACAAACTTATTCTATCTGTTGCTATTTACCAATAGTGGTTGGACAAAGATTTTAAGAAAACCCGCTGCTTAATGTGGTCCCCAGACATTCTGCTGCTGGTGTCATTAACCACTTATTTGCTTCTGATTTCGTACTGATGGTACTCAACTTTCAGAAGCAGTTAAGTAACCAAACGCAATTTCAGACAGCATGAACAATTCATTCAAATTTGCTCTCCAATAACCTATTGGGTTCATGTCGATATCTTAAATATATTCCAACACTGACACCTCATATGGCTGCGTATGGCTGCATCCATATGATTAGTTCTTAAAAGCGATTTTAAGTTGTATTACCAGATGTAATATTTTCTGATAAAAATATCGCTAATCGCCAAGATCGGAATAAATTCTTATCGTCCAACAAAAATATCAATATATCGATTAAATATTGACGAACCCCTCCCGATTTCATTCCTAATTATACTATGTGCCAAATGCGATAAGTATATTAAGTTTGTGCAAAAGTATGCAACAGGGAGAAATAATCACTTTCGACCCTATAAAATAAATATATTCTTGATCAATAGCCGAGTCGATATAGCCATGTCCGTTTGTTCGTCTGTCTGTATGAAAGCACAGATCTCAGAGATGGTAAGAGATAGTGGTTTGATATGTATGGGACATAAACTTCTTATACTTGCAGGCAGATCAAGTTTATTTTCAATTTTTGCCGTGCCCCCTGCTGCCCGCGCAATTTGTGAAAAACATTATATCTCCCACAATTTTGTAGATAGATGGTTCGTACCTTCTAGAGAAATTTAGTAATCAAGATTATTTATCGATTTGGCGAAGGAATAATAAAGATCGGATGAACAATAGTCGAGTTATAAGAAAAACAAACAATTATGATCGCAACGGCAATGAGCAGCACTTCACACACTTTATGGCTGTTTTGGCACTTTGTGTTTGTTCTAACTTAAATTGATCAGATATATACAAACTTTGGGGGGTACAGACTATGTAATAGTCGGACTTGACCGACTTTCTTTCTTGTTTATATAAAAAATTTTTACTTACTCTGCGGGGATTCGAACTCGGGGCCCTTGGACTGAATCACGATAGGAACCACGCGCCACTGCGCGCGTTTAAGGCAAGGCATCTAAGATGCTACTTGTATTGAATCTGCCTAAAAACATTCTCTTATAATTGTTTGCTTGTAATTCTCAAATTCGAATTCTTTACTAAGTTAATGTAAATAGTGCAATTGAAATTTGCGAAGCCATATCAAAAGTGTCAGCAAATTGAAATCAAAGGAACGCACAGTTGACCTTAAAATTTCTTTCATCTTGTTTATACGTGTAAATTGGTAAAATTAACAAGAAAAATTGCTAATTCAACAATTTTTATCCAAAGAAGAAATATTTTGGATTTACAAATTTATTTATTTTTTAAATTTGTTCATTTGGTTTGTTCATTGTTCAAAGCCAGTAGTGGCGCCATCTATGGGTCAGTTTAGATAATCCCTCAACAAGCCTTGTTCTAGTTCTTTATTTAACAAAATTTGACGAGCTGCAAAGGTATGACTGTCGGGCTGGACCGACTTTCTAACTAGTGTTTTATATCTTTGCAGAATTTCAAGGTATTTTGTTATTAGGCATTTGTAAGGAAATGTGTTCAGGGTTTGACGATTTACAAAAAATACGATGAGATGTATGAATGAGATGTGTGAATGACAGTGATCGACTTACAAGACATTTAACCTTGACACAAACCTAAACCTGCTCTTTCGTACACAGAGGGAAATAACCTGTTTACAAAATGAGTTGCCTCCAACTCATAACGATAACGAAATATTCTCAAATTGTACGAGGTCAAATGTTCTAAATGTTCTTGACATGATGAAAGTTTTATTTGATTAGAGAAAAATTGTTCTTGAAGTGAGAATCTTGTCCTACAAATGAGAAAAATCGTTCATGCACTAATTTAGGTAACTTTTGTGCTCAACTTGAGTCCAATGTTCTTGGTTCACAGACAACTTGTAACACTGATCTACATTATTCATAATCAGTTATTATGTTGTTAAAAACTGTGATTTTAAGTGCGAAGAGAAAGTCTCACTTATAAGTGGCAGAGTCTACATTATATATAAGACAGTGTTTGGCATGTCGCTATCTAATGTGTATACACAACAACTGTCGACACAGCGACAGTATAACAGCTTTCGGCAATGCAAAATGAAAGACGATCTTCCCCCAATTATAATTATGAGAATAATAAAAACAGGAAAATTAACAAATAGAAGAATATCAGAGTTTCAAAATTAGGAATCTTAAATATGTCAATTGTATGAGTACTAAATCTAGGGAACTGAAAAGCTTTGTGAATTATGGCAACGGTAAATTTCGTTCTTCAAAAATATATACATTCAGATCATGATACAAAAAATAGAAGGTAATGCACAGACTCACAATTTTGTGTTTGTTAACATTTTTTTAAAATGTGAAAATGAATTAAAATTATATCAACAATTAAACTAAATCAAGTTAAAACTTAAAAATTGAAAATCCCAACCTAAGAATAATCTGTCAAATGGCGAAGTTATGCGCATGTGAAATGGAGCAAGTGTTTTGCACTACCTTGTACTTATTCATTGTATCATACACTCAGTTCTGGTGTCTTTAAGGTGTAAGCTGTTTTCTAAAAGATAAAAAATGGAACAATATCCAAGCAATAAACCATTTCAGGACCAAGTCTATCATAACGGCTTTTCATATAGATTTGATAAAAAGAACGAAGATTTGGCTATGGAATTGCCGTGGCCGATTGACTCGCAAAAAAAAATACAAATATTGAAAGCAGCCTTCACTCTTATTACCGGATCCAAAAGTAATAGAAACCATCAAAATAGCGGCAAAATAGAGGATAAAAAAAAGTGCGTGAAGGGGTCGATGAACCAACTTAAGAATAGTACAAATTAACGAGGGAGAAACTCTTAAAAAAAAACAATCAAAGTACCATCATTCTGACAAAAGGTTCATCGTTCTTCTCAAAAGCTATGAGGAAGGAACTAAAGAAGGCTTCGTTTCTTATTTGGATAATGTGGCACACAATATTAATGTTCAAAAAAATTAAGTTATTATTTTATTTGAATTTTTAATTCTCACGATTAGAAGTGAGGAAGATAACAAAATGAAGTGTATTTGATTGCTTCTTTTTAAGGGAACCACCTAACCAAAGTATTGATATGTAGTAGGAAAACGTGAAAAAGTCAATATAACAAATATTTAATAAAACGAGAATTCCAAGCTTACTTGGTCTGTGCCGAAGTTTTTAAGCCCTTGCAAATGCTGTTTTTGAAATATTAGATTTTTAGAACGCTAGTATTAAAATCCAACATTTTTTTCTAACTAAAACCTAT
Source organism: Lordiphosa magnipectinata (assembly GCA_037044535.1). Classification (NCBI taxonomy): domain Eukaryota; kingdom Metazoa; phylum Arthropoda; class Insecta; order Diptera; family Drosophilidae; genus Lordiphosa; species Lordiphosa magnipectinata. The sequence continues at coordinate 21,982 of JBAMBO010004524.1, read as the reverse complement.
TTTGCGACAGATTGTCATCTGATTTTGACAAAATTTCGCGAATCTTTTTCAAAACATATCAAATTAACAATCGCCGAGTTTAAGAACGATCAAATTAAAAACAAAAAAGTTTTTCTCACTAAGAACTATTTTCCGACTGATGGTTCCTATGGCAGCTATGAGATATAGTCTTCCGATTTTGAGCAAAATTTGTAAATCGGTGTGAAAGCATAAAATATTGATAATGGCAGAGTTTGGGGTTGTTAACATTGAAAACAAAATAGTTTTTCTCACTAAGACGCATTTTCCAATCGATAGTTCCTATGGCAGCTATAAGATATAGTCATCCGATTTTGAGCAAAATTTGTAAATCGGTGTGAAAGCATTTAATATTGATAATGGCTGAGTTTGGGGACGTAAACATGGAACACAAAAAAGTTTTTCCCACTAAGACCCATTTTTCGACGGATAGTTCCTATGGCAGCTATAAGCTATAGTCATCCGATTTTGACCAAAATTTGCAAATCTGTGTGAAAGCATTTAATATTAATACTGCCTGATTTTGGGGATGTAAATATTGAAAGAAAACAAGTTTTTCTCACTAAGACCCATTTTTCGACCGATGGTTCCTATGGCAGCTATAAGATATAGTCATCCGATTTTGAGCAAAATTTTTAAATCTGTGTGAAAGCATTTAATATTGATAATGGCTGTGTTTGGGGACGTAAACATGGAAAACAAAAAAGTTTTTCCCACTAAGACCCATTTTTCGACCGATAGTTCCTATGGCAGCTATATGATATAGTCATCCGATTTTGAACAAAATTTGCAAATCTGTGTGAAAGCATATAAAATTAGTAATGACCGAGTTTGGGGACACTAAAATTTAAAAATAAAAAAGTTTTTCCCACTAAGTCCCATTTGCCGACCGATAGTTCCTATGGCAGCTATAAGCTAGAGATATCCGGTCCGGTCGGTTCCGACATATTAGCAGCGTGCAGTAAAAAGAAGACTCTGTGCAAAGTTTCAGCTAGAAAGCTTTAGAAACAGACGGACAGACAGACAGACAGACAGACAGACAGACGGACAGACAAAGCTTAATCGACTCAACTCGTCGCCCTGATCAAGAATAAATATTGTTTATGGGGTCGGAAATGAACATTTGTATGCGTTGTAAACTTCTGGGCAAAATGGCAATACCCTTTGCCAGACTATACAAATCGTGCGTTTTTATTAAATATTTGTTATTTTTATTTTTCTTAATTACTGGGTTACTAGATTTTTGGTTCCTAGTTTTGGATTTGGCATTTCTCGTTTGCCTACATATCTTTTTTCTAATTCTGGAACTTCCAGTTTTAATTCCTAATTTTACATAGTTTACTTATTTTAGTTTTCCAAGTAATATTTGATCTAGTTCACATAGGGAATCCCATATTTGAATATCGAAAATATTCGATAGAATGAAGAACTCTTTATTTCTTGACCTAAAGATAAAAATACAGAAAATACAAATCTTGCATTTTTGTGGTTTGTTCTGAAAACCTTTTGTTGCAAGTGAGTAATGATGGCAAAAGTTTTCTGTTGGAGGTTTGTTGAGGGTCACTTATTTTATAGTCTGGTTTAACTTTAAACACACTATTTACACCTTCAATTTGATAAAGAGATTCAGAACATATGGAACGTTAACTCCGCCTATATCTTTGAAAATTTTGGTAAAAACCATTAGCTGTACGAGTTAAATTTTTGCTGGGTTATAAAGGAAATGGATTTCATTCGAAAGTAGTTTCCTTTAATGCTATGAATATTTTCTGATTTCTAACTGACTGATTGTCTACGACTGATTGTAGGTAATGTTTATCTAAAATTTGCAACATCAACGCACAGCCCAAACCGTAAGTAATTGATACAGTAAATTTCATTTGTGCCAAAAGTAAACACTTAGACGGGATTTTGGATCAAAATTAAACCCTTCGACTTACCGCAATCATCGCTATCGCTGTCATCAATGGTGCTGGCCTGATCCCCACTGATGCTGCTGCCGGTGCCGGCTCCCATAAGTAAACCGCCACTGGCTGAGCCTCCATTGTTGTTGTTGTTGTTGTTATTGCTGTGTGTACTACCAACACTATTGTTGTTGTTGTTGTTATTGCCCAACTGCTGTAGCATTAAAGGTGAACGTGAACGCTCATCATGATGTCGCTGCAAAGCCTCCAGTTGTTGCAATTGATGCGGATGTGGATGCGTATGATGCGGAAGTACATGCGGATGATGGGGAAGATGCGTATGCGGATGAACCGCATAGTGTGTGGTTGGGAAATGCGCCAACAATGCTCCGGGCGGTAAATGGCCAGCCATTTGATGATGAATCTGTGCACCTCCGCCTGGCGGTGTATGCCGCTCCCGATAGTGTTCCCGTTCCCTTTCGCGTTCCCTTTCAAAGCGCAGCAGTTGCTGCTGTTGCACCAGATAATGTTGCAGTTGCTGCTGCTGATGCTGTTGCTGCTGCTGTTGCTGTTGTTGTTGCTGATGATGATGATGTTGATGCTGTGCCACCACTGCCGCGTGCTCACGCCTCTCCCTCTCCCGATCACGGCCATAGTTATCCGTTTCGGGTGGCGTTAGTGATCGACTGCGTCCGCCCGTGTTGGCTGCCGCCGCCAAAGCTGCTGCTGCTGCCGCGGCTGCTGCTGCCGCCGCACTACCCGCCAAAATATCGGTGATCATGAAGCGGGAACGCGTCGCCTGGGTAGTGCTGGTGGTCGTTGTCGTTGGATTGGCCGCTCCAGCCCCGCCAGCCGGTGGCGTATCGCGCGGCATACCGCCGCCGACGGCCACTGCCGCCAAGCCGCCGCTAGGCGCTGTACCAACGGGAGCTACGGCCGTTGTTGTGGACATTTCCGGTGGCATTGTGGTCATGTGGTTGGGTCAACTAAACTAACTCTCGACGCACGCACCGCCGCTCACCACAAAAAAAAAAAAAACACGCGTAAGGTGATGAAAGTTTTGGCTCCAGGAACCACGACGTCTTTTCTCTTCGTTTTTTTTGTTGGCTGCCAACAAAACTGACAACCGTTCGCCTTTGGCTTTCGACCGAAACTGAAGTGCCAGACTTGGCCCAAGTGGCTGGCGAGCGCCGGGGCCCAGAGCCAGCCAAAACCAGTTGAGAGTGTGTGGACGTGTGTGTGCACCTGTCGTGTTGTCTCGCTCGCACTTGGCTGTGGTGAGTTTCTGGTTAACTATTGCCAACATTTATTGGTCGTAATTGGCAGCAATTGATATTCATTAGGCTTCAAATCGTGTTCGTTGAAGGTGTATGGAGTGAGTGGAGGGGGGGTGGCTGGCCGGCGGGAGGGAGGGTGAAGAGTGGTGAGTTACTTTACCATTGGCAATGGCCGCGAGCTTAAACCTAACGGTTGTTTTTATAGCAAAATGCTCTCATTTGGAAAGTGTCTGTTTGTGTGTGTGTGTGTGCACGGGTAAGCGATGTAGGGTTGTCGCCTGGACTTAAGCCTCGAGTAGGGTTTGTTTTTGATCTAATTGAGTGAAGGGTTGTCGCTTTTTAGAGCTGTCAAGCTCGTTAAATTGGATCATTTTATATTGCGTTTGTTTTTGAAATAGTTTTGACATAATTTTCAAAGATTTTAGTTACTGCGAATAATTTCACTCAGGCTTTAGGGTTGTTGTGGCTTAAATTAGTAACTATTTTAATAGTTTTTGTAGACTTTGATCTTACAATCCTTTTTTTTTTAAATTTATTCAGGAAAGAGCAACATTAAAAGCATGTTTGGTACAGTAATCGACACACAATACTCGATACTCAGTGCTTGTTACTCAGTATTCGATTTTCAGCAATCGATACTCAGTATTCCATACTCGGTACTCGATACTACTCGATGCTCTGTATTCGATACTTAGTATTTGATACACAGTACTCGATGCTATGTACCCGATACTCAGTGTTTATACACTGTACTCAATACTCAGTATTCAATATTCAGTGTTCATACACAGTACTCGATACTACTCGATACACTCAGAAAAAAATTCGTTCTTAATCTACCAAAATCAAGCCCATTCGTTGACAAAAGTAAAGTAATCCCGCTTTACTTAAACGCAAGAGTCAGCATCTCAACCATCACGACAATCGACCTCACTCAAAACGTTGCGGCAAATCGCAGTAAAGAAGGCAACGTTTTTGAGAGCTTTTCTAAACAGTGTTACCAACTTTGGCAGAGGAAACAAAGCTGGAAAACAAGAGCATGGCTTTTCTTATTATTTATATATATCATCAGAGTGATGAAGTTCCTTGTCCTCATCCTTGTCGTAGGCCTCAGTTGTGCCTCTTAGCTTAAGGTATCTAGGAAGGAACTTATAATCGACGCAGCATTTCGCATGTCGACGTAACTCGTATCTGTAACTACACATATTATATTTTTAATTTAATTTCTTAATTTCAGTTTCACTAATACTTAAAATCTTATACGTAGTATTTAGTTGAGCGTGCTCACCTCCATTAGATATGTGAGTTTTGAGTATACAATATTTACCTGACTGAAGACACGCGCAACTTCAACGTTGGACCATGACAAGAACAACATGTGAATCGCAAACGAGGCTAACTCAAAAAGTCTTTGGAAGCGATTACTTTACTCCAAAACTTTAGTTTCATTGTAGTTCTTCCATTTTACTAAATGTATATCATAACCAGGGCTGCAAACCTCCTAAGAATCGTCAGGGGTTCACTCCGGAGTTCGAACCCGCTAAACTTTTTGGGTTCGGGTTAAAGGTCGCTTCGAACTCAGGTGGCTCAGGATTAATTTTGTTCTTCGCTAATTCAGAAAACATGTACGTAAATTGAAACAATCTTAAACATTTGATTCATAAAATTCGAGCTTGGATCATCGAATGTTTTAGCAGGCTACAGGTCAATAAGTCATAGAGAAATGAGTATTAGAGATCTAATTTACGCAGCATCTCTATATTGAGTGATGTAAAGCGATAGTCCGCATTGAGATTCTTATTGTCCGCATAGGAAATCGCATGTTTGTTTATAACTTTTAAGACAAGACGTGTGTCACCACAAATGAGGATTGCCAACTGTACAGCTGTTTCAAGAACCTCCCGGTTCTATCATCAGCAGGCTTTGCCTATCTTCTGCAAGTCGGCAGAGGCCGTCTCCTGCCTGCATTGCTATGACTGTTTGGAAATTCCAAAGACCGCACAAGGGCAAAAACTGACAACAACAGACAATGCCAAATTGACAGAAGACTTTATTCATGTGTGTGCACCAATTTCGGCCCTTCTGTATTGGTGGGGGAAATGCTTTCCCTTTAGTTAACGCACTTGGTATAAGTTAATCATTAATGTGTCTTTCAGCAATCTTTCATTACTGACTCTATCGCTGGAAAAAAAAATGTAATAGAACACTTTTTTTTGAACCGAACCCTTTTCTATTCTAATTTGCTCCGGTTCAGGTTCGTGTTCAAGAAGAAAAAATTGATTTTCTCCGGTTCAGGTTTGGTTCAGACTTCCCAAAAATTGCGGAGTCTCTGACTCCGGAGCGGTTCAACACCGGACCGGCTTGCAGCCCTGATCAAAACATTGACCCTAAATTTTTTTATATCTTCTACTTGCGAAAAATGTTTACAAAATGCCAACAATGCTTTGTTTTTTTTTGGTCGTAGAACCGAAAATATGTCAATTTGTTGAAGAATGCTAAGATTCTCAGTTAAACTGAAATCAATTAAATTGCTTAATACAATGAATTTTGTGAAAATCCAATAAGTAGATCAGTGCCTAAGTTTCAGTTGCTTTATAGGCTCAACTTATAAAAGATTTCTCCAATTCGCTGTCCATTTGAAGCATAAATCTTTGAAAACAAAGTACTCAAAATCGTCTACACAGAGAAAACAAAATTGGCTGCACGGCGCGTGTAGAAACGTCAAAGCTAAACGAAACGTATTGCGCCCTGCTAAATTGCACACGCAAAATGTTGAATGCAGAAAGCTACACGTGGCGTGTAGAAAAACTGCACGTAACGTCAAGCATGCTGCAAAAGTAAAGTCTACACACGACATAAGAAAATCAGCTTATTTCCAAGTAACTTCTACATTTTTCATGCAGCAATCTGAGAATACCACACGAACGTTTAGGTTTTCCACACGCGGCGTTTGAATATTGAAATCCTACATGCGCGTGTGTAAATTCTAAACGAAAAATTTAGCTCTAAAATCAGTACTGAATTCTTACATTTTTCGTTAAGAAAAATGATCTTCACACGCGACGTGTAGGTTTTCTACACAAACTTTTAGAATTACAAATGCTAAATGCAACATGTTGGAAATCTATACGAAATGTGTGCAATTTCAGTCCCGTATATAAATGAGCAGAGCACTGAATTCGAACTTAAGAATTACAAGGAAGCCAAAATTAGTGTCTGTTTTCAATACAAGTACATCTTTCTCAAAACAAGTAACTCATTAGTTGCCTTGCCTCAGAGGCGCTGCGTAGCTCAGCCGTCTAAGGCGTCGTTCCAACCGTGTTTTTCTTAAAGTAGGGCCCCGAGTTCAAATCACCCCAGAGGAAGTTAAAAAAAATATATCTAAATTTGTTTAATGTGATATTATTCAGAACCAAACTTGGTGGGTGGGGTGGTTGTGGGTTGGTAGTCCTCTTCTGCTCTCTCTGAGACTTGTTTTTTTTTGTGTAAGTTAAAATGTATGATTTCTACACGTCTTGACCCGGATTTTCAACCCATAACGATTATGTAGGTTTTTGCACGCCGCGTATAGTTTTCTCATTTCATTTTTTTTGTCTGTGTACTTGTATTAAATTAATATTAGTATCTGATGAAATAATCAAGTTTTGTTTTAAGTTGAAGTTTAGTGAAGTTTACATTGTCATATTGTGCATTTGCAATAACTGCAGTAAGCTCAAGAGGTGTCAGATTCATTTTTCCCGGAGCCAAGCCTTAAACTCCGAGTTCTGCAGCCAGACTTTACAACTTTTCTTGTTTGAAAACTGTTGGTATTTTTGTCAAACGATCTGTAAACTTGGCTAGCACTTTAAAATGACTGTTTCCAAAACGCTAGAGGTGGCAATTAGGATCGATAAATGACTGCCAGAGGTGACAAACTATCGATTTGCTTATAAGTTTTGCTAATGACTCCAAAATAAAAATAAAGCTATTGTAGAATGTAAAATTGATCTGTATGCGCGATGTTCACACTTCGGGTTTGATTTGTGCCAGTTTTTAAGTAAGATCGGTTCTTTAGTTTGGGATATGTTGAGGCCGGTGTAGCCCCTAATGGGCCATCTTTTTGAAGGTTGTCTCTCCTAAACTTTTATTCCGATTGAGTTCAAACTTTAGGAAAATATTTTTCAAAACGAGCAGGCCAAGCTAGCTTCGTCTGTGCCGAAGTTTTTATACCCTTGCAAACGCTTACATAAAAATCAAAAATTTTTCTAACTAAAGCCCATTTTCCGACAGATAAACATCTGATTTCGACCAAATTTCACGAATATTTTTGAAAACATATCAAAATAAAAAAATCGCCGAGTTTAAGAACGATAAAATTTAAAACAAAAAAGTTATTCTCACTAAAACTTATTTTCCGACCGATCGGTCCTATGGCAACCTTTAGATATAGTCATCCGATTTCGACCAAAGTTTTGCAAATCTGTTTGAAAGCATTTAATATTAATGATGGCCATGTTTAAGAACGCTAACATTAAAAACAAAAAAGTTTTTTTTCAGTAAGACCCATTTTTTGACCGATGGTTCCTATGGCAGCTATAAGATATAGTCATCCGATCAGGTCAGTTCTGACATATAAGCAGCGTGCACTAAGGAGAAGACTCTGTGCAAAATTTCAGCTCGATAGCTTTAAAACAGTGAGACTAGTTTGCGTAGAAACAGACGGACAGACAGACGGATAAAAAACGTTTTTTCCGACATTTCCAACACCCACTCTTATTCAACAAGCTTATCAAACTTTAGGGTAGTCATCCAAACTTTTGTCAGACTTAAGATTACTGCCTTGCCGTCTTTATTAGACTTTGCATTAGAAGCAAAACAGCAGAGAAAAAAAAAGATCAAATATCATTCCTATCTTTAATAATATCAAAATAATATCAATTTTCAATATCAATGGGATACTATTTCCACCTAAACATATATACGCGATAATATCATCTTGATATTTTTTTCAGATGAAGGCCGATTCGATACTCAAAATACCCGAATGATACTAAATATCGTGATCTTATTTTTCTGTGAGGCATTTTGCTAAATCAGCTAGCTCCCCTTTTTGTATCAAAATTTACAGAGTTGCCGCTTTTATTAGACTTTACATAAGAAACCAAGACTGCATACTTGTAAAATTCTTTAGAAAGTTCGGTCCGGAGGTTCGGTTCGTGGGGGGATTCATCGCCTGATACATCAGTCAATAGTCGAATGAACCAAGTTCATTATTATTATCCTTGATAACGAATTCTTCCACGATTTCCAAAATCTGTTTAAGTCTTCTGTACCCAAATATGCGGCGTTAGTATTGAAATTTCACTTTAAGTTGTTACAAATGTGACTCAAGACGTTTTCTGAACCGAGCGCCTTACTAACAAGATAAGGTCCGGCTCGGACAAGTCATTAGTCTGGAACAGCGGTGGGCAGCAAAAATATCGGAAAGGGTACCGTTCTGGCATTAGGTAGCGTCTGCTAACTCATTGAAGTTGGGCAAAAGATCGCTGATGATTGAACTGTGGAAGTTTATGAAATAGCTATACGATCAACCAAGCCTCCTTTGTGGTGTTGTGCGTGCCTTGTTTTAAATATGTTATGATGAAAGTCATAACTTATAGACCTAGAGCCCGCTAAAAAGTTCTATGATTGAAATCTTAAGGTCGCTAAAACAGTCACATTGTACAATAACATATTTTTTTGTCATTTGCTTTCGATCTCGCGCAGTGTTTTTTTGTAAATTAGAAGGTTTGGTTCGAGAGACCCAAAAAACCCAAACCGAACCGGTTCTGCGGGGCTCGGCTTAAAACCGGTTTGTAGCCATGTTAGAAACAAAATAGTCACTTAGCTATATCACAGGTTTTAGGGCTGGCCTGAGAAAAGCTCGGCTTGGCCCTTTAGGGCTGCCGAAAGTTTTATCAAAATGAAAGATTATGCACACAGAGAACTATGATTTTTTGTAAAAAGTGCTTGACGACGAGAAAATAATTGATCTCGACTTTGAATTTCTAGTGAGGTAAGTAAAGCAGCGATTGTCACCGGTTGCCTCCAGAATCCGAAGCATGGAGAATGAGTATTAGAGAACAAATTTGTGCTGCTTCTCAATTTTGTGCCCAAAATGATACTTTACAGAGCCAGTAGGAAAACACAGTGGTTAGAGCGAGACGGACATATTACCAAATGTATCCAGAGAGCGTAAGTGAGAGCGAACAGCTGACTAATTTCTGACAAAAGCGGTGTCGACTGCGCAATCGTTCAGTGTAGCTATCCTAGTCTATGTCCGAAGATATGTCGCTATTTACACATTTACGAGCCGAACGCATGCCTAATCTGAGGCCAAGAGAGTAAACAGCTCTTCAGTCGCTGGCTAGCGTTCGATGCGGTTAGGTCGAAGCTGTTTCACGGCGTTTTAGTTTCACTCACTTTTTAGCCTCGCTCTCGATGACCCACGCTGTAGTAAACTTCTCTTGCTTTTTATTGAGAGCGCACTCTATTTAAGTTCCAGAATATCCATTCTTGAATTCGAGACTTTTTCATGCTTAAATCCAGGAAGATCTATTCTTGGTTAGTATTAAATTCGATACTTTTTAATGCTTGCAGTGAAGAAAAATTATACTTGAATGTATAATGGAAGGAGGATGGGTCATGCCAAGAACCAACCAATAATTTTGATCTCAAAAATCCATGCTTGATTTAAGAACTCTGTGCTTGGATCCAAGAAAACTTCATCCTACCAAATTCTAGATATGAAGAAAAATTAAAAAAAAATTTTTTAAATGCTTTTTTATAAGTACCAAAACTCCTTCCCGTGTATTTTTTATATTATAGGGCTGCCACCTCTATATTTGGTCTCATCTAAATGAGATTTAAGGGTTGTCATGCCATTAATTAGTACTTAATATTGGGATTTTCAGGGTTGACATGGCTTACATTAAATACAAAATTCTATCTCATTTACAGCTACTCCCTGTAATCTTGTCTCTGACTTGCTATAAACTTTTTTATGGCAACGCACAAAACTCAACATGATTTCTGTATTATGGGGTGCCTTCTTGTTGTTGTTGATGGATGGCTGGATGGATGGCTGGGAGAGATGCTGATGCTGCTGTCAACCCTATTTTGGTTTCTCTGCAGCAAGCCACGCCCCCTTAAACTGGTTCACACTTACACACACACGCTCACGCACATTCATATTCATGGCTATCCCGCTCTAACCACTGTCAACTGATGGGAGCCCCCCCTCTCGTTCACATTCTCGCTCTCTCTCTCTCTTTCTCTCTGGCTGTCAGGCTTTTTGTTGTTGTTGTCTTTTGTTATTTTTGCGCTTGTTAACACTTTTTGTTTGGCATTTAAACAGTAAATTGGCAGCAGTTAAATGATGCCCGTTGTCGCTCTCTCTCTCTTTCTTCTACTACGCTGTCTACCTCTCCTTCTCACACCCCTTATAAACTGTAAGTAGTTATTGTTGTTGTTATTGTTGTTAATGCGCTGCTTCTTCTGTATCGATGTCAATTTGCTGCCTAATGTGCAAGTGAATGACTCTGAAGCTTTGGGCAAGTACTAGGAGCACGACTTGCATGGTGGAGGGATGGGCCTGGCGCCTGAGGGGGCGTTGTTATATGAATGTGTATGTGTGTGTGTGTGTAAGTTGCTGCTATCAAAAATGGCTTCATTACAGGGACAATAAACAATTGTCGGTTGGATAATTTACCCCATCAGGTTGACCTTTAAAATGGCCCTAGACCTTACAGTCACAGATAGCTAAATTACTAAATATACAGACAGTCCCCTATAGGGTCAGGTCAATTTTGGGAACCGATTAGCTTTTAAGTTGATGAAAAATTAAAATGTAGACTGTGTCTCTCCATTTCATTAATGGGAGACGAGAGTTTCGCTGGAAAAAAATTCTTAACTTCAATTACGCTCAAAAGTAGACTATGAATTAGAATTAGTCGCGGTAGCGCAAATTTGGGAAAGGGAATTCATTTCAATCTTTAACTCAATCCCGTACCTACCCGATCGCAACCATAAATAGCCTCGGGTTGTTTAGAATTCGTAAATATATTGGCATTTCTTTTATGTCGCACAGTGGCCGATTTGGCTGATCAAGCGTAACGAATACAAATTTTCAATTTTTAAAATCCGCTAAAATTTGATTTCCTGTCGATACCAAAATGTTCATTTAGCAAAACGATAACATAAAAATCGACAAAGTCCATATCATTGATCAGCTGTCAGCTCCCGCACACACCAAATGCAAGCACAACTTTAGATTGTTGTGAAAATTTGTTGGTTTATTCTTTTTCGATTCAGTTTTTCACAAACTGAAGGTATATACATATGTATGTTATATTGCTAACTTGTGCTTGAAACTAACAACCTTTCTTATAGCCTATTTGTGAGCAAATTTCGTCATCTGTAGAGTAAAACATTATGAGGCACGTATCGGATAGTAAAAATGTTATACTTGTGTGAAAATACAGTTCGTCCACTGTGTAAATTGCCCAACATTAGCTGGCCTGAGTAGAGGTGGAGAACTATCGATGGTTGGGGCTCGGTAGCCCTGCACTATCGATAGTTTTCGATAGTTTTTCATGACGCTTCATGCATCACAGAAAATAGCGCATTTGGCAGCTGCAGCTTTCCGAATAGTATAATAAATTTTAAAGTAATTAAGCGTCACCCTGACAAACTCAATGTTTGGAAGTACCTAGGTACAAATACCTAGATACATATTTTGTGCACCTTTTACCTTACCTCTGTATTTTTAAATTCCTGTACCTTTTACCTTACCTAGGTACAAATTTTCATTTACCTTGTAAAAAAGTAAGGTATAAGGTACTTTAATTTGAATGAGAATTCAATTTCAAGTAGACTTGATGGGAAACTAATCTAATTCAATCATTCTTCCAATTTGGGATTGCCGGTGTAATATAATAATATATCTAATAGCTGTGTTATTCATTAAGGCCCAATTTCTCAATGTCCGGTTAGTCAGACTTACCGTCAGGTTAGCCGAATTTGCGTGTCTCATGCTGTCTTTGGTGAGAACCGAGCGGCAAAGTTAACCGCTGCCTCACGATGGGGTCAAATTTTAACCTGCCGGCAAGTTGCGATAGAATTATCGATATTTTGATCGATCGACAAACAGCTGTGTCCAAAATTTGTATTGTTTACTTTGTCAATTGCCAAAACAAAATGTTTATAAATATACAAATTTATTACATCCACGCAATGGAAATGGACACAGGCGGCGATGTGGATCTTTCTGTTCATCAGAATAGCAACCGCCGCATTCATGGCAAATGTTTTGACAATGAAAAAGCAGGCAAACTCACTGCCCGTCGTCTGCAAAATCGAAGAACCCACCTGGCCAATGGCACCACCAATTGCCTCATGCGATGTGGTATACCGATAGTGATCCAACCGCTGATACGTGTGCATCATAATGGCCAACATGGTGGTGGTTATACCCACATAACCCAAGACGGAGCAATGAATAATGCGACAGAGTACAGGGAGCGTATTTATAATTTTACTGATCTGGATGGTGCCAAATTTGTTCAACGATTCAGGTTAACAAACTCAGCATGTCAAATAATTCTTACTAGGATTAGAGCAAATATCTTCGCTAAGTAACAGGTAAATCCTTAACTTCAGTTGTGATTCAATTTATTATGATTTCGATTGTTAGCAGGAATCGTGAATTGTTGTCATAGAGCAAACTTATGGTGGCGCTGCGCTCTTATGCAAGTGGCTTCTTTCTTTTCATTGCTTCCTTCGGCAAACCGTGCAGTTAATCAAGATTCCCACGCTATTGCATTACTGACCATCACAAATAGACATTGACTGATTGATTTTAGCTAAAATTTTAGAAGTCAATTAAATATTTTTAAAGCTTACATATCATAAATAAAAACGTACCATCATTATCAACCACATTCTCCAATCTTGTGGCTGAGCTTGGGATCATGCCACGCATTTTTTTAAAACAGACAAGACTCCAGCGGTACTGGGAATGCCGCCACAGTTCGAGAAGTCTCCCGCTTCTCAATTGAAAATTATGTACTAGTCCCGTAAGTCTATCCAAGGGCGATGAACTCCGGCATGGCGGCAAACTGATCTCCAAGTCCAGGCCTTCTGCTTCCAGTTATCCGCATCCCTCTTTTTGTTCTCCAAAATGCATTTGTTTGTCTCAAAAATTCTACAAGCAAATGTACCTCAGCTGCAGAAAGTTCTCCGCTCTTGGTCTTTTCGTTGTTTCACATTAATTCATCATCGCAAGCAATTTTATTTAATTATTTTGCCAAATATTTACCAGCGACAAAAATAGCATTAAAAAAAAGCCAAAACAAACAGCTGTTTCGTCAACAGTATCAGGTCGCACTTTTGCAGCGATTAATCGTTATCGGGTGAGCCTGCCGGTAAGTCTCGTTGAGAAAACCAAAAGACTTAACCTCTGGTAATTCTGACCGGCAAATTTGACCGGCCGGTACCTAACCGCAACTTTTGAGATATTGGGCCTAAGACGCTTTAAGTCGATGAAATACAGAATACTGTCTCCTCTCCTTTGAATGGTTTCAAAATGCGATTGCTATTTAATATTGATTATAAATGACAGCATTTTATTTAACACACAACAAACCAAATTATATTCAAAAACCCTTTCAACAATGAACTTTGCTATCAGCGAAAATAATCAAGTCGCTAATTTTACCTTTTAAGAAGTTCAAAAAACTTGCACATATCGTTCTACTTCCCATGTATCTAGGACAAGACTAGTTTTTATAAAATTTCAAGATATATCTGCAGTTGATTAAATATGTAGAAAGTTTCCGAATGTACCTAGATATAGGCGATTGTTAATAATTGAGAATATTTAAACATGTATTTTATTACTTAGGTCGAAAATTCAAATAATAGAATTTCTAGCCTAGTTAGTCTGAAAGATACAAATTAAAAATATATATTTCTGACTTGAAATTAAAAAAGTGTATGTATGTAGAGTTTTTGGGAAATTCGGAATACAGAATTGCTCAACTAAAACTAAACTAAAAACAGGTCACCAAACCCCACATATATATAAATAATGGTCAGCACGCCATAATGTTTGTAATAAAAACCAAAAAAACGGTTTCCCTATTATAAAATAAGCAAAAAATACCTTGTGTATTTACAAAAAACTCGTGGCCCTGCTAAGGAGGATCATTGGACGGATAGCCCAACCACCTAGCAGCAGCCATAAGCAACAGAATTAATAACAATAAATTGGTAAACAGACACCTTCAAACAAAAAACCATAGCCGAAATTCGGGCTGCGAATTTATAATAGTGTAATTCCTATGTCTTTATTCGCCCCCTTCAGAGTTTAAGTACTAACTGGATGTTTGTTTGAAGTGTGAACAGCAAAACAAGTCCGCTGAGAGAATTTGGTTATTCTCGAAACAGCGATCGTTGTACGGACATACCCAATTGCTATTCCAAAATGTTGTAATTAATATCTGTTGGTTTTGTGCTGGTTATAAAAAGGTTTATAATCAACCAAAAAGACCTTGAGCTAGCCAGTTGTAACATTGACTAAAATCAAAAAACAGGTCACCAAACCCCACATTCAACTAATTATCGAGAATCTTTCATTCTTTTTCCGTAAACCTTTGTTGAAATTTCGAGGAAGACTCAAAGTTTCAGTCACGTCCTGAACATTTTAGGATAGGTGGTGTTTGATAAACCATGCTTTAAAAGGCTTATTAAAAAGTACCTTTTCTTTTACCTTTACCTATACCTATAGGTACTGGAAATTTCGGATGCCTTTTACCTTAACTAGGTAATTATTTTGCCATTTACCTTGTACCTTACCTAGGTAAGAAAAATGAGTACCTTTCCAATCACTGGATAAACGTATGTATATGTTTCCGATATGGATAAGTTCCTGACTAGAGTCGAAAAAGGTTATATTTGATGTAAGTTTTATTTGAAGTGTTCAAATCGCTTATGTTTCATCAGTGCTTTTAGAAAACGACCTCGTCAATGTATCTCACCAAAAAAGACGAATCAAAGGGCGTGTTCAGCAGAATAATTGATCCCTGAGCAGGTATCGCAAAAAAAATTATGCATCAAATAGTTTCTGCTGAACGAAGTGCTGCATTTTTAACAACGCCCCGAGGCGATGAATTTTGAAAAGGCGGCGTTGACACATTAGCGCTCCGTGTCAACATAAATTTTGCATCTACGAAGTCAAATAAGGCTTAATTATATTTTAGAATTTATTATGGCTATTTACAGCCGATAAAAAACCTTATCTTTGCAATCAATGCACAAAATGCGCATATTGTTACCGATAGCATGCCTATTGATACACAATTACTGTTGGTGGGAGCAGTATCACTTCAAAATATCATACTATTTCTTCGATACATGTTTCTCTATCATAATACTTCAAATTGGCTATCATGATACCGCATCACTCGAGTTCAGCAGAAGGATCAGTGAAAATTTATACTTGATCAGGGAGAAAGTTGTTCTGCTGAACAAGCCCAATGTTTTTCGATTCTGTTAAAAAAAAAGCAAGGAGTAAAACCGAAACGATTTTTCGTATCGGTTGCGGTGTCTTACACGGCCAATAGCTAAATTTTGGTTGCGTTTACATTATAAGAGGTCGCTTGTCCATTTACCATACAGTTACAATAAGTTTTAAGGCAATATATAATAAATGCCTTGACCGAAACCGAAATTCGTTTCGGCTTTAGTCCATGAAACAAAGTAATGGAAAAAATAACCAAAAGTCGAAGTGATGCTATAATACTTTTTTTTTATTTATTTATTTAGTTAGTAGTTCAAGCCTAGTTCTGAGGGCGTTCGAATTTTACTTTCGTCACAGTATTTCACATAAATAGAAACACTTTCTAAAAGCACATGAGCATCAAAGCAAGGCCAAGAAGACCTACTTTGTACTTTTATTACAAACAAGGAGGCGTGAGATTGGAAAGTATGATAATGCAAGTTATAGTTTAAACAAAGGTTTCGGAAGCGTTCGTGATGAGCGTAGTTTGTTAGGCAAAGCTGTAGATAAAAAGGATAAAAGTTTCTAGTAACGCGTTGTGGGACAGCAAGACTTATATTAGGTAACAAAGCGATAGAGTCGATTACTCCTGGCAGGATTTACGAATAACGAGAAGGCCAAGCTAACTTCGTCTGTGCCGAAGTTTTTATACCCTTGCAAATGCTGGATATGAAATGTCAGAGTTTAAGAACGCTTACAAAAAACAAACAAACATTTTTCGAACTAAAATCCATTTTCCGACAGATAAACATCTGATTTCGGACAAATTTCAAAATTAACAATCGCCGAATTTAAGAACGATAAAGTTGAAAACAAAAAAGATTTTCTCACTAAGACTCATTTTCCGAACGATCGGTCCTATGGCAGCCTTAAGATATAGTCATCCGACTTCGCCCAAATCATATTAATAGGTACACACATCAACTCTGACTTTAAGGTAACAGAAAACAGTTTTATTCATTGTTTCAAAGTTAAAATTTGTTCTCATTGGTTCTTAAACTATTTGTTTTTAATAAAATAAACTTAATTGTAACATAGAATAATAATATAACATAAAAGAGATCATTTTGTGTTTCAGATACGTTTTCAGTGTGATCATAATAATAGGTACACTTCATGTGTTGGTAAGAAAAAAAATTTTAATTTCCATTTTGTGTTCTTTTTTTAGGTAAATTAGTATTTCCTAACTTAGTATCCAGTGTATCCACCTCTATTTTTGGCCACTACTGCTATTCTTTTTGGCATACTTTTAATAAGAGCCTGGCAGGTCTCTACTGGTGTCTCATACCACAGTTTTTTGACACCTTCCCATAATTTTTCTTTATTTGAAAATGAATGCTTTGCCAATTTCTTTTTTAAGTCTCCCCCAAACATTGGGGGATTGGCTGCTACGGGGGGACTGGCTACTTCAGAACGTCAACTTTTTGGTTCTCGAAAAATTTAGATAACAGCCTTGATGTGTGTTTAGGATCATTTTCTTGCTGAAATACCCAACGTAATGGCATATTTTCCTCAGCATACGGTACCATAACTGTTTCCAATATGGATTTGTACTCTTCAGCATTCATTTTGTTCGTAGTCTGATACTTGGACCTACGCCGTACCAGGAGAAGCAACCCCAGATACCATTATATTGCCACCTCCATGTTTGACTGTTTTTTTTGTAAACCGTGGATGGAATTCCTTTCCATTAGGGCGTCGAACATTCCTTTCACAGTCATTTCCAAACAAATTAATCTTGGTTTCATCGCTCCAAAAAAAAAAAAAAAAAAAAATCTCCCCGGTACATCCTACCCAGTCTTTGTGGTCCCTTGCAAAAGTTTGCCTCATGGTGATATTTTTTTGCGCATAAGTGGGACTTTTCTAGACTCTTCTGGTATGTTGGCATCTTGTAGTCGTCTTCGGATAGTTGGAGCACTAACTGAATTCCCAATTTCGGCTGCAATAGCCTTCGATGACTTAAATGGGTCCTATTTGCTCAAAGTTACTATGTAGTGGTCAAGGGCTTCTGTTGTTTTTTGTGGCCTTCCACGGGTTTCCTGTCTTGGTTTTCTTTCTAATGCATTTTTAACAAAATTATGAGACCTGTTTATTAATTTGGCGATGGCTCGTAAAGATTTGCCTTCTTTTCTCAGACTAAGAACCAATCGAGCTTCTTCTTTAGTACAACGAGAATTCCGACCCATTTTTTCTAAAAAAAATAATTATTTAATTCTCTGTATTGACAGGAGCTATACTTAATTTACCTTTAGTTACCAAAAGATCACTGATTACAAAATTATTCACTTGATACTTCTGAGAAACGGAGGCTGTTCCTATTATTATGATCAGGCGAAATGTGTGGTGGACTCGCAATTTATAGAAAAACTTTGATATACGGAACAGCCCCTCTTTCAACTCTTTCTCACAGTGTGGCCAGACATTGACAACAACAAAAAACCAAAAATTAGGTTGTCAACACTAAAAGTACGAAAAAACCATCTATAATTAAAAAATTCCGGTGTGTACCTATTAATATGATCAGGTGTGTATTTAAAAGCATATAAGAATTACTAATCAGCGAGTTTAAGGACGCTAACATTGAAAACAAAAAAAAATTCCTCACTAAGACCCATTTTCGGCCGATCGGTCCAATGGCAACCATAAGATAAAGTCACCCGATGCCGATCAACTTTTTCAAATTAGTTTGAAAGCTTTTAATATTAATAATCAACGACCTTAAGAACGAAATACTTGAAAACAAATAAGTTTTTCTCACTAAGACCCATTTTTCGACCAATGGTTCCTATGGCAGCTATAAGATTATAGTCATCTGATCCGGTCGGTTCCGACATATTAGCAGCGTGCTAGTAAAAAGAAGACTCTGTGCAAAATTTCAGCTCGATAGCTTTAAAACTGAGAGACTAGTTTGCGTAGAAACAGACAGACGGACAGACAGACGGACGGACAAAGCTCAATCTCAGACTCAGCTCGTCGCCCTGATCAAGAAAATATCTATATATATATAAAATTTGTATACTCTTGGCAAGGGTAAAAAAATAGTTTCAGTAGAAATGGTTCAGAAAATTTAGAAAACATAAATAATAAAAAAAAAAGTTGGATCAAACTTATCAGAAATTTGTGGAAGCATTTAATACTGATAAATATCAAGTTTGGTAGCAATAGCATTGAATTTTTTCTATGGCAGCAATACTATATAGTTGTCCGATGTTCATCAAGCTTGTTGTAATTATGAAAAAACATAAAATACCTATAAATACCTATTTGGGGACGTTTGCATTGAAAACAAAAAAGTTTTTCTCACTAAAACTAGTTTTCGATCGATCGTTCCTATGCCAGAGCTATTTGCTATATCCGTCCAATCCGGCCGGTTCCGACAAACGTGCAGCGTTTTTGTACTAAAATACTTTGTCTGGTCTTTGTAATTGAAGCAAGAATTTACCTTTGCTTTGTTTACCTTTCCAAATTCGTAGTTTACCGATTTTATCATCTTAACTAAATATGAAGCTATAAATATATGATAGAAGGGGTTCAGTTGCGAATAGCCACAAATTCGATTCGATTTATGGTCCGGTTCGAGGGACCGGTATGCAAACTTGTTCAATGTTGTTGCTAGCTTATTTTCCCAAAATATATTTTGAAATTACTTTTACATCTGCGAGCAGACACGCCCGAGTACCATTGCCTCAGACCAAGTGTATGGGTTTTTAACCAAAGGTTATGCTCAAGACTTTCGCCATTTTATGACCACTAACGGCACTTGCTGCCTACTCAGTGACCAGCAAGCGCAAGCGCACAATAATTTCATTAGGTAAAGTGATAACCAACGACAAACACCCATTTGGAATGCTCTCACCAAGTGGGAGATAATTAGACAACATGCTTCAGACAAATGGGAACACTTTCGTGCCAGGGCAGGGTATGTCCACATGGCCCGCAACACTTCACGAGTGATTTAAAAAGACATTAAAAATATATGACAAATTGGAGTTGCTGAAGCGCAAGAGATCTTTCCCAGACCAAAAATTGGCTGGGAGTCTCATTAAAAGTGTGACCAACTGACCATTAATGTTCCATCCCCTTGCCATCCCACGTTATTTTAATTAGGCCCACAGAGGGCACTCACCATCATCATCAGGCAATTCGCTGCGCACACCCACACGATTTCCCCCTGGGGAAGTGCTTAAGTGCCAAAGGATGAGCAGGAGCGGGAGGATGTGTACTGTTTGGCTTTTTGAAGGTGTTGTAATTGCACTCAGCTCACTTGATTCTCGATAAAAGCGGAACACAGTGTGCCCATTTTGGGGTGGGTCGGATGCAAACAAATTAAAAAGCACTTAACCCGCTGGTGGAGGAGAGGGGGAATGGGAAAGGGGATTGGTGGCGCCATTCGGCGATCGTAAATTTTCGTTAAAATCTCTCGCCAACACTGGCGTGTGGCGTCAGACAAAGCTGAAACCGAAACCGAAAAGAGTTTAACATCCTGTTTCGGGGCTTACCTGGATCTGGATCCCCAGGCCATCTTAATTGAGGTTTAACACAACATTTACCGCTTTTCGCTAATCGCCTTGAAGAAGGCCGGCACAAAGATGTTGAAATCCCTATTCGGGGAGTGGCCGACCTTCCGTTCTCCTCGCACTCTCCCCCTCCCTCACTCGGCATGATTTTGATTCATTCATAAAACGAGCGATTCGGATTCGGCTTTTGTTTTTATTTGGATTCCGGCTTAATAGCAACACGTCATGTCATTTCATTTCAGTTTCGGTTGACCCGGAGCCAGGGGTCTCCTACCGCGAGCCCCCTTTGGAGTAATGTTCGACGTTTGCTCATCACGCAATGTCGCGTTCGCGTTTTCAAATCTCGCGCGGCTCTTTTCATCAAGTCCTCTTGGTTTTTGCTTTTTTGGTTTTTGTTATTGTTATTCACATTGCATTTATATTTAATAATATTGACGTTTGGCCCATTAGTTGACCCTCGTTAGAGGAGCCCGAAATCAAGTTGATTCATTTTTGGTGTTGTTTTTTTCCGATTCTTTTCATTCAGAGAATTTTAAAATGGAAGAGCAGCAAATAGAAGCTTAATTTATCAAAACAGAAAGGGTTACAAAATAAGGCGAAATTACTGTCTTAAAAAGAGCAAAAATAAAGCGACGCAAGCCAGCTCTGACCTACTTTATTGACCGCTGGCTAGTGACTGAAAAGCTGTTTGCTCTCTTGGCACAAGCCTCGGCATGAGTTCGACTCGCGTTGGTGTGAATTACGAAATGTATTACTTTTTCGGAACAAAAAATCTGTTGAATTTGTTCGTTATTGCGTTGATTTCAAAAGCATCAAACATGGTATCAAATTTGAAACCATGTAACCCGCATTACCCTGAGCAATTCTATAGTTTTGTGAACTCTTAGCGTAGCTCTTCATATTTGCCTTCTTCTTCTGTTTTTCTAGATGCCCGAAAGGTTAGCAATGATTCCATTGCCGCTGGCTTCTTCACTTAATTTACTCAGAGTATATTAAGTTTATTGCAAAAGTATGTAACAGGGAGAAGGAATCGTTTCCGACCCTATAAGGTATATATATTTTTGATCAACTACCGAGTCGATATAGCCATTTCCGTCTGTCCGTCTCTCTGTATGAAAGCACAGATCTCAGAGATGGTAAAAGATAGTGGTTTGACATGTATGGGACATATATTTCTTATACTTGCAGGCTGATCAAGTTGATTTTCAATTTTTGCCACGCCCCCTCCCGCTCCCGCAATTTGGAAAAAACGTCATATCTCCCACAGTTTTGATGATATTCTAAAGATAGTTAGTAATTTGCATTATTTATCGATTTGCCAAAAAAATTATAAAAACCGAATGAACAATATTCAAGTTATGAGCAAAAAACGGCCCGGATCTTAACAATGAACAGGTCTATTGAGGTAATTGAGACGTCATTTGAAGCGTAATATGAACTACATTCTGACTGCGCCAAAAATATAGATTTACTGTATATTTATAAATTTAGTACAAAAACAAGAAAGAAAATCGGTCAAGCCCGACTATAACATACTCTGTATCCTTAACGTCGCAGCTCGCATTTGCTCACGAGTTATATTCGCTCATCTCTAAGTTTCACTCTCTCTCTCTTTCTCTCTCTCTCTCACTAAGATAGCCGATCAATAGAATGCTGTGGTAATGGGTGGGGGGTGGTGGGTGTTCACTG
>JBAMBO010004523.1:0-61679 GCA_037044535.1 Lordiphosa magnipectinata | reverse complement strand
GGCAAGCATCTATAATTTCGATAAATAGGGTAGTTTGTTGCATTTGTATACGTATGTGTTGGTAGCTGCCAACATTAACCTAGGGCGGTAGGCTTATCCCAATCGCAGGGTAAGGGGTAGAGTGGAAGTGAACCTCAAGTTCAAGCTCTCTCTTCCCACCGGCTGGCCGTTGGTTGGCGTTCAAAAACGGCCAATAACCCTTTTTTAGAAGGAAATTACTTTGAGGTAGGTCAGGCTTAGGAGACAGTGGGATTGAGACGAGCCCATACATGGGGGTGGTAATGGGTGCCAAGAGGCAGTCGGAATCGAATCACAAGGGGACCGGCAGTCATTTAATTCTTATGCTAGAGAAGCAAAAGCTTGCCGCGCCCGAAATTTTTATACTCTATACCGAAGGTACATAGAGTATATTAAGTTTGTGCAAAAGTATGTAACAGGGAGAAGGAATCGTTTCCGACCCTATAAAGTATATATATTCTTGATCAGCATCAACATCCGAGTCGATATAGCCATGTCCGTCTGTCCGTCTGTCCGTCCGTCCGTCTGTCCGTCCGTCCGTATGAACGAAGAGATCCCAGAGATGGTAAGAGATAGAGGTTTGACATGTATGAGACATATATTTCTTATACTTGCAGGCAGATCAAGTTTATTTTCAATTTTTGCCACGCCCCCTCGCGCCCCCCCAATTTGGAAAACGTCATATCTCCTACAGTTTTGGAGATAGATCATTCGTTACGTTACCTTGTAAACAAAATTATTTATCGATTTGCTGAAGGAATGATAAAGATCGGATGAACGATACTCAAGTTATGGGCAAAAAACGGCCACTTAACCCCACCCACCCCCCCACCAATAACCACAGCAACATACCCTAACCGTTCAACACAGGCAATCTTAGTGCGAGAGAGAAAGAGAGAGAAAGAAACTTAGAGAGCGCACCGCGTTCTGCGCGGTTTTCACGGTTTTTCAAGTTTGTACTCAAAATCTCTTACAGAATCGGTTTAAAAAAATGGCAAATAAGAGATACACAAGAAAAGGCGGAATTAATAGTTAGAAAACAAAATATTCAAAAGAGGTTGTGGAAGGAAATGGGCCTACATGTGGATAAGCCAAAGCAGAATGGAAACGGAAACTCCAACGATGGCAACACTGCTAGAAGGGCATTTTCAAATGTGAAGCTATTTACAGAAATCCTAGAATTTGATTTGTCTCTTCTAGAAAATTTCAACGTCGTTTTAATTGCAATTTCATGTGAACTTCCAATTAGTGCTAACAGGATCCAGCAATTTTGTCAGAAAACGGTCTCCTCATACTCGTCCAAATACCCATGGTATCCGATGTCAGCAACTGTACATAAAATTTTGATCCACGGTTTCCAAATAATAGAATCGTCGGAAATGCCAATAGGTTGTCTTGGCGAAAATGCTTCTGAAGCACGCAACAAGTTTTATAAACGGGACAGACGATCACATGCTCGACAAAACTCTAGGCTCAACAATATGACAGATGTTTTCCAAAGAGCAATGGATTCCTCGGATCCTCTTTTATTCAGCCTTTTTCTCAAAAAAAGATCAACTGAAATAAAAAAAAAACCTTTGCCAAAAGATGTAATTGAGCTATTGGAGTCGCCAAGTTTTAAAATAAACTGCACTAACATTTCCTCAGATATAGACAGCGACTCTGATGCTGAAGTCGACTGTGGTTCGATTGCTATTGAACTAGATGTTTAGCTAGATTAAATTTACTATAACTATAATTCACTCTATTTTTGTAAGCTCAGAAGAATAAGTTTAAGTGTGACATTTAATTTGTTTATGCCAAGAAAAAATATGAATACTACTGGTTTTATTTTAATAAAATTAAATTTAAATTAAATGTTAAATTTAAAATTTAATGAATTTAAAGTATGAATACACATTATTAAAATCACATAAAACTAAAAAAAAAAAAACTCCCTACTTTGGAGCCCTCGTATTAACACAATTTAAATTTTTTTAATAAATAGTACAAACACATACAAAAAACAGAATTAAAAAATCTTTTCACGATTGATTTCTATTAGTTTAAAAAAACAGTTCAAATTCAGCCGCCTACACCAGATTAGGGCCTTTATCTAATGTGGGCGGTAAGAGTGGGCGTGGTCGGAATGTTGTACAACTTTGCCCAATTATTACACACTTGATGTCTATCAAATTTGCCAAGTTGCAATTGTCTGACTACATTTTTCGAATTTATGCCGCCTAAACTGAAATCTGGCCCAGTATGCATACGTTCAATTACATGTGTATAAATATTTGAATATTAACATTAATATCCACATACCTATTACATATTACATAGATACGTGTTAAATTTGACCCATTTATCCGCGTACATACACATATTCCCCAAATACCGTGTAAATGCTGCACGACCACCAGTAATTCCATTCGGCTTGCTTTAGATTCCCCCGGAATTATATTGAAAATTTGGCGTCTTGATCTGTCCCATTGGAGCTCCTTTAGGGTGGGTTTTAGGATAGCTTTCTGATTGTTTTTGATAGGCTTTTCGGCAGGAGAAAGGATTACTTGGCCCGTACGGTGTAATGACAAAAGGGAGAACCTAATTTAAGAAACAAGTAAAGAAAATGTATGAATTTGTGAGTTTAGATTTATATGTATATATGTATGATTAAATAATTGTTATGTTCTTGAAGATGATTGTGTGAGAGTTCCTTAAAAGGGGGGGGGGGGGGGGGGATTTAAATTGCCTAAGCCTGGAGTGAGCCTAGCTCCTAGCCTAGGCGCCTAGCATATGGCCAGCTGGAGTCCGCTGCAGGAAGGGTGGGTGCGCCAGGATTCCGGTCTGGGATCCAATTCTGGAACATAGGAACAGTGGTAGTTTGTTTGTTTAGTTAATGTTTTTTTTTTCGTTACTTGTTTGAGTAGTTATTGTCAGGGAATAGTAGATGCATGCTACCATCTCTTAAGGACACATTTTATTGGTCAGCATCTCAATATATATAAAATCTAACAAAATTCTATCGAGTGGTTTTCCATTGATTCCATTTTCAAAGTTAGACCTCTATGGGCGGGGTACTACCCGCTTGTCCATTGGAGGCGCAAATTTAGTATAACAATTGTGGTGACTCTCTTCATCTTTGGTGAATTTTCCAAAATTTTAGCTCTCACCTTATTTTAATCAGCAACAGATGCTGTAGCTGTGTGTTGCTAGTATAAATGTGCCCATTAAACGCGAACTTGACGTGATCAAGAAAAACTGGGTATGAGGTGTTGCTCCCTGATGCCTCTAGTTTCATAATTTATTGGTCCCGTTCCCAGGCATTAAAAAAAGTTGAATTTTGTGGCACTGAAAATAAAAACTGAACTTTGGAATCTAGACTTTTCACTACTTTTAGAGGTTTGTAAAACATGCCTGAATGTGTTTTTTCATTATTTTGCCGTGTTGTTGTTTTCAAAAAAAAAAAAAATTTTAATTTAATTTTGTTTTATATTAAATAAATTTTCTTTCTGATTTTCCTTGATTCTTTTTTTAACTTTACCTTCCTTTACTGGGAAGGAAGGAGCGCTCAGCAACCAAGAAGCTTAGAGCGGCGAAATCGTGAGATCGAACTTCTTTGTTGTTTTTATTTCCTTTTTGTTTTTAATAATTAATAATTATTGTAGTATATTAAAAGCAAAATGTATCGGTCGTTTATTTCTTAGTGTACTAGCCACCATCTACAGTTTACCGTCTAGCGTCAGAGATGTTACGTAATAACTTGCCGTGTCAAATGTTCTTTCAATATTCCACCGTCTGCTGAGGATGTTCCTTTGCAACTCTTTTTCGTACTGCACGCTGCTTATAAGTCAGATGAGTATATCGTATAGCTGCCATAGGAACCATGGGTCGGAAAATGGGTCTAAGTGAGAAAAACAATTTTGTTTTCAATGTTATCGTCCCAAAACTATGCCACTATTAATAACACTAGTTTACTGCCAAAACGAACCATTTCTACTGGAAGTTTTTTTTAAGTGTAGTTTGAATTGGTAATCTGAAAAAACGATTCCAAAAGAATTTTCATGGCAACGTTTTTTAAATATGAACTTTTTTTTTTCGGTAGGTCTACTTACATTTTAAGCAATATCTCACTTCTTAACCGTCAGATGGAGTCAAGCAAGTTTTGAATCGAAAGGCAATTGAATTGTCCATAAACGCACAAAATACTGTTTTCAAATCCGTTCAGTAACTTGAATACAATGATCAGAAATATTTCAAAAAAATAGATTTTTTGCTCGAACACGCAATACATTTTATTTCCAAATGTCTAGGAAAAATATTTAATAATTAAAAAATTTTTTTTTATTTTTTCCATTTAAGAACCGCACTGCTACGAAGAAAATAAGATATTGATGAACAAAATCTATAAACAAATATAGGAGCTGTGAGCAATTGAGTGCTAAAAAAAAAGTCGTATTTCTGAGATATTTTAAAAATAAATTTTCATTTGCTTCGACTTTTGTTCGCTCACTTCTAATATTGACCAAAAAACGAAGAAAAATAGCAAATACAAAATTTGACTGTTAGTTTCTCCACTCAAATTGATCCAGCTACAATATTTATAAATAGATTTTCTTCACCAATACCTTATTATCTTCGTAGAAGTGCGATTCTCAAGTAGAAAAAATAATAATATATTTGGATTTTTTTTTATATTTTACATAGGCGAATAAAAATAAAATTTCTTGCACTTTCGAGCAAAAAACCAAAATTTTTTAAAATATATTTTCACATTATATTCAAACTTTTAACAGAATCCAAAAAAGACCAATTGGGAAGTAAACAACAAACTTCTCTATAATAAGCTTGGACCATCCCCACCATATACATCAAGTACCGAAGTTGTCGAAACGCTCACCATCGCGTACACGCACTCGTTCATTAGGGCCTGTCCCCCTAGAAAAATAAAATCCACCTTTAAACCACCTTGGTGGTCTGCAGAGCTGAATAAGCTCCGAAAGGAATGTTGTCATACCTTTAACTTAGCTAAATATAACGACCAAACAACCGCTTGGGAGTTATATAAACAAAAGCTAAGCAACTATAAGAAGGCCATCAGGAGAGCTAAACGCTCATCCTGGGCCCACTACTGTAGTAATATTGAATCTACTTCTGATGCATCACGGCTCAGAAAGATCCTGACTAGCTCACCAAACCCGCCAGGACTCTTACAAAAAACAGACGGAACCTGGACCGACTCGAGCGAAGAATCCCTAAATCTTCTGCTAAGCACTCACTTTCCTGAATGCTCCCTTAACTTAATACCTCAGTTTAGGCCAACCGACCTTTCTATGCAATATGACAAAACCATTGTCACAGAGACCAGAATTAAATGGGCTATCGATTCGTTCGAACCATTTAAATCTCCAGGTCCAGATAAAATATTTCCTGCCCAACTTCAACAAACCATTGGGCATACAATGCCCTGGCTTTACACGATCTATGAAAGCTGTCTTAGGGTCAATTACATCCCCACTAAATGGAGAGAAACAAAAGTGGTATTCATACCAAAAGCTGGTAAAGCTTCACAAGCGAAACCAAACGATTATGGTCCAAGCAGCTTATCCTCGTTTCTTCTGAAAACTCTCGAGAGACTTATAGATGTACACCTGAGGCAAACTATAACCCCTCTCTTTTTGCCCCACACAACATGCATACAGCAAGGGCAAGTCTACTGAAACTGCCCTGCACTCCTTGGTTTCAAGGATTGAAAGATCACTTGAAGTAAGGGACTACTCCGTAGTAGCATTTCTCGACATAGAGGGTGCCTTTAACAACGTCCAACCTAGTGCCATCACCGCTGCCTTGACATATGTGGGAGCAGAGGCACCACTAGTAAGATTCATCAACCAATTGCTAACCAGCAGGTCGGTGTACTCCCAACTTGGCGGTGCAACTGCTCGCAGATATGTTAACAGAGGCAAGGAGGTGTTCTCTCTCCGCTGCTGTGGGTCGTAACGGTTCACCAACTGCTGCGACTTATGAAAGCGGAGGGACACGTAGTGGTGGCTTACGCGCTTTCCTCAAACGCTGTGTGACCTTATGCAGACCGCACTGACAACACTTGCTCAGTGGACAAAATCTTGTGGGTTGGGTGTTAACCCGGCTAAGACGGAATTAGTTCTTTTCACTAGAAAGTACAAAATTCCTGACATTGTTCCTCCTAAAATTAACGGAGTAAGCCTGGCATTTGGTGACTATGCCAAATACTTGGGTGTCATTCTGGACAAGAAACTACTCTGGAAAGACAACATAAACGAACGTATAAAAAAGGCTACCATTGCTTTCTACTCATGCAAAAAGGCTATAGGCCGTGAATGGGGGTTTTCCCCCTCCATAGTATACTGGCTATACACGGCCGCTGTACGTCCCATACTACTCTACGGAGCACTATTATGGTGGCCAGCACTCGGGAAACAATATGTCCTGAACAACCTCCACAAAGTACAGAGAAGTGCAGAGATATGTATTAGTGGTGCTCTCCGAACGACACCAACGGAAGCGCTAAATACAATTCTTTACCTTCTACCACTAGACCTTGTAGCAAGGCAACTGGCTATCACAACAGCCTTAAGACTAAGGAAATCCGAAGCCTGGTATAGGGGCAATTCGGGACACTCCACCATTCTCGAAGACCAAGAGGGTATACCACTAAATACAGACTACTGTATACCACTAACGACGTTCGACAAACAATACAACGTCTATATACCGAACCGACATGAGCGGGAAAACCTTCCCCACAGCAGAGCCAATGCCATTAACATATACACTGATGGTTCTAAGCTTGATGAAAAAATAGGAGGGGAGGGGAAATTTGAACTTGTCGTCCCGCCTTTCTGACCACTGCAGTGTGTACCAAGCGGAAATGGTAGCCATTCAGGAAGCTGCCACCTACCTTAACACGCTCACGGTCAAAGAAGAAACCGTATTTATATATTCAGACAGTCAAGCCACCCTTAAAGCACTTGACTCACATACCAACAATGCTAAAACACTTACTGAATGTCGCCTATCTCTAAACGAGATCGCACGACATTTTAGTATACACCTAATATGGGTACCGCACATACCGCAACATAGAAGGAAACGAGTCTGCGGACAAACTGGCCAGAATAGGTACCACCTGCGAACTCCTTTCAGAGAATGATAGGGATGCCTATGGCAACATATAAGCTTCACACAAAAGCTGAAACACTCCGTCTCGCCACGGATCGATGGAAAAACCTTTCCTCCTGTGCTGTATCGAGACTTACGTGGCCTACATTCAACCTAAAACGTACTAGCACACTTTTACGTCACAGAAGGGAACACATTTCACTTCTGGTGGGGACCGTCACGGGTCACTGTCTTATGGGCAGACACGCAGCACGCCTAGGCGTCAGGCACCATGATTTCTGCAGAAGTTGCAGATATGAAGAAGAGGAGGAAACAGTACAACACCTTCTCTGCCACTGCCCTGCTTTAAGTAGAAGGAGACTTAGGACACTTGGTAAACCTCTCCTACTCCACCTCTCGGAGATATCCGGGCTAGAGATCCCAGCTCTACTAAAATTCATTCTGTCCACACAATGGTTCAGTACCGAGGACCCCCCTCAGTCTTAAAAAGGGTTAACAGGGAACAAACATGGCATCGCAATGGGAACAAAGTGGCCTAAGTGGGAGAACGACTTGTCGTTCTCAGCCATCGCAACCTAACTATTCAAACTTCTAAACCGATTTGAAAACAAAGCTCAATTACCTTTCGACTTATATTTCTATCTGACGATTATGCAGTGAGATATGGCTCAAAAAGTGAGTACACCTACCGAAAAAATGAAAAAAATTCATATTTAAAAAAGTTGCCCTGAAAAATTTTTGAAATCGACTTTTGAGATCACCAATCCAAACTACTCCTTAAAATAGTTTCAGTAGAAAAGGGTCATAAAATACATACAACGATTGTCAAGACACTAAAAGCACAAACATTGGCTGATATCTATGTGGCTGACGAATTGGGAAAAATTTTGCTCGGATACGAAACAGCTAGAGCATTGGGCGTATTGCATATTGGTTATAACACCATTTTCAATAGCGACAGTACTATCGAAACAAGAATTGAGTGGTTGAAACCAATTGGAGAAATGAAAGGTTTGATTGTTGACCTGCCAATCAAAAAAGATTACAAGGGTCCAGCTGGGAAGACGGGATCCGGTAGCATTGGAAAAAATTGTTGACGACAAAGTTGATGAAGTGATGATTAAGACAAAATAGAGAAAATAAGTGATGTGTCGACATGGGGTTCACCGTTGGTTTGTAAGTAAAAGTAAAATTGGCTCAAACAGCACCTCTAGGAGGGGCCAGGGCCAAGCTTCTCTCAATCTCTTGGCGTGTGTGCTTATAATTTTTCGCACAAGAGAAAGGGACCTACAGTTTTATTGCCGAATCCGAACGGCAATAGTTAGAGAATTTTTGCTTTTTCATGGCTAGTTAACATCACAGCTGGCGCCAGTAGCTGGTGAAGGTGATCGGGTGTGTAAAAGCTTTTATTCTAAAGAAAGAAAAAACTTTTTCTATTAGATGGTCCCGAGGCGGCATCGAACCCACAACCTCCCGCACCAGCCACCACACATACGACTGGTATGCCACGCCCGACCACCGTTGGTTTGTACATCATCAAATAAACGCATTTGCGCGGATTGACGACGTCCCAACGAAGCGGACAATGGAGGATTTTCTGAACTAAAAGAACTAAAGACGTTGAAGAAGGAGATGCGGTAGTAGCAAAGTGATTAATGGTGACCAACAAATTGGCTACTACGTTTGAGCCAACTGTGTACAATGCTATAAAAAGATGTGGCTCCGAAGTTATAATTGAGAACCCCTGTATAGGCTCGTGCTATAGGCGATATGTTAGTCATGTCAAAAAGACACCACAGTCGAATTCAACGACATATTCTTTTATGGATCAATCAGGAGTTCTTAAGCGATCAACAAGAGCTCGGAAAATGACAAACCGTTATGGAGACTGATGCGCTAGCAGAAGAAATAAGTAAAAGGAAAATCAGGAGAAGAAATTAATGTAGTAGGCAGATGTCAAATGAATCAAATAAGAAGTATTATTATTAACAGTTTATTTTCATTTCTGTACTTCCCTAAGTTGCCTTTGATTTTTGCTTTGGTTTAACCTGCTTGATTTTCTAGCTACTTATTTCATTTCCATTTGGGACTCCAACCCGAACAGATACTTTTATTTCTTTATTTAAAAGCACCCGCAATAGCTCTGAGCTAATTTCTTATTTAATTCATTTTAATTTATTATTTCCGATTTGGATCCATGCTTATTTCGCTCAAGCTACGCAAGAATCCAAGCTGGATTCTTGCGTAGCTTGAGCGAAATAAGTATGGATCCAAATCGGAAATAATAAATTAAATAGTCTCGGCGAGAAAGCTGCCAGGACCTCAACCGCGTTAGCGGGAATGATGTCGAATATTGGGGGCCCCCATCAGCGAAGCAGGAAGCTTATCGCAAACGTGGTGAAGTCGATAATACTATACGGATCACCGATATGGGCACCAGCAATGGAGGTACTTTCGTACGGCCGGGACTGCAGATCTGCATACCGCAGGTGCGCACTTAGTGTGTTGAGCGCTTTCCGCACCGTCTCCAAGGACGCTGCGCTGGTCCTAGCAGGCATGGCACCGTTGGACCTACTTGCTAAAGAAGCCTGCAGCAGAAACACGCCACTTGGCCGCCGGGAACAGACGTTTGCGCTGTGGGAGTCGAAATGGAGAACTGCTACCAACGGGCAATCGACTAGACGGATAATACCGAACTTAAGGCCGTGGGTAAGTAGAACGCACGGGCATACTGACTTTTACATGAAGCAAGCACTGACGGGACATGGGTGTTTTAAATCCTACTTGTTTAGGTTTAAGCATGAGACGGATCCTTTTTGCACACACTGTGCAGGGATCCTTGAAGACGCTGAGCATGTCCTTTTTGTCTGTCCTAGATTCGCTGCTGAACGGGAAGAGCTAAGTCTAGAGATTGGGAGATAATTCATAGTCAACGACTTGATGGGTATTCTACTTAGCTCGCAAAACAATTGGTCTGCTTTTTAGCAATTTCGCAGCACGAATAATTAAGCCCCTGCGTCGCGCTGAAAGACTGCGCAGAATGACTTCAAGTCCTAGATAGGTATCTAGCTGAGGCTTTCATGCCAGCTCCCCCTCGTGAAGTGGTGCAGCGGTGGTACCGCGAGAGGGAAACGGAGAATAGGGGTGGTTTTAGTGGGTGAGGTAGTCCCAAGTCCCACATTATCCGGCTTTCAATGCTTTCACCCCTATATAAAAAAAAAAAAAACATTTGTGTCTGTGGAATCAGGCTACTAACCCACCCGACAAATAAACGTATGTAAACGGACCTACGACATTTACGATAGTTTCTCTTAACAACGAAATCTGGATTTCTTAAGAAAAGCGGTTTTCATACGGATTTTCAATTTTTTCTGTTTGTGACAGCTAGTCATTGGCGTTTCCAACCACCTCATTTGTAGATAAATTTAGAGCGAAAAAGTTCGTTTGGTGTCCAAGCTATGCGGGTAATACTTTTCGAGGCAAGGTAAGTAGAATTGGGTTGAAAAGGGGAATTCTAGTTAGGACTTTTTAGTTTTGCAGATGCGCTTTGTTGGAGGTCTGGACCGAGAGCACAGAATTCTTTAAGCTTTTCCAATTGCTGGCCTACAGACGTTGGAAACGCTAGCTGGTGAAAGAATCATTTGACTGGCATTGAGAACCTCCATGGTATATGTTTATATATTCGATGAAGGAAGAGTAGGCAGCTGAGCAAAAGTTGTCCAAGTATATTACCTTCGAGACTATACTGGATCGCATTTTGCCCTATATTGTGAGTACTTTAAGGAATTTCCAAATCTTCATCTAAATCTCTTTCTCTCGCTGTCTTTAGCTGAATCTGGCCCAAAAATCTGCCGTCAAGTTACAACACTTTTACAACACAATTACCTAGCCATAGTTAAGAATATACCACGCAGCAAAGCCAATGTCTTTCCCGATTAAATACTGCCCTATATCATGGATTTGGCCAGTGAACTAAGTGCGGTTAACTAAGTGTGGCCACACGGCCATTGCCCGGAACATTGCCGCTTTGGCGTAGACAGCTGTTTACTTTCTGGAGGAGATACGGCGCAATGCTCCGAATAAGATGCCCACACCACGCTATGAGGAGCAAATGAATTCTTTGCATGACGCTCAGTTTGCTGACCGATGAACAATACATTGTCAAGCAAACCCTAATGGAGTCGAGCCTTCTTTGTCCAGTGTGTTTTTTTATTAAAGGTTTTAAATTAAATAAGTAAGCAATGACAATATTCCGCAGATTTCAACCTTTTTATACTCTGTACCGAAGGTACATAGAGTATATTAAGTTTGTGCAAAAGTATGTAACAGGGAGAAGGAATCGTTTCCGACCCTATAAAGTATATATATTCTTGATCAGCATCAACAGCCGATTCGATATAGCCATGTCCGTCTGTCCGTCCGTCCGTTCGTCCGTCCGTCCGTCCGTCCGTCCGTCCGTCCGTATGAACGAAGAGATCTCAGAGATGGTAAGAGATAGAGGTTTGACATGTATGGGGCATATATTTCTTCTACTTGCAGGCAGATCAAGTTTATTTTCAATTTTTGCCACGCCCCTCCTGCCTCCGCAATTTGGAAAAAACGTCATATCTCGTCATAGATCGTTCGTACCTTCTAGAGATACCTTGAAAACAAAATTATTTATCGATTTGCTGAAGGAATGATAAAGATCGGATGAACGATACTCAAGATATGAGCAAAAAACGACCAGTAAACACCAACCACCCCCCCACCCATCACCACAGCATTCTATTGAACGGCAATCTTAGTGAGAGAGAGAGAGAGAGAGAGAGCGAGTGTGAAACTTAGAGATGAGCGAGTATAACTCGTGAGCAAATGCGAGCTGCGACGTTAAGGGTACAGAGTATGTTATAGTCGGGCTTGACCGACTTTCTTTCTTGTTTTAAATTCCTGCTAGGAGAGTAAGCAAAGAGAATTCAAACTATTGTTCTTGGCTAAAACTGTTATTTCCAGTTATTTTTGTGTCAAAAATGCCATACAATTTAATAAAACTGAATTAATTCATATAAATAAAGAAACAAAACAAAAAGTACAAATTTTTTAATGGGAAACAAAATGGAATGAAACAAAACATTCTTATCAATTATCGCGAAAGTAAACGTTTACAATACGTTTTCGAATCCGTTCTCGACACTTTCTCGATAGCGAAAACGTATTGGAAACGATTCAGTTTTCGATTCGTTTTCGCTGTCGAGAAAGTGTCGAGAACGGATTCGAAAACGTGTATCGAAAACTTACGTTTTGCTCCCTCAAACTGAGCGACAGGTAATACTATTCCGGACCGAAAACGGAACAGATTCTCGATAGTTTGGTTAGAGAAAACTTTGAGAAAACATCGAAAACGGATCCGTTCTCGCTAACGATTGTCGGGTGGGTAAGCACAAACTTTTCTTTATTTAATGAAATTTACATACCTTGTGCTACATTTTCCATATTAAAACATAAATTATTTTACATATTTATAGATGATTTTATTATTTAAAAATACACGTGGTGCCATGAAATTTCTGCAAAAAATAACTCACGTTCAGGGCCGTGCCAAAACTCCAGGATACACAAAAAACGCCAGTAATAAGGGTTCATGGTTGTATATTCTTATAGAGCAATTAAATTTGATTCCTATATTCTAACATTTATTTTTTGAGTTTATGCCAAAATTTTGTCAATTCCGGACAGTGTGCATTGCGGTTGGATTTGAATTACAACCACTTTAGCATGTGGCCTAAAGGCTCATCTATTTTCACAAATTTTGTTGCATTTAAATCAGCTGGATGGACAAAGTTTCATAGTTCTAACATAGACCTCACATTAATTGTCAAGCAAATGTACAATAATAACATTCAGGCAGTACTAGATTCAAATAATTTCCACCAAATTCATATTATCTTATTATCAAACAACCTCGCGACAATGACATAAAAAATGTAATGAATTGGACTACGAATGGGTCGAATGGTTTTCGCATTCACCATCCTTATTTAAACTTTGCTGTCTACTTGGCGTGCCTTGCCCCAAACTATAGCTACATCCCATTAAGTAAGCATTCGTCAAAATTACTTTCCAAAGTACAGTTTAGTTTATTAAATTTAATTACATTTGAGCACAAATTCAAGTTTTGCTCCATTAGGGGGCAAACTTTGAGCAAGCAGCCTTCCTCGAGCTCTATCGCCATACACATGTTTGCAGTTCTTATACCGGGTGCCCCATTTAAGCCTCCGGGATATTTTTTGACAATAAATAATAAACACAAGTGAGTCGCTTCACATTTGTTTTTATTAGTTGTGGAAAATTATTTAGCGTAAATGGTAGCCGCCAGAGCGAGATTGTTTCGGTCTGAACAGCGGCCATTTATTGTCGAATAATGTTTTTGAAGGCTTCGTGGGTCCGTGACTTATTGACATTATATTATAGATGTCTGGAGGGGTTAAGTCGGGCGATCGAGAAGGACAGTTAAAACCGCCATTTTTTAAACAATGCGACCGAGGAACAATTGACGCAAAAGCGGTCGTTGCTTTTAATAGTTTTTGCTGGTGGTGTGTGCGGTATGACGCCGTCCTGTTGAAACAAATAGTTCCCAGCCAGCAATTTAGCAAACGGTTTGCAAACCAAGCTTAAGGTAAGATTGCTTGTGCAAACGTTGTCGTATGGCAGCCTCCGACATTTACAAAACATTTGCTATTGTAAGCAATTTGCGCGTCTTCATCGTCGACCGAGAGCAGTCATGATACAAGACTATAATTTTCGTGCTCATACTATCACTCTCTCTCGCTCTCTCGGCAAAACTTAGCTTGGAATGCTAGACAGCTGCATCTGACCTTCTTGTGTGCAAGGGAAGTGGAAAAAAAATTTACAGCTAGTCTTGAGCGAAGGCGAGCAAAAAAATTGTGTATAAGTCATTCCAGTTGTGGTTGCTGAAGAGCAAAGAAGCAAAAATTTCAATTTAAATGAAATATTACGAGCGCTTGTAAATTTGTTTAATATCGGCAGCAAAAAAATCAAGAAGTGTTGTGCACTGCGCCAACGAAGTTTTCCAGCATTTGTGGAACAGCGGGGCGCCATGATCCGTAGGGAGCGAGGTTGAACGTCCAGAACAGGAGATTGAAATTGAAGGAAATTCGTTACGAAGTCGTGGAAAAAACTTTTCGTGGAGAGGCCATTCGTCGTAAGTTAGAAAGCTTTTATTCAGTTTATAGTCAATTATTTACATTATTGCAGAAACTTTCACTTGTGAAAATGGAGCCAAGGAAGATGACTTTGTATTTTCCTCGAAATCTTTTTTTTCAATACGCGATAAATCGTGTTAAAATTAAAACAACACCAAAAATAGTACAATATAAAATAAAAATTTCTTGATAACGTTATGTTCCTTTATTGCTCCTCTCAATTAAAAGACATCAAGTTCCTTTTTCTTAAATGTAAATGAAAAAACTGAAAAAACGATAATTCAACTTTTTTTTAAATATTTCTTTATTATTACTTATATATTATAAAAAACCTATAGAACACTTCCAAAATATTGTCCAAAGCGAAATGTATTCTTAGTAAACAAAAGAACTGAGAAAGGCTCATTTAACTAAATTTCAATTTTTGCTTGGGATTAATAATGATAAACATAAGGAACTCTCACAGAAAAAATTTTCAAAACGAAATGTATATTCAAAAGAACTGAGAAATCGCTAATTTAATTGAATTTTAATTTTTGTTTATTATTTTATAAAAATAAAAAACCAATAAGAAAACTCACAAAATAAATGTTTAAAACGCTTAATTATTTTATTCATAATAAGTGTTTTGTAACCGTATTTACAAAGCTTGTGGAAAGCGTGTAAAAATTAATTATTAAACACTTACTTAGCACGTTTGCAAAAAACGTTTTTACGTTTTTAAAAAAAAACGTGTTTTGCAATCGTCTTTTATAAGCTTATAAAGATGGGTCCGTTTCGATTATAAAACGTTTACTTTGATGCGTTTTATAAATGCCACAGCAGCGTTTTACAAGCGTTTTGCTTACATTTGAGAGCTTACAAAACGTGTATTTTTAAAGGAAATTGTTTGCTGGGTTGTCCATGTCGTTAGCAGTCCGAATTGGAATGACAAAATCTGTTATCATGGTCAGATAACGCTCTCCAATGACGGTTACCAAATTTACAGCGCCCAGCACCGCGAGAGCAAGTTCATGTGATGCTTTGTGATGCCACAGGCTTTTTAATATATGTAAACAGCCTTCAGGTGGCACTTTGTTTTCTGTCTGCCCTCTTTCTTTCCTTTGGAAATTGTCACTGGGTGGGCAAGAAGTCCCTCCAGTAATGGGCAAGCATCTATAATTTCGATAAATAGGGTGGTTTGTTGCATTTGTATACGTATGTGTTGGTAGCTGCCAACATTAACCTAGGGCGGAATTCTTATCCCAATCGCAGGGTAAGGGGTAGAGTGGAAGTGAACCTCAAGTTCAAGCTCTCTCTTCTCACCGGCTGGCCGTTGGTTGGCGTTCAAAAACGGCCATTAACCCTTTTTAGAAGGAAATTACTTTGAGGTAGGTCAGGCTTAGGAGAC
Organism: Lordiphosa magnipectinata; assembly: GCA_037044535.1. Taxonomy (NCBI): domain Eukaryota; kingdom Metazoa; phylum Arthropoda; class Insecta; order Diptera; family Drosophilidae; genus Lordiphosa; species Lordiphosa magnipectinata. The sequence continues at coordinate 45,929 of JBAMBO010004523.1, read as the reverse complement.
AGTGGGATTGAGACGAGCCAATACATGGGGGTGGGAATGGGTGCCAAGAGGCAGTCGGAATCGAATCACAAGGGGACCGGCAGTCATTTAATTCTTATGCTAGAGAAGCAAAATCCCGAAATTTTTTAAATATAAGACGCAAAAATAAAGACGCATTGACTAAGTGGACGACACGTATACCTTCATGTAAAAAGGCGATGATATGTTTTAGAAAAAATTTAGTATTGTATTAGTTTTGTTAGGATTATATTTTATATATTTTATATTTCATACTTTTTTTATACCCTTGCAAAGGGTATTATAATTTTGCCCAGAAGTTTGCAACGCATAGAAATATTCATTTCCGACCCCATAAACTATATATATTCTTGATCAGGGCGACGAGCTGAGTCGATTGAGCTTTGTCCGTCCGTCTGTCTGTCTGTCCGTCTGTCTGTCCGTCTGTTTCTACGCAAACTAGTCTCTCAGTTTTAAAGCTATCGAGCTGAAATTTTGCACAGAGTCTTCTTTTTACTGCACGCTACTAATATGAACCGACCGGATCGGATGACTGTATCTTATAGCTGCCATAGGAACCATCGGTCAAAAAATGGGTCTTAGTGAGAAAAACTTTTTTGTTTTCAATGTTAGCAGCCTTGATCTCGGCTATTGTTAATATTATCCGCTTTCAAACAGATTTGCAAATTTTGGTCAAGATCGGATGACTATATCTTATAGCTGTCATGGGAACAATAGGTCGGAAAATGGGTCTTAGTAAGAAAAACTTTTTTGTTTTCAATACTAGCGTCATAAAACTCGGCGATAATAAATATTATATGCTTTCAAACAGATTTGGAAAATGGGTCTTAGTGAAAAAAACTTTTTTGTTTTCAAATAAATAGTTCTTAGAGTCGGTGATTCTTAATATTAAACTAATTTGAAAAAGTTGATCGACATCGGGTAACTATATCTTATGGTTGCCACAGGACCGATCGGTCGGAAAATGAGTCTTAGTGAGAAAAACTTTTCTGTTTTAAATTTTATCTTTCTTAAACTCAGCGATTGGTTATTTGATATGTTTTCAAAAAGATTCGTGAAATTTGGTCGAAGTCAGATGTTTACCTGTAGGAAAATGGGTTTTAGTTAAAAAATTGTTAGATTTTTATGTAAGCGTTCTTAAACTCTGACATTTCAAAAACACCATTTGCAAGGGTATAAAAGCTATGGCACTGACGAAGTTAGCTTGGCCTTCTCGTTTTTATATATTTTGTACTTTTATTATCTCTTGTGATCTCTCTGCTTTTGTGACTAATGTGCACTAATTTATAGTACGTATTTATCTGTAGCATTGGGATAATAATACCGAAATAAAAATTAAAATGTACTTGTGCATACCTACGATATATTTAAACATCACATATACACTGCTCGCCACTTGAATAGGACACCTCTAAAGTCGATTTTCTAAAGTTAATTGCTGCTAAACCAAGCCATCTAGGAAAATAATTTTTGTTTTCTTATAAAGTTTATTTAAATGTAGTAATTAGACGAACATACATACGTTCAATTACATGTGTATAAATATTTGAATATTAACATTCATATCCACATACCTATTACATATTACATAGATACGTGTTTAATTTGACCCATTTATCCGCGTACATAAATGCTGCACGAGCACCAGTAATTCCATTCGCCTTGCTTTAGATTCCTCCGGAATTATATTGAAAATTTGGCGTCTTGATCTGTCCCATTGGAGCTCCTTCAGGGTGGGTTTTAGGATAGGTTTTTAAACATTTTAAGGGCAATGTTTTTTTTTTCGTCGCTTGTTTGAGTAGTTATTGTCAGGGAATAGTAGATGCATGCTACCATCTCTTAAAGACACATTTTATTGGTCAGCATCTTAATATACTTAAAATCTTACAAAATTCTATAGAGTGGTTTTCTATTGATTCCATTTTCAAAGTTAGACCTCTAAGGGCGGGGTACTAACCGCTTGTCCATTGGAGGCGCAAATTTAGTATAACAATTGTGGTGACTCTCTTCATCTTTGGTGAATTTTCCAAAATTTTAGCTCTCACCTTTTTTTAATCAGCAACAGATGCTGTAGCTGTGTGTTGCTAGTATAAATGTGCCCATTAAACGCGAACTTGACGTAATCAAGAAAAACTGGGTATGAGGGTATGTTGCTCCCTGATGCCTCTAGTTTCATAATTTATTGGTCCCGTTCCCAGGCATTAAAAAAAGTCTTTGGTATAACTCAATTGCTTTGAGATTTTCTTTCAGATTAAAATGTCTACGATTACCTTATATAACTGGACTTTGATATTTACCGATGCTTCTGGTATTAATAGTTATTTCTTTACAAATATTTAAAGTTTTTTGGACCGTATGCTTTGTCTTTTTTGTTTGAAAATAAAAACTTAACTTTGGAATCTAGATTTTTCACTACTTTTAGAGGTTTGTAAAACATGCCTGAATGTGTTTTTTCATTATTTTGCCGTGTTGTTGTTTTCAGAAAAAAAAAATGTTTAATTTAATTTTATTATACCCTTGCAAAGGGTATACTGTCTGTCTGTCTGTCTGTCTGTCTGTCTGTCCGTCTGTTTCTACGCAAACTAGTCTCTCAGTTTTAAAGCTATCGAGCTGAAATTTTGCACAGAGTCTTCTTTTTACTGCACGCTGCTAATATGTCGGAACCGACCGGATTGGATGACTATATCTTATAGCTGCCATAGGACCGATCGGTCGGAAAATGGGTCTTAGGGAAAAAAACTTTTTTGTTCTTAAGTAAATCGTTCTTAAGGTCGGTGATTCTTAATATTAAACGCTTTCAGACTAATTTGAAAAAGTTGATCGACATCGGGTGACTATATCTTATGGTTGCCATAGGACCGATCGGTCGAACATGAGTCTTGGTAAAAAATTTTTTTGTTTAGTTTTGTTAGCGTCCTTAAACTCGCTGATGACTTATTTTATATGCTTTCAAATAGATTCGCAAAATTGGGCCGAAATCGGATGACTATATCTTAAGGCTGCCATATCGTCGATCGGTCGGAAATTGAGTCTAAGTGAGAAAAACTTTTTTCAGACGTTTATCTGTCGGAAAATAGGTTTTAGTTACAAAATTTTTTGATTTTTATGTAAGCGTTCTTAAACTGTGACATTTGCATTTGCAAGGGTATAAAAACTTCGGCACAGACGAAGTTAGCTTGGCCTTCTGGTTTTTTTTTTAACTTTACCTTCCTTCACTGGGAAGGAAGGAGCGCTCAGCAACCAAGAAGCTTAGAGCGGCGAAATCGTGAGATCGAATCAGCGTGTACGCGAAGATTTCTTTGTTGTTTTTATTTCCTTTTTGTTTTTAATATTTAATAATTATTGTAGTATATTAAAAGTAAAATGTATATCTATGCAAGATGTTCGCCCTTCGTGGATGATTTGTGAAAGTTTTAGTAGCATAGGTTAATAGAGGTGTTTTTCTGTGAACGTTTGGCTTGTTTTGTGAACGATAACTCAAGAGCGAAATCGTTCAAATGGGAGTCCGCTTGTGCTGGGTTTTGGACGGTCGTTTATTTCTTAGTGCACTAGCCACCATCTACAGTTTACCGTCTAGCGTCAGAGATGTTACGTAATAACTTGCCGTGCCAAATGTTCTTTCAATATTCGTCTGCTGAGGATGTTCCTTTGCAACTCTTTTTCGTACTGCACGCTGCTTATAAGTCAGATGAGTATATCTTATAGCTGCCATAGGAACCATGGGTCGGAAAATGGGTCTAAGTGAGAAAAACAATTTTGTTTTCAATGTTATCGTCCCAAAACTAAGCCACTATTAATAACACTAGTTTACTGCCAAAACGAACCATTTCTACTGGAAGTTTTTTTAAGTGTAGTTTGAATTGGTGATCTGAAAAAACGATTCCAAAAGAATTTTCATTGCAACGTTTTTTAAATATGAACTTTTTTTTTCGGTAGGTCTACTTACATTTTAAGCAATATCTCACTTCTAAACCGTCAGATGGAGTCAAGCAAGTTTTGAATCGAAAGGCAATTGAATTGTCCATAAACGCACAAAATACTCTTTTCAAATCCGTTCAGTAACTTGAATACAATGATCAAAAATATTTCAAAAAAATTGATTTTTTGCTCGAACACGCAATACATTTTATTTCCGAATGTCTAGGAAAAATATTTAATAATTAAAAAAATTTTTTTTATTTTTCCCATTTAAGAACCGCACTGCTACGAAGAAAATAAGATATTGATGAATAAAATCTATAAACAAATATAGGAGCTGTGAGCAATTGAGTGCTAAAAAAAGTCGTATTTCTGAGATATTTTAAAAATAAATTTTCATTTGCTTCGACTTTTGTTCGCTCACTTCTAATATTGACCAAAAAACGAAGAAAAATAGCAAATAAAAAATTTGACTGTTAGTTTCTCCACTCAAATTGATCCAGCTACAATATTATTATCTTCGTAGAAGTGCGATTCTCAAGTAGAAAAAATAATAATAATATATTTGGTTTTTTTTTTAAATTTTTCCTAGGCGAATAAAAATAAAATTTCTTGCACTTTCGAGCAAAAAACCAAAATTTTTTAAAATATATTTTCACATTGTATTCAAACTTTTAACAGAATCCAAAAAAGACCAATTGGGAAGTAAACAACAAACTTCTCTATAATAAGCTTGGACCATCCCCACCATATACATCAAGTACCGAAGTTGTCGAAACGCTCACCATCGCGTACACGCACTCGTTCATTAGGGCCTGTCCCCCTAGAAAAATAAAATCCACCTTTAAACCACCTTGGTGGTCTGCAGAGCTGAATAAGCTCCGAAAGGAATGTCGTCATACCTTTAACTTAGCTAAATATAACGACCAAACAACCGCTTGGGAGTTATATAAACAAAAGCTAAGCAACTATAAGAAGGCCATCAGGAGAGCTAAACGCTCATCCTGGGCCCACTACTGTAGTAATATTGAATCTACTTCTGATGCATCACGGCTCAGAAAGATCCTGGCTAGCTCACCAAACCCGCCAGGACTCTTACAAAAAACAGACGGAACCTGGACCGACTCGAGCGAAGAATCCCTAAATCTTCTGCTAAGCACTCACTTTCCTGAATGCTCCCTTAACTTAATACCTCAGTTTAGGCCAACCGACCTTTCTATGCAATATGACAAAACCATTATCACAGAGACCAGAATTAAATGGGCTATCGATTCGTTCGAACCATTTAAATCTCCAGGTCCAGATAACATATTTCCTGCCCAACTTCAACAAACCATTGGGCATACAATGCCCTGGCTTTACACGATCTATGAAAGCTGTCTTAGGGTCAATTACATCCCCACTAAATGGAGAGAAACAAAAGTGGTATTCATACCAAAAGCTGGTAAAGCTTCACAAGCGAAACCAAACGATTATGGTCCAAGCAGTTTATCCTCGTTTCTTCTGAAAACTCTCGAGAGACTTATAGATGTACACCTGAGGCAAACCATAACCCCTCTCTTTTTGCCCCCACACAACATGCATAGAGCAAGGGCAGGTCTCCTGAAACTGCCCTGCACTCCTTGGTTTCAAGGATTGAAAGATCACTTGAAGTAAGGGACTACTCCGTAGTAGCATTTCTCGACATAGAGGGTGCCTTTAACAACGTCCAACCTAGTGCCATCACCGCTGCTTTGACATATGTGGAAATAGAGGCACCACTAGTAAGATTCATCAACCAATTGCTAACCAGCAGGTCGGTGTACTCCCAACTTGGCGGTGCAACTGCTCGCAGATATGTTAACAGAGGCAAGGAGGTGTTCTCTCTCCGCTGCTGTGGGTCGTAACGGTTCACCCACTGCTGCGACTTATGAAAGCGGAGGGACACGTAGTGGTGGCTTACGCGCTTTCCTCAAACGCTGTGTGACCTTATGCAGACCGCACTGACAACACTTGCTCAGTGGACAAAATCTTGTGGGTTGGGTGTTAACCCGGCTAAGACGGAATTAGTTCTTTTCACTAGAAAGTACAAAATTCCTGACATTGTTCCTCCTAAAATTAACGGAGTAAGCCTGGCATTTGGTGACTATGCCAAATACTTGGGTGTCATTCTGGACAAGAAACTACTCTGGAAAGACAACATAAACGAACGTATAAAAAAGGCTACCATTGCTTTCTACTCATGCAAAAAGGCTATAGGCCGTGAATGGGGGTTTTCCCCCTCCATAGTATACTGGCTATACACGGCCGCTGTACGTCCCATACTACTCTACGGAGCACTATTATGGTGGCCAGCACTCGGGAAACAATATGTCCTGAACAACCTCCACAAAGTACAGAGAAGTGCAGAGATATGTATTAGTGGTGCTCTCCGAACGACACCAACGGAAGCGCTAAATACAATTCTTTACCTTCTACCACTAGACCTTGTAGCAAGGCAACTGGCTATCACAACAGCCTTAAGACTAAGGAAATCCGAAGCCTGGTATAGGGGCAATTCGGGACACTCCACCATTCTCGAAGACCAAGAGGGTATACCACTAAATACAGACTACTGTATACCACTAACGACGTTCGACAAACAATACAACGTCTATATACCGAGCCGACATGAGTGGGAAAACCTTCCCCACAGCAGAGCCAATGCTATTAACATATACACTGATGGTTCTAAGCTTGATGAAAAAATAGGAGGGGAGGGGAAATTTGAACTTGTCGTCCCGCCTTTCTGACCACTGCAGTGTGTACCAAGCGGAAATGGTAGCCATTCAGGAAGCTGCCACCTACCTTAACACGCTCACGGTCAAAGAAGAAATCGTATTTATATATTCAGACAGTCAAGCCACCCTTAAAGCACTTGACTCACATACCAACAATGCTAAAACACTTACTGAATGTCGCCTATCTCTAAACGAGATCGCACGACATTTTAGTATACACCATATGGGTACCGCACATACCGCAACATAGAAGGAAACGAGTCTGCGGACAAACTGGCCAGAATAGGTACCACCTGCGAACTCCTTTCAGAGAAGAGAATGATAGGGATGCCTATGGCAACATATAAGCTTCACACAAAAGCTGAAACACTCCGTCTCGCCACGGATCGATGGAAAAACCTTTCCTCCTGTGCTGTATCGAGACTTACGTGGCCTACATTCAACCTAAAACGTACTAGCACACTTTTACGTCACAGAAGGGAACACATTTCACTTCTGGTGGGGACCGTCACGGGTCACTGTCTTATGGGCAGACACGCAGCACGCCTAGGCGTCAGGCACCATGATTTCTGCAGAAGTTGCAGATATGAAGAAGAGGAGGAAACAGTACAACACCTTCTCTGCCACTGCCCTGCTTTAAGTAGAAGGAGACTTAGGACACTTGGTAAACCTCTCCTACTCCACCTCTCGGAGATATCCGGGCTAGAGATCCCAGCTCTACTAAAATTCATTCTGTCCACACAATGGTTCAGTACCGAGGACCCCCCTCAGTCTTAAAAAGGGTTAACAGGGAACAAACATGGCATCGCAATGGGAACAAAGTGGCCTAAGTGGGAGAACGACTTGTCGTTCTCAGCCATCGCAACCTAACTATTCAAACTTCTAAACCGATTTGAAAACAAAGCTCAATTACCTTTCGACTTATATTTCTATCTGACGATTATGCAGTGAGATATGGCTCAAAAAGTGAGTACACCTACCGAAAAAATGAAAAAAATTCATATTTAAAAAAGTTGCCCTGAAAAATTTTTGAAATCGACTTTTGAGATCACCAATCCAAACTACTCCTTAAAATAGTTTCAGTAGAAAAGGGTCATAAAATACATACAACGATTGTCAAGACACCAAAAGCACAAACATTGGCTGATATCTATGTGGCTGACGAATTGGGAAAAATTTTGCTCGGATACGAAACAGCTAGAGCATTGGGCGTATTGCATATTGGTTATAACACCATTTTCAATAGCGACAGTACTATCGAAACAAGAATAGAGTGGTTGAAACCAATTGGAGAAATGAAAGGTTTGATTGTTGACCTGCCAATCAAAAAAGATTACAAGGGTCCAGCTGGGAAGACGGGATCCGGTAGCATTGGAAAAAATTGTTGACGACAAAGTTGATGAAGTGATGATTAAGACAAAATAGAGAAAATAAGTGATGTGTCGACATGGGGTTCACCGTTGGTTTGTAAGTAAAAGTAAAATTGGCTCAAACAGCACCTCTAGGAGGGGCCAGGGCCAAGCTTCTCTCAATCTCTTGGCGTGTGTGCTTATAATTTTTCGCACAAGAGAAAGGGACCTACAGTTTTATTGCCGAATCCGAACGGCAATAGTTAGAGAATTTTTGCTTTTTCATGGCTAGTTAACATCACAGCTGGCGCCAGTAGCTGGTGAAGGTGATCGGGTGTGTAAAAGCTTTTATTCTAAAGAAAGAAAAAACTTTTTCTATTAGATGGTCCCGAGGCGGCATCGAACCCACAACCTCCCGCACCAGCCACCACACATACGACTGGTATGCCACGCCCGACCACCGTTGGTTTGTACATCATCAAATAAACGCATTTGCGCGGATTGACGACGTCCCAATGAAGCGGACAATGGAGGATTTTCTGAACTAAAAGAACTAAAGACGTTGAAGAAGGAGATGCGGTAGTAGCAAAGTGATTAATGGTGACCAACAAATTGGCTACTACGTTTGAGCCAACTGTGTACAATGCTATAAAAAGATGTGGCTCCGAAGTTATAATTGAGAACCCCTGTATAGGCTCGTGCTATAGGCGATATGTTAGTCATGTCAAAAAGACACCACAGTCGAATTCAACGACATATTCTTTTATGGATCAATCAGGAGTTCTTAAGCGATCAACAAGAGCTCGGAAAATGTCAAACCGTTATGGAGACTGATGCGCTAGCAGAAGAAATAAGTAAAAGGAAAATCAGGAGAAGAAATTAATGTAGTAGGCAGATGTCAAATGAATCAAATAAGAAGTATTATTATTAACAGTTTATTTTCATTTCTGTACTTCCCTAAGTTGCCTTTGATTTTTGCTTTGGTTTAACCTGCTTGATTTTCTAGCTACTTATTTCATTTCCATTTGGGACTCCAACCCGAACAGATACTTTTATTTCTTTATTTAAAAGCACCCGCAATAGCTCTGAGCTAATTTCTTATTTAATTCATTTTAATTTATTATTTCCGATTTGGATCCATGCTTATTTCGCTCAAGCTACGCAAGAATCCAAGCTGGATTCTTGCGTAGCTTGAGCGAAATAAGCATGGATCCAAATCGGAAATAATAAATTAAATAGTCTCGGCGAGAAAGCTGCCAGGACCTCAACCGCGTTAGCGGGAATGATGTCGAATATTGGCGGACCCCGTCAGCGAAGCAGGAAGCTTATCGCAAACGTGGTGAAGTCGATAATACTATACGGATCACCGATATGGGCACCAGCAATGGAGGTACTTTCGTACGACCGGGACTGCAGATCTGCATACCGCAGGTGCGCACTTAGTGTGTTGAGCGCTTTCCGCACCGTCTCCAAGGACGCTGCGCTGGTCCTAGCAGGCATGGCACCGTTGGACCTACTTGCTAAAGAAGCCTGCAGCAGAAACACGCCACTTTGCTGCCGGGAACAGACGTTTGCGCTGTGGGAGTCGAAATGGAGAACTGCTACCAACGGGCAATCGACTAGACGGATAATACCGAACTTAAGGCCGTGGGTAAGTAGAACGCACGGGCATACTGACTTTTACATGAAGCAAGCACTGACGGGACATGGATGTTTTAAATCCTACTTGTTTAGGTTTAAGCATGAGACGGATCCTTTTTGCACACACTGTGCAGGGATCCTTAAAGACGCTGAGCATGTCCTTTTTGTCTGTCCTAGATTCGCTGCTGAACGGGAAGAGCTAAGTCTAGAGATTGGGAGACCATTCATAGTCAACGATTTGATGGGTATTCTACTTAGCTCGCAAAACAATTGGTCTGCTTTTTAGCAATTTCGCAGCACGAATAATTAAGCCCCTGCGTCGCGCTGAAAGACTGCGCAGAATGACTTCAAGTCCTAGATAGGTATCTAGCTGAGGCTTTCATGCCAGCTCCCCCTCGTGAAGTGGTGCCGCGGTGGTACCGCGAGAGGGAAACGGAGAATAGGGGTGGTTTTAGTGGGTGAGGTAGTCCCAAGTCCCACATTATCCGGCTTTCAATGCTTTCACCCCTATATAAAAAAAAAAAAAACATTTGTGTCTGTGGAATCAGGCTACTAACCCACCCGACAAATAAACGTATGTAAACGGACATACGACATTTACGATAGTTTCTCTTAACAACGAAATCTGGATTTCTTAAGAAAAGCGGTTTTCATACGGATTTTCAATTTTTTCTGTTTGTGACAGCTAGTCATTGGCGTTTCCAACCACCTCATTTGTTGATAAATTTAGAGCGAAAAAGTTCGTTTGGTGTCCAAGCTATGCGGGTAATACTTTTCGAGGCAAGGTAAGTAAAATTGGGTTGAAAAGGGGAATTCTAGTTAGGACTTTTTAGTTTTGCAGATGCGCTTTGTTGGAGGTCTGGACCGAGGACACAGAATTCTTTAAGCTTTTCCAATTGCTGGCCTACAGACGTTGGAAACGCTAGCTGGTGAAAGAATCATTTGACTGGCATTGAGAACCTCCATGGTATATGTTTATATATTCGATGAAGGAAGAGTAGGCAGCTGAGCAAAAGTTGTCCAAGTATATTACCTCCGAGACTTTACTGGATCGCATTTTGCCCTATATTGTGAGTACTTTAAGGAATTTCCAAATCTTCATCTAAATCTCTCTTTCTCTCTCTGTCTTTAGCTGAATCTGGCCCAAAAATCTGCCGTCAAGGTACAACACTTACTGCTTACCTAGCCATAGTTAAGAATATACCACGCAGCAAAGCCAATGTCTTTCCCGATTAAATACTGCCCTATATCATGGATTTGGCCAGTGAACTAAGTGCGGTTAACTAAGTGTGGCCACACGGCCATTGCCCGGAATATTGCCGCTTTGGCGTAGACAGCTGTTTACTTTCTCTATAAGATGCCCACACCACGCTATGAGGAGCAAATGAATTCTTTGCATGACGCTCAGTTTGCTGACCGATGAACAACACATTGTCAAGCAAACCCTAATGGAGTCGAGCCTTCTTTGTCCAGTGTTTTTTTTTTATCAAAGGTGTTAAATTAAATAAGTAAGCAATGACAATATTCCGCAGATTTCAACCTTTTTTTAAATGCTCCTGCTAGAAGAGTAAGCAAAGAGAATTCAAAGTATTGTTATTGGCTGTAACGGTTATTTCCAGTTATTTTTGTGCCAAAAATGCCATACAATATAATAAAACTGAATTAATTCATATAAATAAAGAAACAAAACTAACAAAAAGTACAAATTTTTTAATGGGAAACAAAATGGAATGAAACAAAACATTCTTATCAATTATCGCGAAAGTAAACGTTTACAACACGTTTTCGAATCTGTTCTCGACACTTTCTCGATAGCGAAAATGTATTGGAAACGATTCAGTTTTCGATCCGTTTTCGCTGTCGAGAAAGTGTCGAGAACGGATTCGAAAACGTGTATCGAGAACTTTTTTTGCTGCCTCAAACTGAGCGACAGGTAATACTATTCCGGACCGAAAACGGAACACATTCTTGATAGTTTGGTTAGAGAAAACTTCGAGAAAACATCGAAAACGGATCCGTTCTCTCTAACGATTGTCGGGTGGGTAAGCACAAACTTTTCTTTATTTAATGAAATGTACATACCTTGTGCTACATTTTCCATATTAAAACATAAATTATTTTACATATTTATAGATGATTTTATTATTTAAAAATACACGTGGTGCCATGAAATTTCTGCAAAAAATAACTCACGTTCAGGGCCGTGCCAAAACTCCAGGGATACACAAAAAACGCCAGTAATAAGGGTTCATGGTTGTTTATTCTTATAGAGCAATTAAATTTGATTCCTATATTCTAACATATATTTTTTGAGTTTATGCCAAAATTTTGTCAATTCCGGACAGTGTGCATTGCGGTTGGATTTGAATTACAACCACTTTAGCATGTGGCCTAAAGGCTCTTCTATTTTCACAAATTTTGTTGCATTTAAATCAGCTGGATGGACAAAGTTTCATAGTTCTAACATAGAGAACCTCAAGCAAATGTACAATAATAACATTCAGGCAATACTAGATTCAAATAATTTTCAGCAAATTCATATTATCTTATTATCAAACAACCTCGCGAGAATGACATAAAAAATGTAATGAATTGGACTACGAATGGGTCGAATGGGTTTCGCATTCACCATCCTTATTTAAACTTTGCTGTCTACTTGGCGTGCCTTGCCCCAAACTATAGCTACATCCCATTAAGTAAGCATTCGTCAAAATTACTTTCCAAAGTACAGTTTAGTTTATTAAATTTAATTACATATGAGCACAAATTCAAGTTTTCAGACTTAAGCTCCATTAGGGGGCAAACTTTGAGCAAGCAGCCTTCCTCGAGCTCTATCGCCATACACATGTTTGCAGTTCTTATACCGGGTGCCCCATTTAAGCCTCCGGGATATTTTTTGACAATAAATAATAAACACAAGTTAGTCGCTGGGAAATAATTTTTTTGTTTATTTCCCACAATTCACATTTGTTTTTATTAGTTGTGGAAAATTATTTAGCGTAAATGGTAGTCGCCAGAGCGAGATCGTTTCGGTCTGAACAGCGGCCATTTCTTGTCGAATAATGTTTTTGAAGGCTTCGTGGGTCCGTGACTTATTGACATTATATTATAGATGTCTGGAGGGGTTAAGTCGGGCGATCGAGAAGGACAGTTAAAACCGCCATTTTTGTAATAATGCGACCGAGGAACAATTGACGCAAAAGCGGTCGTTGCTTTTAATAGTTTTTGCTCGTGGTGTGTGCGGTATGACGCCGTCCTGTTGAAACCAATAGTTCCCAGCCAGCAATATAGCAAACGGTTTGCAAACCAAGCTTAAGGTAAGATTGCTTGTGCAAACGTTGTCGTATGGCAGCCTCCGACATTTACAAAACATTTGCTATTGTAAGCGATTTGCGCATGTTCTTCGTCGACCGAGAGCAGGCATGATACAAGACTATAATTTTCACTCTCTCTCGCTCTCTCGGCAAAACTTAGCTTGGAATGCTAGACAGCTGCAGCTGGCCTTCTTGTGTGCAAGGGAAGTGCGAAAAGGCGAAGGCGAGCAAAAAAATTGTGTATAAGTCATTCCAGTTGTGGTTGCTGAAGAGCAAAGAAGCAAAAATTTAAATTCAAATGAAATGTTACTTGCGCTTGCAAATTTGTTTAATATCGGCAGCAAAAAAATCAAGAAGTGTTTTGCACTGCGCCAACGAAGTTTTCCACCATTTGTGGAACAGCGAGGCGCCATGATCCGTAGGCAGCGAGGTTGAACGTCCAGAACAGGAGATTGAAATTGAAGGAAATTCGTTACGAAGTCGTGGAAAAAACTTATGGATGACGGAGTTGCAGAAAATGTTTCGTGGAGAGGCCATTCGTCGTAAGTTAGAAAGCTTTTATTCAGTTTATAGTCAATTATTTACATTATTGCAGAAACTTTCACTTGTGAAAATGGAGCCAAGGAAGATGACTTTGTATTTTTCCGAAATCTTTTTTTTCAATACGCGATAAATCGTGTTAAAATTAAAACAACACCAAAAATAGTACAATATAAAATAAAAATTTCTTGATAACGTTATGTTCCTTTATTGCTCCTCTCAATTAAAAGACATCAAGTTCCTTTTTCTTAAATGTAAATGAAAAAACTGAAAAAACGATAATTTAACTTTATTTTAAATATTTCTTTATTATTACTTATATAAAAAACCTATAGAACACTTCCAAAATATTGGCCAAAGCGAAATGTATTCTTAGTAAACAAAAGAACTGAGAAAGGCTCATTTAACTAAATTTAAATTTTTGCTTGGGATTCATAATGATAAACATAAGGAAATGTATTGTCAAAAGAACTGAGAAACCGTTAATTTAATTGAATTTTAATTTTTGTTTATTATTTTATAAAAATAAAAACCAATAAGAACACTCACAAAATAAATGTTTGAAACGCTTAATTATTTTATTCATAATAAGTGTTTTGTAACCGTATTTACAAGTGGAAAGCGTATAAAAATAAATTATTAAACATTTACTAACACGTTTGACAAAAACGTTTTAACGTTTTTTAAAAAAACGTGTTTTGCAATCGTCTTTTATAAGCTTATAAAGATGGGACCGTTTCGATTATAAATCGCTTACTTTGATGCGTTTTATAAATGCCACAGCAGCGTTTTATAAGCGTTTTGCTTACATATGAAAGCTTACCAAACGTGTATTTTTAAATGAAATTGTTTGCTGGGTTGTCCATGTCGTTAGAAGTCAGAATAGGAATGACAAAATCTGTTATCATCTTCGGATAACGCTCTCCAATGACAGTTGCCAAATACAGCGCCCAGCACCGCGAGAATATAAACGAGTAAAGCAAGGTTATGTGATGCTTTGTGATGCCACAGGCTGTTTAATTTATGTAAACAGCCTTCAGGTGGCACTTTGTTTTCTGTCTGCCCTCTTTCTTTCCTTTGGAAACTGTCACTGGGTGGGAAGGAAGTCCCTCCAGTATTGGGCAAGCATCTATAATTTCGATAAATAGGGTAGTTTGTTGCATTTGTATACGTATGAGTTGGTAGCTGCCAACATTAACCTAGGGCGGTAGTCTTATCCCAATCGCAGGGTAAGGGGTAGAGTGGAAGTGAACCTCAAGTTCAAGCTCTCTCTTCTCACAGGCTGGCCGTTAGGTCAGGCTTAGGAGACAGTTGGATTGAGACGAGCCAATACATGGGGGTGGTAATGGGTGCCAAGAGGCAGTCAGAATCGAATCACAAGGGGACCGGTAGTCATTTAATTCTTATGCTAGAGAAGCAAAAGCTTTCCACGCCCGAAATTTTTTAAATATAAGACGCAAAAAAGACGCATTGACTAAGTGGACGACACGTATACCTTCATGTAAAAAGGCGATGATATGTTTTAGAAAAAATTTAGTATTGTATTAGTTTTGTTAGGATTATATTTTATGTATTTTATATTTCATACTTTTTTTTAATATATTTTGTACTTCTATTATCTTTTGTGATCTCTCTGTTTTTGTGACCGATGCACTAATTTATAGTACTTATGTATCTGTAGCATTGGGATAATAATACCGAAATAAAAATTAAAATGTACTTGTGCATACCTACGATATATTTAAACATCACATATACATACATACGTTCAATTACATGTGTATAAATATTTGAATATTAACATTCATATCCACATACCTATTACATATTACATAGATACGTGTTTAATTTGACCCATTTATCCGCGTACATACACATATTCCCCAAATACCGTGTAAATGCTGCACGAGCACCAGTAATTCCATTCGCCTTGCTTTAGATTCCCCCGGAATTATATTGAAAATTTGGCGTCTTGATCTGTCCCATTGGAGCTCCTTTAGGGTGGGTTTTAGGATAGCTTTCTGATTGTTATACTCTGTACCGAAGGTACATAGAGTATATTAAGTTTGTGTAAAAGTATGTAACAGAGAGAAGGAATCGTTTCCGACCCCATAAAGTATATATATTCTTGATCAGCATTAACAGCCGAGTCGATATAGCCATGTCCGTTTGTCCGTCTGCATATATTTGTTATACTTGCTGGCAGATCAAGTTTATTTTCAATTTTTTCCACGCCCCCTCCCGCCCCCGCAATTTGGAAAAAACTTCATATCTCCTACAGTTTTGAAGATAGATCGTTCGTTCCTTCTAGAGATACCCTGTAAACAAAATTATTTATCGATTTGCTGAAGAAATGATAAAGATCGGATGAACGATACTCCAGTTATGGCCAGTTAACACCACCCACTCCCCCACCAACAACCACAGCAACACACCCTAACCGTTCAACACAGGCAATCTTAGTGCGAGAGAGAAAGAGAGAGAGAGAAACTTAGAGAGCGCACCGCGTTGTGCGCGGGGTGTCAACTGGCCGTTTGACTCCTGAGCAAATGCGAGTGTAAGGGTACAGAGTATGTTATAGTCGGGCTTGACCGACTTTCTTTCTTGTTTTAATCAGCAACAGATGCTGTAGCTGTGTGTTGCTAGTATAAATGTGCCCATTAAACGCGAACTTGACGTGATCAAGAAAAACTGGGTATGAGGTGTTGCTCCCTGATGCCTCTAGTTTCATAATTTATTGGTCCCGTTCCCAGGCATTAAAAAAAGTCTTTGGTATAACTCAATTGCTTTGAGATTTTCTTTCAGATTGAAATGTCTACGATTACCTTATATAACTGGACTTTGATATTTACCGATGCTTCTGGTATTAATAGTTATTTCTTTACAAATATTTAAAGTTTTTTGGACCGTATGCTTTGTCTTTTTTGTTTGAAAATAAAAACTTAACTTTGGAATCTAGATTTTTCACTACTTTTAGAGGTTTGTAAAACATGCCTGAATGTGTTTTTTCATTATTTTGCCGTGTTGTTGTTTTCAGAAAAAAAAATGTTTAATTTAATTTTATTATACCCTTGCAAAGGGTATTATAATTGGATGACTATATCTTATAGCTGCCATAGGACCGATCGGTCGGAAAATGGGTCTTAGGGAAAAAAAACTTTTTTGTTCTTAAGTAAATCGTTCTTAAGGTCGGTGATTCTTAATATTAAACGCTTTCAAACTAATTTGAAAAAGTTGATCGACATCGGGTGACTATATCTTATTGTTGCCATAGGACCGATCGGTCGAACATGAGTCTTGGTAAAAAATTTTTTTGTTTAGTTTTGTTAGCGTCCTTAAACTCGCTGATGACTTATTTTATATGCTTTCAAATAGATTCGCAAAATTGGGCCGAAATCGGATGACTATATCTTAAGGCTGCCATAGGGCCGATCGGTCGGAAATTGAGTCTAAGTGAGAAAAACTTTTTTCAGACGTTTATCTGTCGGAAAATAGGTTTTAGTTACAAAATTTTCTGATTTTTATGTAAGCGTTCTTAAACTGTGACATTTGCATTTGCAAGGGTATAAAAACTTCGGCACAGACGAAGTTAGCTTGGCCTTCTCGTTTTTTTTTAACTTTACCTTCCTTCACTGGGAAGGAAGGAGCGCTCAGCAACCAAGAAGCTTAGAGCGGCGAAATCGTGAGATCGAATCAGCGTGTACGCGAAGATTTCTTTGTTGTTTTTATTTCCTTTTTGTTTCTAATATTTAATAATTATTGTAGTATATTAAATGTAAAATATATATCTATGCAAGATGTTCGCCATTCGTGGATGATTTGTGAAAGTTTTAGTAACATAGGTTAATAGAGGTGTTTTTCTGTGAACGTTTGGCTTGTTTTGTGAACGATAACTCAAGAGCGAAATCGTTCAAATGGGAGTCCGCTTGTGCTGGGTTTTGGACGGTCGTTTATTTCTTAGTGCACTAGCCACCATCTACAGTTTACCGTCTAGCGTCAGAGATGTTACGTAATAACTTGCCGTGCCAAATGTTCTTTCAATATTCCACCGTCTGCTGAGGATGTTCCTTTGCAACTCTTTTTCGTACTGCACGCTGCTTATAAGTCAGATGAGTATATCTTATAGCTGCCATAGGAACCATGGGTCGGAAAATGGGTCTAAGTGAGAAAAACAATTTTGTTTTCAATGTTATCGTCCCAAAACTATGCCACTATTAATAACACTAGTTTACTGCCAAAACGAACCATTTCTACTGGAAGTTTTTTTAAGTGTAGTTTGAATTGGTGATCTGAAAAAACGATTCCAAAAGAATTTTCATGGCAACGTTTTTTAAATATGAACTTTTTTTTTTCGGTAGGTCTACTTACATTTTAAGCAATATCTCACTTCTTAACCGTCAGATGGAGTCAAGCAAGTTTTGAATCGAAAGGCAATTGAATTGTCCATAAACGCACAAAATACTCTTTTCAAATCCGTTCAGTAACTTGAATACAATGATCAAAAATATTAACAAAAAATTGATTTTTTGCTCGAACACGCAATAAATTTGATTTCCAAATGTCTAGGAAAAATATTTAAAAATTAAAAAAAATATTTTTATTTTTTCCATTTATACCTTATTATCTTCGTAGAAGTGCGATTCTCAAGTAGAAAAAATAATAATAATATATTTGGATTTTTTTTTTATATTTTTCCTAGGCGAATAAAAATAAAATTTCTTGCACTTTCGAGCAAAAAACCAAAATTTTTTAAAATATATTTTCACATTGTATTCAAACTTTTAACAGAATCCAAAAAAGACCAATTGGGAAGTAAACAACAAACTTCTCTATAATAAGCTTGGACCATCCCCACCATATACACCAAGTACCGAAGTTGTCGAAACGCTCACCATCGCGTACACGCACTCGTTCATTAGGGCCTGTCCCCCTAGAAAAATAAAATCCACCTTTAAACCACCTTGGTGGTCTGCAGAGCTGAATAAGCTCCGAAAGGAATGTCGTCATACCTTTAACTTAGCTAAATATAACGACCAAACAACCGCTTGGGAGTTATATAAACAAAAGCTAAGCAACTATAAGAAGGCCATCAGGAGAGCTAAACGCTCATCCTGGGCCCACTACTGTAGTAATATTGAATCTACTTCTGATGCATCACGGCTCAAAAAGATCCTGGCTAGCTCACCAAACCCGCCAGGACTCTTACAAAAAACAGACGGAACCTGGACCGACTCGAGCGAAGAATCCCTAAATCTTCTGCTAAGCACTCACTTTCCTGAATGCTCCCTTAACTTAATACCTCAGTTTAGGCCAACCGACCTTTCTATGCAATATGACAAAACCATTGTCACAGAGACCAGAATTAAATGGGCTATCGATTCGTTCGAACCATTTAAATCTCCAGGTCCAGATAACATATTTCCTGCCCAACTTCAACAAACCATTGGGCATACAATGCCCTGGCTTTACACGATCTATGAAAGCTGTCTTAGGGTCAATTACATCCCCACTAAATGGAGAGAAACAAAAGTGGTATTCATACCAAAAGCTGGTAAAGCTTCACAAGCGAAACCAAACGATTATGGGCCAATCAGCTTATCCTCGTTTCTTCTGAAAACTCTCGAGAGACTTATAGATGTACACCTGAGGCAAACTATAACCCCTCTCTTTTTGCCCCCACACAACATGCATACAGCAAGGGCCCTGCACTCCTTGGTTTCAAGGATTGAAAGATCACTTGAAGTAAGGGACTACTCCTTAGTAGCATTTCTCGATATAGAGGGTGCCTTTAACAACGTCCAACCTAGTGCCATCACCGCTGCCTTGACATATGTGGGAGCAGAGGCACCACTAGTAAGATTCATCAACCAATTGCTAACCAGCAGGTCGGTGTACTCCCAACTTGGCGGTGCAACTGCTCGCAGATATGTTAACAGAGGCAAGGAGGTGTTCTCACCCCGCTGCTGTGGGTCGTAACGGTTAACCAACTGCTGCGACTTATGGAAGCGGAGGGACACGTAGTGGTGGCTTACGCGCTTTCCTCAAACGCTGTGTAACCTTATGCAGACCGCACTGACAACACTTGCTCAGTGGACAAAATCTTGTGGGTTGGGTGTTAACCCGGCTAAGACGGAATTAGTTCTTTTCACTAGAAAGTACAAAATTCCTGACCTTGTTCCTCCTAAAATTAACGGAGTAAGCCTGGCATTTGGTGACTATGCCAAATACTTGGGTGTCATTCTGGACAAGAAACTACTCTGGAAAGACAACATAAACGAACGTATAAAAAAGGCTACCATTGCTTTCTACTCATGCAAAAAGGCTATAGGCCGTAAATGGGGTTTTCACCCTCCATAGTATACTGGCTATACACGGCCGTTGTACGTCCCATACTACTCTACGGAGCACTATTATGGTGGCCAGCACTCGGGAAACAATATGTCCTGAACAACCTCCACAAAGTACAGAGAAGTGCGGAGATATGTATTAGTGGTGCTCTCCGAACGACAACAACGGAAGCGCTAAATACAATTCTTTACCTTCTACCACTAGACCTTGTAGCAAGGCAACTGGCTATCACAACAGCCTTAAGACTAAGGAAATCCGAAGCCTGGTATAGGGGCAATTCGGGACACTCCACCATTCTCGAAGACCAAGAGGGTATACCACTAAATACAGACTACTGTATACCACTAACGACGTTCGACAAACAATACAACGTCTATATACCGAACCGACATGAGCGGGAAAACCTTCCCCACAGCAGAGCCAATGCCATTAACATATACACTGATGGTTCTAAGCTTGATGAAAAAATAGGAGGGGAGGGGAAATTTGAACTTGTCGTCCCGCCTTTCTGACCACTGCAGTGTGTACCAAGCGGAAATGGTAGCCATTCAGGAAGCTGCCACCTACCTTAACACGCTCACTGTCAAAGAAGAAACCGTATTTATATATTCAGACAGTCAAGCCACCCTTAAAGCACTTGACTCACATACCAACAATGCTAAAACACTTACTGAATGTCGCCTATCTCTAAACGAGATCGCACGACATTTTAGTATACACCTAATATGGGTACCGCACATACCGCAACATAGAAGGAAACGAGTCTGCGGACATACTGGCCAGAATAGGTACCACCTGCGAACTCCTTTCAGAAAAGAGAATGATAGGGATGCCTATGGCAACATATAAGCTTCACACAAAAGCTGAAACACTCCGTCTCGCCACGGATCGATGGAAAAACCTTTCCTCCTGTGCTGTATCGAGACTTACGTGGCCTACATTCAACCTAAAACGTACTAGCACACTTTTACGTCACAGAAGGGAACACATTTCACTTCTGGTGGGGACCGTCACGGGTCACTGTCTTATGGGCAGACACGCAGCACGCCTAGGCGTCAGGCACCATGACTTCTGCAGAAGTTGCAGATATGAAGAAGAGGAGGAAACAGTACAACACCTTCTCTGCCACTGCCCTGCTTTAAGTAGAAGGAGACTTAGGACACTTGGTAAACCTCTCCTACTCCACCTCTCGGAGATATCCGGGCTAGAGATCCCAGCTCTACTAAACTTCATTCTGTCCACACAATGGTTCAGTACCGAGGACCCCCCTCAGTCTTAAAAAGGGTTAACAGGGAACAAACATGGCATCGCAATGGGAACAAAGTGGCCTAAGTGGGAGAACGACTTGTCGTTCTCAGCCATCGCAACCTAACTATTCAAACTTCTAAACCGATTTGAAAACAAAGCTCAATTACCTTTCGACTTATATTTCTATCTGACGATTATGCAGTGAGATATGGCTCAAAAAGTGAGTACACCTACCGAAAAAATGAAAAAAATTCATATTTAAAAAAGTTGCCCTGAAAAATGTTTGAAATCGACTTTTGAGATCACCAATCCAAACTACTCCTTAAAATAGTTTCAGTAGAAAAGGGTCATAAAATACATACAACGATTGTCAAGACACTAAAAGCACAAACATTGGCTGATATCTATGTGGCTGACGAATTGGGAAAAATTTTGCTCGGATACGAAACAGCTAGAGCATTGGGCGTATTGCATATTGGTTATAACGCCATTTTCAATAGCGACAGTACTATCGAATCCAGAATCGAGTGGTTGAAACCAATTGGAGAAATAAAAGGTTTGATTGTTGACCTGCCAATCAAAAAAGATTACAAGGGTCCAGCTGGGAAGACGGGATCCGGTAGCATTGGAAAAAATTGTTGACGACAAAGTTGATGAAGTGATGATTAAGACAAAATAGAGAAAATAAGTGATGTGTCGACATGGGGTTCACCGTTGGTTTGTAAGTAAAAGTAAAATTGGCTCAAACAGCACCTCTAGGAGGGGCCAGGGCCAAGCTTCTCTCAATCTCTTGGCGTGTGTGCTTATAATTTTTCGCACAAGAGAAAGGGACCTACAGTTTTATTGCCGAATCCGAACGGCAATAGTTAGAGAATTTTTGCTTTTTCATGGCTAGTTAACATCACAGCTGGCGCCAGTAGCTGGTGAAGGTGATCGGGTGTGTAAAAGCTTTTATTCTAAAGAAAGAAAAAACTTTTTCTATTAGATGGTCCCGAGGCGGCATCGAACCCACAACCTCCCGCACCAGCCACCACACATACGACTGGTATGCCACGCCCGACCACCGTTGGTTTGTACATCATCAAATAAACGCATTTGCGCGGATTGACGACGTCCCAATGAAGCGGACAATGGAGGATTTTCTGAACTAAAAGAACTAAAGACGTTGAAGAAGGAGATGCGGTAGTAGCAAAGTGATTAATGGTGACCAACAAATTGGCTACTACGTTTGAGTCAACTGTGTACAATGCTATACAAAGATGTGGCTCCGAAGTTATAATTGAGAACCCCTGTATAGGCTCGTGCTATAGGCGATATGTTAGTCATGTCAAAAAGACACCACAGTCGAATTCAACGACATATTCTTTTATGGATCAATCAGGAGTTCTTAAGCGATCAACAAGAGCTCGGAAAATGTCAAACCGTTATGGAGACTGATGCGCTAGCAGAAGAAATAAGTAAAAGGAAAATCAGGAGAAGAAATTAATGTAGTAGGCAGATGTCAAATGAATCAAATAAGAAGTATTATTATTAACAGTTTATTTTCATTTCTGTACTTCCCTAAGTTGCCTTTGATTTTTGCTTTGGTTTAACCTGCTTGATTTTCTAGCTACTTATTTCATTTCCATTTGGGACTCCAACCCGAACAGATACTTTTATTTCTTTATTTAAAAGCACCCGCAATAGCTCTGAGCTAATTTCTTATTTAATTTATTTTAATTTATTATTTCCGATTTGGATCCATGCTTATTTCGCTCAAGCTACGCAAGAATCCAAGCTGGATTCTTGCGTAGCTTGAGCGAAATAAGTATGGATCCAAATCGGAAATAATAAATTAAATAGTCTCGGCGAGAAAGCTGCCAGGACCTCAACCGCGTTAGCGGGAATGATGTCGAATATTGGCGGACCCCGTCAGCGAAGCAGGAAGCTTATCGCAAACGTGGTGAAGTCGATAATACTATACGGATCACCGATATGGGCACCAGCAATGGAGGTACTTTCGTACGGCCGGGACTGCAGATCTGCATACCGCAGGTGCGCACTTAGTGTGTTGAGCGCTTTCCGCACCGTCTCCGAGGACGCTGCGCTGGTCCTAGCAGGCATGGCACCGTTGGACCTACTTGCTAAAGAAGCCTGCAGCAGAAACACGCCACTTGGCCGCCGGGAACAGACGTTTGCGCTGTGGGAGTCGAAATGGAGAACTGCTACCAACGGGCAATCGACTAGACGGATAATACCGAACTTAAGGCCGTGGGTAAGTAGAACGCACGGGCATACTGACTTTTACATGAAGCAAGCACTGACGGGACATGGGTGTTTTAAATCCTACTTGTTTAGGTTTAAGCATGAGACGGATCCTTTTTGCACACACTGTGCAGGGATCCTTGAAGACGGTGAGCATGTCCTTTTTGTCTGTCCTAGATTCGCTGCTGAACGGGAAGAGCTAAGTCTAGAGATTGGGAGACCATTCATGGTCAACGACTTGATGGGTATTCTACTTAGCTCGCAAAACAATTGGTCTGCTTTTTAGCAATTTCGCAGCACGAATAATTAAGTCCCTGCGTCGCGCTGAAAGACAGCGCAGAACGACTTCAAGTCCTAGATAGGTATCTAGCTAAGGCTTTCATGCCAGCTCCCCAGCGTGAAGTGGTGCCGCGGTGGTACCGCGAGAGGGAAACGGAGAATAGGGGTGGTTTTAGTGGGTGAGGTGGTCCCACAAGTCCCACATTATCCGGCTTTCAATGCTTTCCCCCCTATATAAAAAAAAAAAAAAAAAAAACATTTGTGTCTGTGGAATCAGGCTACTAACCCACCCGACAAATAAACGTATGTAAACGGACCTACGACATTTACGATAGTTTCTCTTAACAACGAAATCCGGATTTCTTAAGAAAAGCGGTTTTCATACGGATTTTCAATTTTTTCTGTTTGTGACAGCTAGTCATTGGCGTTTCCAACCACCTCATTTGTTGATAAATTTAGAGCGAAAAAGTTCGTTCGGTGTCCAAGCTATGCGGGTAATACTTTTCGAGGCAAGGTAAGTAAAATTGGGTTGAAAAGGGGAATTCTGGTTAGGACTTTTTAGTTTTGCAGATGCGCTTTGTTGGAGGTCTGGACCGAGAGCACAGAATTCTTTAAGCTTTTCCAATTGCTGGCCTACAGACGTTGGAAACGATAGCTGGTGAAAGAATCATTTGACTGGCATTGAGAACCTCCATGGTATATGTTTATATATTCGATGAAGGAAGAGTAGGCAGCTGAGCAAAAGTTGTCCAAGTATATTACCTTCGAGACTATACTGGATCGAATTTTGCACTATATTGTGAGTACTTTAAGGAATTTCCAAATCTTCATCTAAATCTCTCTATCTCTCTCTGTCTTTAGCTGAATCTGGCCCAAAAATCTGCCGTCAAGGTACAACACTTACTGCTTACCTAGCCATAGTTAAGAATATACCACGCAGCAAAGCCAATGTCTTTCCCGATTAAATACTGCCCTATATCATGGATTTGGCCAGTGAACTAAGTGCGGTTAACTAAGTGTGGCCACACGGCCATTGCCCGGAATATTGCCGCTTTGGCGTAGACAGCTGTTTACTTTCTCTATAAGATGCCCACACCACGCTATGAGGAGCAAATGAATTCTTTGCATGACGCTCAGTTTGCTGACCGATGAACAACACATTGTCAAGCAAACCCTAATGGAGTCGAGCCTTCTTTGTCCAGTGTGTTTTTTTATTAAAGGTGTTAAATTAAATAAGTAAGCAATGACAATATTCCGCAGATTTCAACCTTTTTTTAAATACTCCTGCTAGGAGAGTAAGCAAAGAGAATTCAAACTATTGTTCTTGGCTAAAACTGTTATTTCCAGTTATTTTTGTGTCAAAAATGCCATACAATTTAATAAAACTGAATTAATTCATATAAATAAAGAAACAAAACTAACAAAAAGTACAAATTTTTTAATGGGAAACAAAATGTAATGAAACAAAACATTCTTATCAATTATCGCGAAAGTAAACGCTTACAATACGTTTTCGAATCCGTTCTCGACACTTTCTCGATAGCGAAAATGTATTGGAATCGATTCAGTTTTCGATCCGTTTTCGCCGTCGAGAAAGTGTCGAGAACGGAATTGAAAACGTGTATCGAGAACTAACGTTTTGCTGCCTCAAACTGAGCGACAGGTAATACTATTCCGGACCGAAAACGGAACACATTCTCGATAGTTTGGTTAGAGAAAACTTTGAGAAAACATCGAAAACGGATCCGTTCTCGCTAACGATTGTCGGGTGGGTAAGCACAAACTTTTCTTTATTTAATGAAATTTACATACCTTGTGCTACATTTTCCATATTAAAACATAAATTATTTTACATATTTATAGATGATTTTATTATTTAAAAATACACGTGGTGCCATGAAATTTCTGCAAAATATAACTCACGTTCAGGGCCGTGCCAAAACTCCAGGATACACAAAAAACGCCAGTAATAAGGGTTCATGGTTGTATATTCTTATAGAGCAATTAAATTTGATTCCTATATTCTAACATTTATTTTTTGAGTTTATGCCAAAATTTTGTCAATTCCGGACAGTGTGCATTGCGGTTGGATTTGAATTACAACCACTTTAGCATGTGGCCTAAAGGCTCTTCTATTTTCACAAATTTTGTTGCATTTAAATCAGCTGGATGGACAAAGTTTCATAGTTCTAACATAGACCTCACATTAATTGTCAAGCAAATGTACAATAATAACATTCAGGCAGTACTAGATTCAAATAATTTCCACCAAATTCATATTATCTTATTATCAAACAACCTCGCGACAATGACATAAAAAATGTAATGAATTGGACTACGAATGGGTCGAATGGGTTTCGCATTCACCATCCTTATTTAAACTTTGCTGTCTACTTGGCGTGCCTTGCCCCAAACTATAGCTACATCCCATTAAGTAAGCATTCGTCAAAATTACTTTTCAAAGTACAGTTTAGTTTATTAAATTTAATTACATATGAGCACAAATTCAAGTTTTGCTCCATTAGGGGGCAAACTTTGAGCAAGCAGCCTTCCTCGAGCTCTATCGCCATACACATGTTTGCAGTTCTTATACCGGGTGCCCCATTTAAGCCTCCGGGATATTTTTTGACAATAAATAATAAACACAAGTGAGTCGCTTCACATTTGTTTTTATTAGTTGTGGAAAATTATTAAGCGTAAATGGTAGCCGCCAGAGCGAGATTGTTTCGGTCTGAACAGCGGCCATTTCTTGTCGAATAATGTTTTTGAAGGCTTCGTGGGTCCGTGACTTATTGACATTATATTATAGATGTCTGAAGGGGTTAAGTCGGGCGATCGAGAAGGACAGTTAAAACCGCCATTTTTTAAACAATGCGACCGAGGAACAATTGACGCAAAAGCGGTCGTTGCTTTTAATAGTTTTTGCTCGTGGTGTGTGCGGTATGACGCCGTCCTGTTGAAACAAATAGTTCCCAGCCAGCAATTTAGCAAACGGTTTGCAAACCAAGCTTAAGGTAAGATTGCTTGTGCAAACGTTGTCGTATGGCAGCCTCCGACATTTACAAAACATTTGCTATTGTAAGCGATTTGCGCATCTTCATCGTCGACCGAGAGCAGGCATGATACAAGACTATAATTTTCGTGCTCATACTATCACTCTCTCTCGCTCTCTCGGCAAAACTTAGCTTGGAATGCTAGACAGCTGCATCTGACCTTGTGTGCAAGGGAAGTGGAAAAAAAATTTACAGCTAGTCTTGAGCGAAGGCGAGCAAAAAAATTGTGTATAAGTCATTCCAGTTGTGGTTGCTGAAGAGCAAAGAAGCAAAAATTTCAATTTAAATGAAATATTACGAGCGCTTGTAAATTTGTTTAATATCGGCAGCAAAAAAATCAAGAAGTGTTGTGCACTGCGCCAACGAAGTTTTCCAGCATTTGTGGAACAGCGAGGCGCCATGATCCGTAGGGAGCGAGGTTGAACGTCCAGAACAGGAGATTGAAATTGAAGGAAATTCGTTACGAAGTCGTGGAAAAAACTTTTCGTGGAGAGGCCATTCGTCGTAAGTTAGAAAGCTTTTATTCCGTTTATAGTCAATTATTTACATTATTGCAGAAACTTTCACTTGTGAAAATGGAGCCAAGGAAGATGACTTTGTATTTTCCTCGAAATCTTTTTTTTCAATACGCGATTAAAATTAAAACAACACCAAAAATAGTACAATATAAAATAAAAATTTCTTGATAACGTTATGTTCCTTTATTGCTCCTCTCAATTAAAAGACATCAAGTTCCTTTTTCTTAAATGTAAATGAAAAAACTGATAAAACGATAATGCAACTTTATTTTAAATATTTCTTTATTATTACTTATATAAAAAACCTATAGAACACTTCCAAAATATTGTCCAAAGCGAAATGTATTCTTAGTAAACAAAAGAACTGAGAAAGGCTCATTTAACGAAATTTCAATTTTTGCTTGGGATTAATAATGATAAACATAAGGAACTCTCACAAAAAAAAATGTTCAAAACGAAATGTATTGTCAAAAGAACTGAGAAACCACTAATTTAATTGAATTTTAATTTTTGTTTATTATTTTATAAAAATAAAAACCAATAAGAACACTCACAAAATAAATGGTTAAAACGCTTAATTATTATATTCATAATAAGTGTTTTGTAACCGTATGTACAAAGCTTGTGGAAAGCGTATAAAAATTAATTATTAAATATTTACTTAACACGTTTGCAAAAAACGTTTTTACGTGTTTTAAAAAACGTGTTTTGCAATCGTCTTTTATAAGCTTATAAAGATGGGTCCGTTTCGATTATAAAACGCTTACTTTGATGCGTTTTATAAATGCCACAGCAGCGTTTTATAAGCGTTTTGCTTACCTTTGAAAGCTTACAAAACGTGTATTTTTAAATGAAATTGTTTGCTGGGTTGTCCATGTCGTTAGCAGTCAGAATTGGAATGACAAAATCTGTTATCATGGTCAGATAACGCTCTCCAATGACGGTTACCAAATTTACAGCGCCCAGCACCGTGAGAGCAAGTTCATGTGATGCTTTGTGATGCCACAGGCTTTTTAATATATGTAAACAGCCTTCAGGTGGCACTTTGTTTTCTGTCTGCCCTCTTTCTTTCCTTTGGAAATTGTCACTGGGTGAGCAAGAATTCCCTCCAGTAATGGGCAAGCATCTATAATTTCGATAAATAGGGTAGTTTGTTGCATTTGTATACGTATGTGTTGGTAGCTGCCAACATTAACCTAGGGCGGTAGGCTTATCCCAATCGCAGGGTAAGGGGTAGAGTGCAAGTGAACCTCAAGTTCAAGCTCTCTCTTCCCACCGGCTGGCCGTTGGTTGGCGTTCAAAAACGGCCAATAACCCTTTTTTAGAAGGAAATTACTTTGAGGTAGGTCAGGCTTAGGAGACAGTGGGATTGAGACGAGCCCATACATGGGGGTGGTAATGGGTGCCAAGAGGCAGTCGGAATCGAATCACAAGGGGACCGGCAGTCATTTAATTCTTATGCTAGAGAAGCAAAAGCTTGCCACGCCCGAAATTTTTATACTCTATACCGAAGGTACATAGAGTATATTAAGTTTGTGCAAAAGTATGTAACAGGGAGAAGGAATCGTTTCCGACCCTATAAAGTATATATATTCTTGATCAGCATCAACATCCGAGTCGATATAGCCATGTCCGTCTGTCCGTCTGTCCGTCCGTCCGTCTGTCCGTCCGTCCGTATGAACGAAGAGATCCCAGAGATGGTAAGAGATAGAGGTTTGACATGTATGGGACATATATTTCTTATACTTGCAGGCAGATCAAGTTTATTTTCAATTTTTGCCACGCCCCCTCGCGCCCCCCCAATTTGGAAAACGTCATATCTCCTACAGTTTTGGTTCCTTCAAGAGATACCTTGTAAACAAAATTATTTATCGATTTGCTGAAGGAATGATAAAGATCGGATGAACCGATACTCAAGTTATGGGCAAAAAACGGCCACTTAGCCCCACCCACCCCCCCACCAATAACCACAGCAACATACCCTAACCGTTCAACACAGGCAATCTTAGTGCGAGAGAGAAAGAGAGAAACTTAGAGAGCGCACCGCGTTCTGCGCGGTTTTCACGGTTTTTCAAGTTTGTACTCAAAATCTCTTACAGAATCGGTTTAAAAAAATGGCAAATAACAGATACACAAGAAAAGGCGGAATTAATAGTTAGAAAACAAAATATTCAAAAGAGGTTGTGGAAGGAAATGGGCCTACATGTGGATAAGCCAAAGCAGAATGGAAACGGAAACTCCAACGATGGCAACACTGCTAGAAGGGCATTTTCAAATGTGAAGCTATTTGCAGAAATCCTAGAATTTGATTTGTCTCTTCTAGAAAATTTCAACGTCGTTTTAATTGCAATTTCATGTGAACTTCCAATTACTGCTAACAGGATCCAGCAATTTTGTCAGAAAACGGTCTCCTCATACTTGTCCAAATACCCATGGTATCCGATGTCAGCAACTGTACATAAAATTTTGATCCACGGTTTCCAAATAATAGAATCGTCGGAAATGCCAATAGGTTGTCTTGGCGAAAATGCTTCTGAAGCACGCAACAAGTTTTATAAACGGGACAGACGATCACATGCTCGACAAAACTCTAGGCTCAACAATATGACAGATGTTTTCCAAAGAGCAATGGATTCCTCGGATCCTCTTTTATTCAGCCTCTTTCTCAAAAAAAGATCAACTGAAATAAAAAAAAAACCTTTGCCAAAAGATGTAATTGAGCTATTGGAGTCGCCAAGTTTTAAAATAAACTGCACTAACATTTCCTCAGATATAGACAGCGACTCTGATGCTGAAGTCGACTGTGGTTCGATTGCTATTGAACTAGATGTTTAGCTAGATTAAATTTACTATAACTATAATTCACTCTATTTTTGTAAGCTCAGAAGAATAAGTTTAAGTGTGACATTTAATTTGTTTATGCCAAGAAAAAATATGAATACTACTGGTTTTATTTGAATACACACTGATGAATTTAAAGTATGAATACACATTATTAAAATCACATAAAACTAAAAAACTAGAAGGCCAGGCTAACTTCGTCTGTGCCGAAGGTTTTATACCCTTGCAAATGCAAATGTCACAGTCGAAGAACGCTTACATAAAAATCAAAAATTTTTGTAACTAAAACCTATTTTCCGACAGATGAAGATCTGATTTCGACCAAATTTCGCGAGTCTTTTTGAAAACATATTAAATTAACAAACGTCGAGTTTAAGAACGATAAAATTGAAGACAAAAAAGTTTTTCTCACTTAGACTCAATTTCCGACCGATGGGCCCTATGGCAGCCTTAAGATATAGTCATCCGATTTCAACCTAATTTTGCGAATCTATTTGAAAGCATATAATATAAATAATAGCCGAGCTTGAGGACGCTAACAGTGAAAACAAAAAAGTTTTTTTCACTAAGACCCATTTTGCGACCGATGCTTCCTATGACAGCTATAAGATATAGTCATCCGATTTTGACCAAAATTTGCAAATCTGTTTGAAAGCATAGAGTATTAATAACGACCGAATTTAAGAACGCTAACATTGAAAACCAAAAAGTTATTCCCACTAAGACCCATTTTTCGACCGATGGTTCCTATGAAAGCTATAAAATATAGTCATCCGATTTTGACCAAAATTTGCAAATCTGTTTGAAAGCATAGAATATTAATAATGACCGAATTTAAGAACGCTAACATTGAAAACAAAAAAGTTTTTCTCACTAAGACCCATTTTTCGACCGATGGTTCCTATGACAGCTATAAGATATAGTCATCCGATTTCGACCTAATTTTGCGAATCTATTTGAAAGCATATAAAATAAGACATCAGCGAGTTTAAGGACGCAAAAAATTTTTTTACTAAGACTCATTTTCGACCGATCGGTCCTATGGCAACCATTAGATATAGTCACCCGATGTCGATCAACTTTTTCAAATGAGTTTGAAAGCGTTTAATATAAAAAATCACCGACCTTAAGAACGATTTACTCAAAAACAAAAAAGTTTTTTTCACTCAGACTCATTTTCCGAGACCGATCGGTCCTATGGCAGCTAAAAGATATAGTCATCCGATTTTAACCAAAATTTGCAAATCTCTTTGAAAGCATATAATATAAATAATAGCCGAGCTTGAGGACGCTAACAGTGAAAACAAAAAAGTTTTTCTCACTAAGACCCATTTTCCGACAGATGCTTCCTATGACAGCTATAAGAAATAGTCATCCGATTTTGACCAAAATTTGCAAATCTGTTTGAAAGCATAGAGTATTAATAACGACCGAATTTAAGAACGCTAACATTGAAAACCAAAAAGTTTTTCTCACTAAAACCCATTTTTCGACCGATGGTTCCTATGGCAGCTATAAGATATAGTCATCCGATCCGGTCGGTTCCGACATATTAGCAGCGTGCAGTAAAAAGAAGACTCTGTGCAAAATCTTAGCTCAATAGCTTTAAAACTGAGAGACTAGTTTGCGTAGAAACAGACGGACAGACAGACAGACAGACGGACAGACAGACGGACAGACAGACGGACGGACAAAGCTCAATCGACTCAGCCTCGTCGCCCTGATCAAGAATATATATAGTTTATGGGGTCGGAAATTAATATTTCTATGCGTTGCAAACTTCTGGGCAAAATTATAATACCCTTTGCAAGGGTATAAAAACAAGAAAGAAAGTCGGTCAAGCCCGACTATAACATACTCTGTACCCTTAACGTCGCAGCTCGCATTTGCTCACGAGTTATACTCGCTCATCTCTAAGTTTCACACTCGCTCTCTCTCTCTCTCTCTCTCTCACTAAGATTGCCGTTCAATAGAATGCTGTGGTGATGGGTGGGGGGGTGGTTGGTGTTTACTGGTCGTTTTTTGCTCATATCTTGAGTATCGTTCATCCGATCTTTATCATTCCTTCAGCAAATCGATAAATAATTTTGTTTTCAAGGTATCTCTAGAAGGTACGAACGATCTATGACGAGATATGACGTTTTTTCTAAATTGCGGAGGCGGGAGGGGCGTGGCAAAAATTGAAAATAAACTTGATCTGCCTGCAAGTAGAAGAAGTAGAAGAAAATACATGTCAAACCTCTATCTCTTACCATCTCTGAGATCTCTTCGTTCATACGGACGGACGGACGGACGGACGGACGGACAGACGGACATGGCTATATCGAATCGGCTGTTGATGCTGATCAAGAATATATATACTTTATAGGGTCGGAAACGATTCCTTCTCCCTGTTACATACTTTTGCACAAACTTAATATACTCTATGTACCTTCGGTACAGAGTATAAAAATTTATTTAGAAGACCCTACTTTGGAGCCCTCGTATTAACACAATTTAAATTTTTTTAATAAATAGTACAAACACATACAAAAAACAGAATTAAAAAATCTTTTCACGATTGATTTCTATTAGTTTAAAAAAACAGTTCAAATTCAGCCGCCTACACCAGATTAGGGCCTTTATCTAATGTGGGCGGTAAGAGTGGGCGTGGTCGGAATGTTGTACAACTTTGCCCAATTATTACACACTTGATGTCTATCAAATTTGCCAAGTTGCAATTGTCTGACTACATTTTTCGAATTTATGCCGCCTAAACTGAAATCTGGCCCAGTATGCATACGTTCAATTACATGTGTATAAATATTTGAATATTAACATTAATATCCACATACCTATTACATATTACATAGATACGTGTTAAATTTGACCCATTTATCCGCGTACATACACATATTCCCCAAATACCGTGTAAATGCTGGACGACCACCAGTAATTCCATTCGGCTTGCTTTAGATTCCCCCGGAATTATATTGAAAATTTGGCGTCTTGATCTGTCCCATTGGAGCTCCTTTAGGGTGGGTTTTAGGATAGCTTTCTGATTGTTTTTGATAGGCTTTTCGGCAGGAGAAAGGATTACTTGGCCCGTACGGTGTAATGACAAAAGGGCGAACCTAATTTAAGAAACAAGTAAAGAAAATGTATGAATTTGTGAGTTTAGATTTATATGTATATATGTATGATTAAATAATTGTTATGTTCTTGAAGATGATTGTGTGAGAGTTCCTTAAAAGGGGGGGGATTTAAATTGCCTAAGCCTGGAGTGAGCCTAGCTCCTAGCCTAGGCTCCTAGCATATGGGCAGCTGGAGTCCGCTGCAGGAAGGGTGGGTGCGCCAGGATTCCGGTCTGGGATCCAATTCTGGAACATAGGAACAGTGGTAGTTTGTTTGTTTAGTTAATGTTTTTTTTTTCGTTACTTGTTTGAGTAGTTATTGTCAGGGAACAGTAGATGCATGCTACCATCTCTTAAGGACACATTTTATTGGTCAGCATCTCAATATATATGATATAAAATCTTACAAAATTCTATCGAGTGGTTTTCCATTGATTCCATTTTCAAAGTTAGACCTCTATGGGCGGGGTACTAACCGCTTGTCCATTGGAGGCGCAAGTTTAGTATAACAATTGTGGTGACTCTCTTCATCTTTGGTGAATTTTCCAAAATTTTAGCTCTCACCTTTTTTTAATCAGCAACAGATGCTGTAGCTGTGTGTTGCTAGTATAAATGTGCCCATTAAACGCGAACTTGACGTGATCAAGAAAAACTGGGTATGAGGTGTTGCTCCCTGATGCTTCTAGTTTCATAATTTATTGGTCCCGTTCCCAGGCATTAAAAAAAGTTAAATTTTGTGGCACTGAAAATAAAAACTGAACTTTGGAATCTAGACTTTTCACTACTTTTAGAGGTTTGTAAAACATGCCTGAATGTGTTTTTTCATTATTTTGCCGTGTTGTTGTTTTCAAAAAAAAAAATTTTTAATTTAATTTTGTTTTATATTAAATAAATTTTCTTTCTGATTTTCCTTGATTCTTTTTTTAACTTTACCTTCCTTTACTGGGAAGGAAGGAGCGCTCAGCAACCAAGAAGCTTAGAGCGGCGAAATCGTGAGATCGAATTTCTTAGTTGTTTTTATTTCCTTTTTGTTTTTAATATTTAATAATTATTGTAGTATATTAAATGCAAAATGTATATCTATGCAAGATGTTCGCACTTCGTGGATGATTTGTGAAAGTTTTAGTAACATAGGTTAATAGAGGTGTTTTTCTGTGAACGTTAGGCTTGTTTTGTGAACGATAACTCAAGAACGAAATTGTTCAAATGGGAATCCGCTTGTGCTGGGTTTTGGACGGTCGTTTATTTCTTAGTGCACTAGCCACCATCTACAGTTTACCGTCTAGCGTCAGAGATGTTACGTAATAACTTGCCGTGTCAAATGTTCTTTCAATATTCCACCGTCTGCTGAGGATGTTCCTTTGCAACTCTTTTTCGTACTGCACGCTGCTTATAAGTCAGATGAGTATATCGTATAGCTGCCATAGGAACCATGGGTCGGAAAATGGGTCTTAGTGAGAAAAACAATTTTGTTTTCAATGTTATCGTCCCAAAACTATGCCACTATTAATAACACTAGTTTACAGCCAAAACGAACCTTTTCTACTGGAAGATTTTTTAAGTGTAGTTTGGATTGGTGATCTAAAAAATCGATTCCAAAAGAAATTTCATGGCAACGTTTTTTAAATATGAACTTTTTTTATTTTTTCGGTAGGTCTACTTACATTTTAAGCAATATCTCACTTCTGAACCGTCAGATGGAGTCAAGCAAGTTTTGAATCGAAAGGCAATTGAATTGTCCATAAGCGCACAAAATACTGTTTTCAAATCCGTTCAGTAACTTGAATACAATGATCAAAAATATTTCAAAAAAATAGATTTTTTGCTCGAACACGCAATAAATTTTATTTCCAAATGTCTAGGAAAAATATTTAAAAATTAAAAAAAAAATTTTTATTTTTCCCATTTAAGAACCGCACTGCTACGAAGAAAATAAGATATTGATGAACAAAATCTATAAACAAATATAGGAACTGTGAGCAATTGAGTGCTAAAAAAATGTCGTATTTCTGAGATATTTTAAAAATAAATTTTCATTTGCTTCGACTTTAGTTCGCTCACTTTTAATATTGACCAAAAAACGAAGAAAAATAACTCATAAAAAATTTGACTGTTAGTTTCTCCACTCAAATTGATCCAGCTACAATATTTATAAATAGATTTTCTTCACCAATACCTTATTATCTTCGTAGAAGTGCGATTCTCAAGTAGAAAAAATAATAATAATATATTAGGATTTTTTTTATATTTTTCCTAGGCGAATAAAAATAAAATTTCTTGCACTTTCGAGCAAAAAACCAAAATTTTTAAAAATATATTTTCACATTGTATTCAAACTTTTAACAGAATCCAAAAAAGACCAATTGGGAAGTAAACAACAAACTTCTCTATAATAAGCTTGGACCATCCCCACCATATACATCAAGTACCGAAGTTGTCGAAACGCTAACAATCGCGTACACGCACTCGTTCATTAGGGCCTGTCCCCCTAGAAAAATAAAATCCACCTTTAAACCACCTTGGTGGTCTGCAGAGCTGAATAAGCTCCGAAAGGAATGTCGTCATACCTTTAACTTAGCTAAATATAACGACCAAACAACCGCTTGGGAGTTATATAAACAAAAGCTAAGCAACTATAAGAAGGCCATCAGGAGAGCTAAACGCTCATCCTGGGCCCACTACTGTAGTAATATTGAATCTACTTCTGATGCATCACGGCTCAGAAAGATCCTGGCTAGCTCACCAAACCCGCCAGGACTCTTACAAAAAAACAGACGGAACCTGGACCGACTCGAGCGAAGAATCCCTAAATCTTCTGCTAAGCACTCACTTTCCTGAATGCTCCCTTAACTTAATACCTCAGTTTAGGCCAACCGACCTTTCTATGCAATATGACAAAACCATTGTCACAGAGACCAGAATTAAATGGGCTATCGATTCGTTCGAACCATTTAAATCTCCAGGTCCAGATAACATATTTCCTGCCCAACTTCAACAAACCATAGCATACAATGCCCTGGCTTTACACGATCTATGTAAGTTGTCTTAGGGTCAATTACATCCCCACTAAATGGAGAGAAACAAAAGTGGTATTCATACCAAAAGCTGGTAAAGCTTCACAAGCGAAACCAAACGATTATGGGCCAATCAGCTTATCCTCGTTTCTTCTGAAAACTCTCGAGAGACTTATAGATGTACACCTGAGGCAAACTATAACCCCTCTCTTTTTGCCCCCACACAACATGCATATAGCAAGGGCCCTGCACTCCTTGGTTTCAAGGATTGAAAGATCACTTGAAGTAAGGGACTGCTCCGTAGTAGCATTTCTCGACATAGAGGGTGCCTTTAACAACGTCCAACCTAGTGCCATCACCGCTGCTTTGACATATGTGGGAGCAGAGGCACCACCAATTGCTAACCAGCAGGTCGGTGTACTCCCAACTTGGCGGTGCAACTGCTCGCAGATATGTTAACAGAGGCAAGGAGGTGTTCTCTCTCCGCTGCTGTGGGTCGTAACGGTTCACCAACTGCTGCGACTTATGAAAGCGGAGGGACACGTAGTGGTGGCTTACGCGCTTTCCTCAAACGCTGTGTGACCTTATGCAGACCGCACTGACAACACTTGCTCAGTGGACAAAATCTTGTGGGTTGGGTGTTAACCCGGCTAAGACGGAATTAGTTCTTTTCACTAGAAAGTACAAAATTCCTGACCTTGTTCCTCCTAAAATTAACGGAGTAAGCCTGGCATTTGGTGACTATGCCAAATACTTGGGTGTCATTCAGGACAAGAAACTACTCTGGAAAGACAACATAAACGAACGTATAAAAAAGGCTACCATTGCTTTCTACTCATGCAAAAAGGCTATAGGCCGTAAATGGGGTTTTTCCCCCTCCATAGTATACTGGCTATACACGGCCGTTGTACGTCCCATACTACTCTACGGAGCACTATTATGGTGGCCAGCACTCGGGAAACAATATGTCCTGAACAACCTCCACAAAGTACAGAGAAGTGCGGAGATATGTATTAGTTGGTGCTCTCCGAACGACACCAACGGAAGCGCTAAATACAATTCTTCACCTTCTACCACTAGACCTTGTAGCAAGGCAACTGGCTATCACAACAGCCTTAAGACTAAGGAAGTCCGAAGCCTGGTATAGGGGCAATTCGGGACACTCCACCATTCTCGATACCACTAAATACAGACTACTGTATACCACTAACGACGTTCGACAAACAATACAACGTCTATATACCGAGCCGACATGAGTGGGAAAACCTTCCCCACAGCAGAGCCAATGCCATTAACAAATACACTGATGGTTCTAAGCTTGATGAAAAAATAGGAGGGGAGGGGAAATTTGAAATTGTCGTCCCGCCTTTCTGACCACTGCAGTGTGTACCAAGCGGAAATGGTAGCCATTCAGGAAGCTGCCACCTACCTTAACACGCTCACGGTCAAAGAAGAAACCGTATTTATATATTCAGACAGTCAAGCCACCCTTAAAGCACTTGACTCACATACCAACAATGCTAAAACACTTACTGAATGTCGCCTATTTCTAAACGAGATCGCACGACATTTTAGTATACACCTAATATGGGTACCGCACATACCGCAACATAGAAGGAAACGAGTCTGCGGACAAACTGGCCAGAATAGGTACCACCTGCGAACTCCTTTCAGAGAAGAGAATGATAGGGATGCCTATGGCAACATATAAGCTTCACACAAAAGCTGAAACACTCCGTCTCGCCACGGATCGATGGAAAAACCTTTCCTCCTGTGCTGTATCGAGACTTACGTGGCCTACATTCAACCTAAAACGTACTAGCACACTTTTACGTCACAGAAGGGAACACATTTCACTTCTGGTGGGGATCGTCACGGGTCACTGTCTTATGGGCAGACACGCAGCACGCCTAGGCGTCAGGCACCATGACTTCTGCAGAAGTTGCAGATATGAAGAAGAGGAGGAAACAGTACAACACCTTCTCTGCCACTGCCCTGCTTTAAGTAGAAGGAGACTTAGGACACTTGGTAAACCTCTCCTACTCCACCTCTCGGAGAAATCCGGGCTAGAGATCCCAGCTCTACTAAAATTCATTCTGTCCACACAATGGTTCAGTACCGAGGACCCCCCTCAGTCTTAAAAAGGGTTAACAGGGAACAAACATGGCATCGCAATGGGAACAAAGTGGCCTAAGTGGGAGAACGACTTGTCGTTCTCAGCCATCGCAACCTAACTATTCAAACTTCTAAACCGATTTGAAAACAAAGCTCAATTACCTTTCGACTTATATTTCTATCTGACGATTATGCAGTGAGATATGGCTCAAAAAGTGAGTACACCTACCGAAAAAATGAAAAAAATTCATATTTAAAAAAGTTGCCCTGAAAAATGTTTGAAATCGACTTTTGAGATCACCAATCCAAACTACTACTTAAAATAGTTCAGTAGAAAAGGGTCATAAAATACATACAACGATTGTCAAGACACTAAAAGCACAAACATTGGCTGATATCTATGTGGCTGACGAATTGGGAAAAATTTTGCTCGGATACGAAACAGCTAGAGCATTGGGCGTATTGCATATTGGTTATAACGCCATTTTCAATAGCGACAGTACTATCGAAACAAGAATAGAGTGGTTGAAACCAATTGGAGAAATAAAAGGTTTGATTGTTGACCTGCCAATCAAAAAAGATTACAAGGGCATAGTCCAGCCGGGAAGACGGGATCCGGTAGCATTGGAAAAAATTGTTGACGACAAAGTTGATGAAGTGATGATTAAGACAAAATAGAGAAAACTAGAAGGCCAGGCTAACTTCGTCTGTGCCGAAGTTTTTATACCCTTGCAAATGCAAATGTCACAGTCGAAGAACGCTTACATAAAAATCAAAAATTTTTGTAACTAAAACCTATTTTCCGACAGATGAAGATCTGATTTCGACCAAATTTCGCGAGTCTTTTTGAAAACATATTAAATTAACAACGTCGAGTTTAAGAACGATAAAATTGAAGACAAAAAAGTTTTTCTCACTTAGACTCAATTTCCGACCGATGGGCCCTATGGCAGCCTTAAGATATAGTCATCCGATTTCGACCTAATTTTGCGAATCTATTTGAAAGCATATAATATAAATAATAGCCGAGCTTGAGGACGCTAACAGTGAAAACAAAAAAGTTTTTTTCACTAAGACCCATTTTCCGAAAGATGCTTCCTATGACAGCTATAAGATATAGTCATCCGATTTTGACCAAAATTTGCAAATCTGTTTGAAAGCATAGAGTATTAATAACGACCGAATTTAAGAACGCTAACATTGAAAACCAAAAAGTTTTTCTCACTAAAACCCATTTTTCGACCGATGGTTCCTATGGCAGCTATAAGATATAGTCATCCGATCCGGTCGGTTCCGACATATTAGCAGCGTGCAGTAAAAAGAAGACTCTGTGCAAAATCTTAGCTCAATAGCTTTAAAACTGAGAGACTAGTTTGCGTAGAAACAGACGGACAGACAGACAGACAGACGGAAGACAGACGGACAGACAGACGGACAGACAGACGGACGGACAAAGCTCAATCGACTCAGCTCGTCGCCCTGAGCGACGGGGTCGCGTTTATGGAGTTTATGGGGTCGGAAATTAATATTTCTATGCGTTGCAAACTTCTGGGCAAAATTATAATACCCTTTGCAAGGGTATAATAAGTGATGTGTCGACATGGGGTTCACCGTTGGTTTGTAAGTAAAAGTAAAATTGGCTCAAACAGCACCTCTAGGAGGGGCCAGGGCCAAGCTTCTCTCAATCTCTTGGCGTGTGTGCTTATAATTTTTCGCACAAGAGAAAGGGATCTACAGTTTTATTGCCGAATCCGAACGGCAATAGTTAGAGAATTTTTGCTTTTTCGTGGCTAGTTAACATCACAGCTGGCGCCAGTAGCTGGTGAAGGTGATCGGGTGTGTAAAAGCTTTTATTCTAAAGAAAGAAAAAACTTTTTCTATTAGATGGTCCCGAGGCGGCATCGAACCCACAACCTCCCGCACCAGCCACCACACATACGACTGGTATGCCACGCCGACCACCGTTGGTTTGTACATCATCAAATAAACGCATTTGCGCGGATTGACGACGTCCCAATGAAGCGGACAATGGAGGATTTTCTGAACTAAAAGAACTAAAGACGTTGAAGAAGGAGATGCGGTAGTAGCAAAGTGATTAATGGTGACCAACAAATTGGCTACTACGTTTGAGCCAACTGTGTACAATGCTATAAAAAGATGTGGCTCCGAAGTTATAATTGAGAACCCCTGTATAGGCTCGTGCTATAGGCGATATGTTAGTCATGTCAAAAAGACACCACAGTCGAATTCAACGACATATTCTTTTATGGATCAATCAGGAGTTCTTAAGCGATCAACAAGAGCTCGGAAAATGTCAAACCGTTATGGAGACTGATGCGCTAGCAGAAGAAATAAGTAAAAGGAAAATCAGGAGAAGAAATTAATGTAGTAGGCAGATGTCAAATGAATCAAATAAGAAGTATTATTATTAACAGTTTATTTTCATTTCTGTACTTCCCTAAGTTGCCTTTGATTTTTGCTTTGGTTTAACCTGCTTGATTTTCTAGCTACTTATTTCATTTCCATTTGGGACTCCAACCCGAACAGATACTTTTATTTCTTTATTTAAAAGCACCCGCAATAGCTCTGAGCTAATTTCTTATTTAATTTATTTTAATTTATTATTTCCGATTTGGATCCATGCTTATTTCGCTCAAGCTACGCAAGAATCCAAGCTGAGTGATCTCAGGTTTGGATTCTTACGTAGATTGAGCGAAATAAGTATGGATCCAAATCGGAAATAATAAATTAAATAGTCTCGGCGAGAAAGCTGCCAGGACCTCAACCGCGTTAGCGGGAATGATGTCGAATATTGGCGGACCCCGTCAGCGAAGCAGGAAGCTTATCGCAAACGTGGTGAAGTCGATAATACTATACGGATCACCGATATGGGCACCAGCAATGGAGGTACTTTCGTACGGCCGGGACTGCAGATCTGCATACCGCAGGTGCGCACTTAGTGTGTTGAGCGCTTTCCGCATCGTCTCCGAGGACGCTGCGCTGGTCCTAGCAGGCATGGCACCGTTGGACCTACTTGCTAAAGAAGCCTGCAGCAGAAACACGCCACTTGGCCGCCGGGAAGAGACGTTTGCGCTGTGGGAGTCGAAATGGAGAACTGCTACCAACGGGCAATCGACAAGATGGATAATACCGAACTTAAGGCCGTGGGTAAGTAGATCGCACGGGCATACTGACTTTTACATGAAGCAAGCACTGACGGGACATGGATGTTTTAAATCCTACTTGTTTAGGTTTAAGCATGAGACGGATCCTTTTTGCACACACTGTGCAGGGATCCTTGAAGACGCTGAGCATGTCCTTTTTGTCTGTCCTAGATTCGCTGCTGAACGGGAAGAGCTAAGTCTAGAGATTGGGAGACCATTCATAGTCAACGATTTGATGGGTATTCTACTTAGCTCGCAAAACAATTGGTCTGCTTTTTAGCAATTTCGCAGCACGAATAATTAAGCCCCTGCGTCGCGCTAAAAGACTGCGCAGAATGACTTCAAGTCCTAGATAGGTATCTAGCTGAGGCTTTCATGCCAGCTCCCCCTCGTGAAGTGGTGCCGCGGTGGTACCGCGAGAGGGAAACGGAGAATAGGGGTGGTTTTAGTGGGTGAGGTAGTCCCAAGTCCCACATTATCCGGCTTTCAATGCTTTCACCCCTATATAAAAAAAAAAAAAACATTTGTGTCTGTGGAATCAGGCTACTAACCCACCCGACAAATAAACGTATGTAAACGGACCTACGACATTTACGATAGTTTCTCTTAACAACGAAATCTGGATTTCTTAAGAAAAGCGGTTTTCATACGGATTTTCAATTTTTTCTGTTTGTGACAGCTAGTCATTGGCGTTTCCAACCACCTCATTTGTTGATAAATTTAGAGCGAAAAAGTTCGTTCGGTGTCCAAGCTATGCGGGTAATACTTTTCGAGGCAAGGTAAGTAAAATTGGGTTGAAAAGGGGAATTCTGGTTAGGACTTTTTAGTTTTGCAGATGCGCTTTGTTGGAGGTCTGGACCGAGAGCACAGAATTCTTTAAGCTTTTCCAATTGCTGGCCTACAGACGTTGGAAACGCTAGCTGGTGAAAGAATCATTTGACTGGCATTGAGAACCTCCATGGTATATGTTTATATATTCGATGAAGGAAGAGTAGGCAGCTGAGCAAAAGTTGTCCAAGTATATTACCTTCGAGACTATACTGGATCGCATTTTGCCCTATATTGTGAGTACTTTAAGGAATTTCCAAATCTTCATCTAAATCTCTCTTTCTCTCGCTGTCTTTAGCTGAATCTGGCCCAAAAATCTGCCGTCAAGGTACAACACTTACTGCTTACCTAGCCATAGTTAAGAATATACCACGCAGCAAAGCCAATGTCTTTCCTGATTAAATACTGCCCTATATCATGGATTTGGCCAGTGAACTAAGTGCGGTTAACTAAGTGTGGCCACACGGCCATTGCCCGGAATATTGCCGCTTTGGCGTAGACAGCTGTTTACTTTCTCTATAAGATGCCCACACCACGCTATGAGGAGCAAATGAATTCTTTGCATGACGCTCAGTTTGCTGACCGATGAACAACACATTGTCAAGCAAACCCTAGTGGAGTCGAGCCTTCTTTGTCCAGTGTTTTTTTTATCAAAGGTGTTAAATTAAATAAGTAAGCAATAACAATATTCCGCAGAATAGAAGAGTTAGCAAAGAAAATGCAAACTATTGTTAGCTGTAACTGTTATTTCCAGTTATTTTTGTGCCAATTAATTCATATAAATAAAGAAACAAAACTAACAAAAAGAACAAATTTTTTAATGGGAAACAAAATGGAATGGGAAAATGGAAAACAAAACATTCTTATCAATTATCGCGAAAGTAAACGTTTACAATACGTTTTCGAATCCGAAGCGAAAACGTATTGGAAACGATTTAATTTTCGATCCGTTTTCGCTGTCGAGAAAGTGTCGAGAACGGATTCGAAAACGTGTATCGAGAACTTTTTTTGCTGCCACAAACTGAGCGACAGGTAATACTTTTTCGGACCGAAAACGGAACACATTCTTGATAGTTTTGTTAGAGAAAACTTCGAGAAAACATCGAAAACGGATCCGTTCTCGCTAACGATTGTCGGGTGGGAATTTATATAAATCATACAAGCTACAAGGGTATAAAAACTTCGGTCGAGCCGAAGTTAGTTTTCCTCAATTTTTCAAAATGAATTTAGACAGCCATCACAAAATGAAATTAGACCGCGCGGTGTAATTTCATTCTGCAAAATGAATTTAGACTGCCATCACAAAATGAAGTTAGACTGCGCGCTCTCTATACGTATAAAAGCTCCGCAGGCAACATTTTTTAAAAAATCGCGCGATTCAAAAAAAAAAATGTTGTCTACGGCGGGTGTGGAAATGAGTTTAAAGTATCTATCTACAATCCGTTCAAACAACAAACATTGAAGAACTAGTCCGCGCGGTCTAATTTCATTTTGTGATGGCGGTCTAAATTCATGATTCAGAATGCAATTAGACCGCCGACCGCGGTCCTAATTCACGCGGTCTAATTTCCATCACCCGTTGCGAAATAATCACAGTTTTGTGACTGACGGTACTAAAAGAAGTCACTTTGAAAGTTGAAGTGTGTTTTCGTAATTTTTAGCGAATTTTGCGTAATAAAGCACACAATAACTAATACTTTTAAAGAAAGATGAATGTTCGAGGATTCTAAAAAAAAAAATTTGCAGCAAAAATATTTTGTCGGTTTTTATCAATGGACGTGAATCGTTTGTGACGCACGCTACATTTTTCCATAATTTTATTTATGTGTTTTATATTAATATATAATGCAAAACAAAACGTACAGTTAATTGCAATCACATGGTTTCTTATGGTTTCGTATTCATTCTTTTTTTTACCCTGTGTACCCTCAGAAAGATTTTAGATAGCAAAAGCTTTATCAAAAAAAATATGCA
Organism: Lordiphosa magnipectinata; assembly: GCA_037044535.1. Lineage (NCBI taxonomy): Eukaryota > Metazoa > Arthropoda > Insecta > Diptera > Drosophilidae > Lordiphosa > Lordiphosa magnipectinata. The sequence goes on along the minus strand of JBAMBO010004523.1, from coordinate 1,651 downwards.
ATATGCCAAAATGAGAAAAATTGCGTTATCGCGGCAGTGAAACCGAAAATTTTCAAACGGGCTATGAATAAATTTAAGATTGGCTTACATTAGTTCAATTTAATTGTTTCCCTATGAAAATATGTGAAAACATAGTGTTTTTTACCACTTTTAATTGTTTGGTTTTGGTGAAATGTTTTTGGAAGTTGCCTATATATATATATTATAGCATTTAAACATCGGCCGCAAATTATTATAGTATGTTAAATAAGTTTGGCTACAACATCCATTAAGGGCCAAGCCGATATTCAATTTATTATGGCAGCTGCAAATTGCACAAGTTTACAATATTTTGCTCCAGAGATGTTTGGGTAATCTTGTCTGTATATATATTTTTATACTTATTGAGTTTATGCAAAAGAACTTTTCCGGCTTTTATAAATTTTGAATAAAAAGTGCGTATACGCATTTGATTTGCGTGTACGCACTGAAATTAAGCGTAGTGTGCGTATGCCTCAAATATTAAAACGTAGTTTGCGTACTTTTGAAGTATCCCTCTAGTTCTGGTGGTGGCGATTGACCATGCTCGCACTACCTACTTGGCTGGTTCACGGGTACTTTCCTAAGTAGCCCTATGGTAAACGAACGGCGAACCACCGAAAAAATAAAAATATTTATGACCTGTATATTCTGTAACCCACCGCAAACCAGCGTACCCTATGCTAATCGAACGCCGAACCACCCAAGAAATAAAATTTGTATGCCCTGTATATTCTGCAACCCACCGCGAACCATTGTACATGGGTACTTTCCTCAGTAACCCTATGGTAATCGAAAGCCGAACCAGCGAAAAAAGCGCAAAGCATAAGCGAAGTTTCGGTTCTTTCGTTCGTCCACGCATTTTTCGTTAAATAACAAAAACAAATGCAATGCTAGCACTGTTATTTTGTCTTCTAGCTTGCACGCACTTTCTGCATTGCTGGAACATTCTTTGCTTTTGCGGTTTACTTTAATTTGTGACAGCATTTGCAGCAGACCTCAGCATCGAAAGTGAAAAAGTTAAAAAACAAATTAAGTGAATGAAATACAAAATAAAATTATTTACAAGGTAAGACAAGCACTTAAGTGATCTAATAACTAAAAAAAATATATAGCAGCCGGCATATTAGAAGGCTTAAAAAAGAACATAAAAACAAGTATATGTATATACAAATTAAATCGTGTAGCGGCAAACGAAGAGGTGACTGAAAATGAAAATTTATTTTGTGAACGCATTGACAGTGAAATTGAACATGTTGAGGAAATAGTTATTATTAATAACATTGACGGTGAAAAAAATGTAGAAACGGAAAAGAAAAATAGCTTGAGTGAAGACCTAAAAACTTGGTTTTTAAGGCATAAGCCGACCCGTGAATGCGCTATGGACTTAGTAAATGTGTTGAAAAAAAATAATTTGGACGTCGCTCCATTTTACAAGTACACTTCGCAAAAAAAAAACCAGCTATATACTTCATATGTAAAGTGAAAAGTATATCGCCTGTTGCTAGATCAGGTGGCGAATTTGAGCGATTTGGAACCAATTGCTCAAATCTACTTTGAACAGTCGGTTTCAATTCACTTTACTTTCGACATCTGATCTAGTAACCGAGCTGTTTTGTGCCACTTCACATAT